>CM044013.1:67595436-68075436 GCA_024085815.1 Flaveria linearis | reverse complement strand
AGGTTTTTGTTGATTTTGATCCATTTGGTTTTTCTGTGAAGGAATATCCAACTAGGAAGATTTTGACTCATCACAATAACACCGACCATATCTACCCTCTCACTGCACCAGCCAGTTCCCCTACCGCTTTTGTTGCTACATCCCAGTCTACTCAATAGCACAATCGACTTGGACATCCCGGCTCACATATTTTGAACTTTCTTAGTTCCAATAAGTTTATTTCTTGTAATAAACATGATCGTTCTTATCTTTGTCATTCATGTCAAGTAGCTAAACACAAATGTTTGGCTTTTGCCTTATCAAATTCAACTACGTTAAGTGCTTTTGATTTATTACATTATGACTTGTGGATGTCTTCAATTTCAAGCAAACATGGCTATAAATATTATCTTGTTATGATTCATGACTATACCCATTATACATGGATCTTCCCACTCAATATAAATAAAAAATGTTTCAAAAATTCATAAAACTATACACGTTTATCAACACCCAATTTCATAAGAAAAAAAAATTCCAATGTGATACGGGGGGATTCGATAACCAGTAATTCACCTCCTTTGCAAATCAACATGGTTTGCAATTCCATTTCTCTTTCCTTACACATCCCCCAAAATGGCAAAGCGGAACGCATGATTCGATGCATCAATGAACTCATGCTCTCTTTGCTCACCCATGCCTCCATCCCGCCTCAGTTTTGGGTGGAAGCCATCCACACGACTGTCTACCTTCATAACATCATACCATCTAAACTCCTAAACTTTCACACGCCCATAGCCTCCCTCTACCTCAAGCGCCCCACTTATGATAACCTTTGGGTCTTCGGGTGTGCTTGTTATCCAAACCAAACGACCACAAGACCACATAAACTTGCTCCTCGATCGACCTTGTGTGTATTCCTCAGATATCTATCGGATCATCGAGGCTATCAATGTTTTGACCTCTCTACCAGCAACACCATCATCTCTCGTCATGTCACGTTTGACGAGTCTGTGTTTCCCTTTGCTAACACCTTTCAACCCACCCCCTCCTCTTATAATTTCCTTGACAGTGAACCATCTCCTGTAATTTTTCAACAACCCATCCCGGTCACCCCCACCACCCAACCTCCCACCGCCACTCCCATATCATCCTCACCTTCTACTACCTCACCCAATGAGCCCACCCCACCATCCTTACCCTCGAACATAACCCCCACCCCACCTGAAGCTTCCTCCCATCCACACCCTCACCCGCCACCCATAACATCACTATCACCTATTCTTACCGCTAACCACCAACCACAATAGCCCCCCCCCCCCCCTCCTCCCGCACACCCTATGGTCACTTGATCACGGGCTAGAATTTCCAAACCAACCATACCTTTCAATCTACATACCACTACCATCTCACCAATTCCAAAATCCTATGTCCATGCCCAAATCCAAACTGGTATGATGCCATGAAAACTGAATATAGAGCTTTAATAAAAAAATAAAACTTAGGATCTTGTACCTCATCCCCCTGATGCTCATGTTATTCGGTGCATGTGGCGCTTTCGCCACATATATAAAGCTAAGGGACACTCGAACGAAACAAAGCCAGGTTGGTAGTTAATGGAAAATCACAGCATGTTGGTATCAATTGTGATAAAACGTTTAGTCTCGTGGTCAAACCATGCATAATTCAAACCGTTCTTATCCTTGTGTTATCTTGTGCGTGGCCCATACATCAACTTGATGTAAAGAAGCGTTCCTTCATGGGGATCTTCGTGAAACTGTATGTTTCAACCCCGGGGTTCATTGATAGCCAAAACCCCGCACATGTTTGCAAGCTTCACAAATCGTTATATGGCTTGAAACAACCCCCCCGTGCATGGTACCATCGGTTTGCCACCTACATTCAGAAGTGTGGATTTAAGTGCACCACTTCCGACATCTTACTTTTTGTCTATCAACGTGGCAACAATATGACATATCTAGTTTTATATGTTGATAACATCATCTTGACAGCATCAAACACACGTGTACTTCAACATTTTATTGATGCTATGTCTCGTGAATTTGCCATGAATGATCTTGGTCAACTACATCATTTTTTTAGGATTGAGGTTAAGCATAACTCCAATGGCATGTTCCTCTCTTAAGCCTCATATGTCTCAGATATTCTGACACTGGGCAAATATGCAAACTGCAAGCCTTGGAACACACCGGTGGATACTAACTCTAAGATAAGTGCTACCGTAGGTACGTTACTTCCCGAAGGATCACTTTATCAGAGTTTAGTCGAGGCTCTTCAACATTTGACATTCACCCACCTGGATATTTCTTATGCGGTCCAACAAGATTGGTTATTCATTCATGCTCCTAGAGAACATCACTTTAATTGTCTTAAACGCATCGTACAGTACTTAAAGGGCACTATGAATCATGGATAGCATTTATTACCTTCCGAATCAATCAAGATAACAGCTTATTCTGACGTCGATTGGGGGGCTGCCCTGACACTCGCCGATCAACATCTAGGTATTGTGTATTTCTTGGAGATAATTTGGTATCTTGGTCTTCTAAAAGGCAACCCACGATATCCCGCTCAAGTGTCGAGGCCGAGTATCGTGATGTTGCTAATATCGTGGCTGAACTTTCATGGATACGCAACCTTCTACTCGAGCTCAAGGTTCCCATTCGATGGGCTTTTATCATTTATTGTGATAACATATCAGCCATGTATTTATCTCATAACCCAGTTCAGCATCAAAGGACAAAACATGTTGAGATAGATATCCACTTTGTGCGTAAAAAGGTTCGGCTAGGGTCTATTTGAGTTCTCCATGTACCCGTCGATTATCAGTATGTGGATATCTTTACTAACGGGCTACCCAGACACTTGTTTCCACGATTTACAAGGAGTCTTCGCATCCAACCGGCTAATGCTTTGCTAAGGGGGTGTATTAGCAAGCATTATTTATTATAATTATTTGAATAAATTTGTATTGTAGTAATGTATATCTTTCCATAGTTATAGGATATATTGTTACCTAGTTTAGTTTCATCCTTCTTGTATATATTAGGTTGTATCTTTAGTGAAATCATTGATTGAGATTCATACACTTTCAAATATATCTATATGTTTAGATTGCTAAAAGTTGCCTTAAATTGTTTCACAGGGGTGAATCTACATATGTCAACAAGATTGTCCATGAGATCTTAGGTGATATGTACCCTAGCTGTGAAATGGAGAAGAGTTTAGTTGGCATCAACTCTCATATGGATAAATTGAAATCGTATTTGAGATTAGAAGAAAACGAAGATGTGCGCACGGTAGGGATACATGGAATGGGAGGAATAGGGAAGACAACTATTGCTAAAGCTTTGTTTAGAAGGATCAGGTGTATGTTCGAAGGTAGTATCTTGGTGCATGATGTTAGAGAAAACAATTCTACTAAAAGACATCTATGTGGGTTACAAGAAAAGGTTCTAAGGGAGGTTCTACAGCTGACCAATTACAACTTTAATGTTCAGGATCCCGAGGATGGGCGAGTATGATACGAGCAAGATTTGCGAATAAAAAGGTTCTTATAGTTCTCGATGATGTGGATGATTGGAAGCATTTAGAGTTCCTAGCTGCTACACATGACTCCTTTGGTCCAGGAAGTAGAATCATTATCACCACGAGAAATGAGCAATTGTTATCTGATGCAAATGATAAGTACAAGGTGGGTTGTTTGCTAGAGGATGAAGCTCTTGAGCTGTTTAGCATGCATGCTTTTAAAACAAATCACCCACCGAAAGGGTATGAGGAGTTGTCATGCCGTGCGATTCGTTGGGCTGGCAATATGCCTTTAGCTCTGAGAGTTTTAGGCTCGTACTTTCATGGGAGGAAAGCTTTTATGTGGGAAATGCTTTCCATAGACTAGCAAAAGCACCAAATGTTGAGATATTTGAGACATTGAAGTTAAGTTTTGATGGGTTAGAGATTTCTGAGAGGGAAATGTTCCTAGACATTGCTTGCTTCTTCAAGGGCAAAAAGATAGGATATGTAAATCATGTACTTGAGAGTTGTGGTTTTGACCCACTAATAGGGATTAGTGTTCTTATTGAGAGGTCTCTGATCATCGTTTCTAATGATATAATAGGTATGCATGATCTCATACAAGAAATGGGATGGCAAATAGTTCGCCAGAGTTTCCCCAATAGCAGGCTATGGCAGCTTCAAGATATTCGCGATTCCATCAACAAAAATAAAGTAACAAAATCTCTCAATCTATCTATCTATCCATCTAATTATCTATCTCTTCTCATTAAAATGTATTTTGTACTTAGAGTGAGTAAAGTTTAACATGTGTTTAAATCTGTGTTTCAGAAACTAGAAGCAATTGAAGCAATCCTGGTGTCTGATAAGCAATATGATGTTGACGAATATGAGGAGGAAATGGGTTTTAGCGCCAACGTTTTTGAAGGCATGAAGAATCTTCGCCTGCTTGATATTAAAGGCAAATTTACTTGTAGCGAGCCTACGTTTTTCCCTGAGAACTTACGATGGCTTCGTTTAAGTGAGTACCCGTTTTCCTCTCTATCAACGTCATATGTGAGTAAGCTCATTGGTCTTGAAGTGGTTGGTGGCGCTATTAAACAGTTTTGGAACGGACAAAAGGTAATTAGCACATTCTTAGCAATAGATTGGAGCGGCCTAAAACATATTATCTAAAAGACTTTTAGATGTGAGGAAAAATTTTACGTTCTCTGAAATTCAAAGTTATGAACTTATTTTTTTATGTAATTGTGTAAAGTGTGGTATTGTAATATGATATATCACCACATTTATAAAGGCAAACAAGTCTTACATGTTTAACAAAATGTTTGAACGTTTGTAAAGCGTGAACTTTTATATAACTATGTTATTTAATTTCTATCTCGACTAGCAGATTACGCCAAACTTGAAGTTACTTCGACTTCACAAGTTGGATAGCCTAACGACGTTTCCAGATGTTTCTGTGTCTCCAAACATTGAGAAGTTGATTTTGTCACATTGTACGAACTTGGTTGAGGTTCATGAGTCTCTTGGTTGTCACAAAAGGATTTTCCAGTTGGACATTACTAGGTGTGAGCTGCTCAAGCGTCTACCATCCATGTTTGAGATGGAATCCTTGAGGTATCTAAAGCTCACTAAATGCTCAAGTCTTCAGAGATTTCCGGAGGTGTCCCCCTGTATGGTAAAAGATATTGCCCTCATCCTTTGGATATCTGTCTAGCCTAGGCTACTTCAGTTTTAGAAGATATACAACAAGTCTACCATATTCCATCGGGTTACATACTTTGACAAATTTGTGTTCCTTTACAACATTTAGTCTTAGTTGGAGACCAACGGAATGTGAAGTCTTCCTAAGAAATCTACATGTGTTTTCCTCCTTGGAAGCTTTAGACCTGAGTGGAAACGATAATCTCATCCAATTACCTGCAGCCATCTCATGTCTTACTCGTCTTACAAAGTTATATTTGAATGAGTGTCGCCGACTTCAAGCTTTGCATGCCCTCCCATCAAGAATACAAGTATTATATGCAAATAGTTGCTACTCCCTTGAAAAGATTAACGGCCTACTAAAAGAGTGTGACTGGTGGTATCGTATTTCCTTCATGAATTGTCACAAACTTCTAAAGGATGAAGATAATATAAGATACCTTGATAACATGTTGCACAAATCAGTCCTTCAGGTGGTTCTGTTTCTGTTTATGTTTCAATTTCCATTTTCGTTTCTCACCTTTCTTTTTAGTGATCATTTTGAGTATTATCTGATGTTTTTTTTTCTGTTGAATACAGCGAATTGCTGTCGCAGATCGTGAGCTAAGGATTGGTATTCCCGGAAACAAAATTCCAAGATGGTTCAAAGAAGAACAACCTAGGCACAAAATAACATTGATGATACCTCCCAAATGCGATACCCGAATCATTGGGATTCTGGTATGTGGTCTCTTTCCTGGAGAGTGGCAGGGGTCACACTATGGTCCTCAAATCTCAGTCCGATTTAAAAAGGATGGGCAGTACGTTAGTCGAAAAGAGATTGATTGTATTGATGTAGGTGACGCTGAGAGTGGGAATATGTGGATTTCCTATAAGCCATTTAGTTCCTTTCTTGATTTTCAACGTAATGATTGGTCTGGTCTAGTCATTTCGATACATGGACCATGTGGTGAAAGAGCAGTAAGATGTGCCACAAGACTTGTATACAAAGAAGATATGAAATGGATACAACAAATTACCACTTATATATAAATTTGGAGATTGGGGACGAAAGACCACACCTAGATGGTACTCTTGGGTATCGGTCTTAGATGTATTCGGTTCTTCGGTTGTCCATAAGAATCCCGAGAAGATTCGAATGTGAGCTGCTAGATTCAGTTTAAGCTATTCTTTTCAATCTTTTAAGGTAACTTTACAAACACTGCTGCAATTTATAACATATATAGATATGTTTTGCTGTAGAATAAACTCATGCTAGAAAAATATTATTGGTAGAAACGTGCTCATTCATATGTACTTATTCACATGTGTCACACAAAGCATCTAAATTTACAGACTAATCCTAACAGAATGCTAGTTAATTGTAAAGTAACGTGCTCATTCATATGTACTTATTCATGTGAGATTCTAATATATATGGGGATGAAGATAGAGATTTTAATCATGTAACTTAGCAAAATTCTGACTTGCTTTAACTGGATTTCTGTTTATAAATTATGTAAAGTGTAATATATTTGCGTTAAAATTTTATGTATAGACAAAATAGTCACAATTGACTAGAATCAAAGCATACTTAATTGTTACTAATGTATATAAGTTCCTGTTATTTTCTTGACAATTCCACACTCTCTAGTATGATTGTCAAACTCATAGCTAAAGCATTATTCACCATTTCAGTGATATCAAATGATTTTAGTTTCCGTATCACGCTAAAACATAATTAATGATATATTCTCCTAAACTTCAGTTTAAAGTTTTCGTATCAAGCTAAAACATACTTAATTAATGACATATTCTTCTAAACTTCAGTGTAAAGACCCTCTTAACAAACAATTGGAATGAATCATCCCCTTAGAAAAAGAAAAGTGTCATCCTTCTCTCATAGACACAGTTGTAAAAATCCTTATGTGCTAGTCGAGCGGTTAGATACCGACCAGGGATTAATCGGTTTGAAATTTTTATATAATTTTTAATTTTTAATTATATATGTGTGTGTGTCTATATATACATATATATAGAGAGAGACACACACACATTTTTATATGTAATTTCTATAAAACTGTTTAGTTTTGTATATATAAACATTTCCAGCTGGAATTTTCAAATTTTCGCCAAAATTTTTGGGGTCACCGGAATCTTGTCACAGACGCCGATTTTTGGCCGATCAGGACCGCCTAGATCCGCCTAGGACAGCTTAAGGGCTGAATTTAACCACTATTAACCACCTAGCAATTAATTGACCAATTAGGCCAAAATTCCAAGGTTGACGGCCAACTAATGACTAGTCGCCATTTTATCGGAGGCCGCCTAGACTGATTTTTACAACATTTCTCATAGGTTAAACCCAAGTGTCTATTATAAGGATTTTTAGCCTGAAAGTTTAGATGGATATATCCTCTTAAGGTTCAAAATGAAAAGACATACCATATAAACCAGCATCTGAATACTATAAGTTAATCATCTATAGCACTTTCGTGTACGCAGTAAGATCAAGAATTCAACTATACATAAAATTAATAAATGAAAAGAAAATCTTTAACTCTTTGATTCATTGTCTAGAAACAAGAATCAACCTTTGACTAGTAGTGACTCGCGGATATCTACCCGCGCTTCTTCTACAACAGATGAGCTTTCGGCGCCACCACCATCTATATCAACACCTTCAGACAAAGCTTTATCAAGAGCCGACTTTGCAACTTTGGTAACAAACACCATTAAGATCACTGGAAACAATTATAAGTGAGCATCATACTGCATGATACCAAAAGAAAATGCTAATGTTTGTATATAAAATTGATTATATGTAGCAACTTACCAGACACCACAAAACTTAAAATAAGAAGCGCCTGTATACACCAGAAAGTAAAAATAGTGAACATCAATATCCAACAAAAATGACTTGCTCAATTCACACATCAAAAAAACCGCACATAGGTACGCTTGTACATGGTAATGTGCATTTATAGTGGGAGCGAGAAAGAGAGTAGGTTATGCAGTTACATAATCTCCTAATGTATCACATTTACAGCAATACTAAAGTGTCTATGCAGTTCTTGCAGCTCTTGCAGTTCTCTACTTGAATTGGTTCAGTACTAAACAGATGGTCCTCTCTCTCTCTCTCTCTCTACACACACACAAATATATGCATGTATTCATATGTATGTGTGGAAATCAAGATCTATATAGAACGACAAAACAGCTACAAGTGTAAACAATAAACTAAAGGACAGATGTGTTACTTATAAATTATAAAGAACTTAAAAACAGCTAAATAGAAGGACTACAGGGCTTGTGCATCGTTATACACACAAAACTAAGGATGTATATTGGTATTTGGTGATGCAATCTATTAAGTGTTAGTGTGTTACAAGATGTATTAAAAATTTATTTTCTAAAATAAGAAACAATGAAACACAGATTTTTAAATAAGAATAACATAAAAATGGAAAACCTTACCCAACGAGTTTTTGAGAACCGACCCCATCCATGGGTAACATCAGCTAGGTCCTTTAAAGTTGTTCCAACATATACAAGTGCAAAGGTAATTGGCTGTACCGACATATAATAAGTTTAAGAAAGCCATATACATGTGCAAATGTACAAATAGATGAACACTCATATATCATATTTCAGTAACTAGTGTATTCTTTTTGTAATTATAAACATCTTGACATATTCTATTATCAACTATATATCTTAAAAGAGTTTTATTTTCCTCATTAATCTACACACACATCCACATTAGCTGAACCAAAAGAGCTACTGACACAAAAAATAATTAAAAAATGATACTCTAAAAGATATATGTAAGTGAGTGATGATACCATCATTCCCAACCATGAAGCCATCATGTACTCCCATATGGAAATCGGAGTAACAGACAAAAGGTAATTCATCATGTTAAATGGAAGCAATGGAACAAGTCGAAGCAATAGCACAATCTGTCATAAAAAGAAAACCACTCAGCATAACAGTGTAACTTAAAAAAAAACATCTTAAATGTATGGTAAACTAAAGCTCCTATAGAATAACAAAGGATCATGTGTATCGTCTGAGTTGCTGACAAAAAAAACAATTCTTATTCTAACATTAAAAGTGGTTGAAATTGGACATTCTGTAAATACAAGAAAAAAGGATTTCTTTAATTCAAGATTGCTATTGTCTATGATTACCCTACGCAATAACAATGAAGTTTAGGAATACAGTAAAACAGGATCAAAGTAATTTTAGACAAACCTTAAATCCGGATTTCTGAATCGCAATTGCAATTGCTCGAAACTGTGGATAATCACCCAACTTAGAAATGACATATGATCTCCCAATCTGCAAAAAAACACTTAGAAGAAAAGAGATTAACAACATTTTACACAAGATTAATAACACATGTGCTGATAAAAAAGCCAACCAAATTTAGAAACTGGTTATACTGTATCCAAATTTTCTTTGTACAAAAACTATCATAAAGATGCAGCTATAAAAATAAGATGATAGATTAACATAAAACTTACTGTTCTGCCAAGAAAGAATGCTGCAGTTGCACCAATCACAGCACCAATAGAGTCAGCAAGAAAACCCATAGGCAAACCAAACAGATAACCACCACCCAGCTGGAAGAAACACCAATAAATAAATACATACATACATACATACATATATGTTATTTTGTTAAATAGGAAAGGAGAAAAAAGCACTATTCAGTGGTCATGCAGGTGAATTTCTACTTGAAAAACTTCATTATACAATAGTACAGTTTATCTACCATAATCATTCTGATTAATGTGTAGCCTTTATATTTTTAATTAACTAAGGTGGGTGATATTTTCTAACTGAAGGTTATTCATTGAAGGTTTATACAGCAAGAAAGGCCATGTTGATGCAGATAGGCTTTATTATGATACAATCAAAAGAACTAAGAAGTCAAAATACAAGAATCACATAAGAAAGACACAACTTAAACTGGCATTTTCATCCAATCACCATTAACAATAATATAGCGAAACTCTAAATAGCTTGAAAATAGAATGAATATCATACACAATAGCTTGAAAATAGAAGCAGATATTTGTGATGGCAAATTGTCGAAACACATTACAACTGGTATGATAAAGTCAATGATCACAAAAAAATAAATAAATAAATAAATAAAATAAACTTATGGTAAATGCATGGGTGTGGTGTTGAGATCATACAGTAAGTATTGATGCAGGAACTGCAAGAATTGTTAAAGGAATATATGCAACAGCCCTGCAGGATGAATAATAAAACAACAATTATACCGACTGAGTTCAATGTCAATGAGCAAAGACACACACACACACACACACACACACAAAAAAAAAAAAAACATAATCTGACAAAAAAATATGCATCTTATTTTAATCAACAAGCTGGTGACATGAATTAAGAAGAACAAGATTTCTGCAATAAATGTGTGTATAGTACTTGGGTCATATTATTAGTATAAAAGTTGCTTTTAACTTATTCAACCAACAGTCTTGAAGCAATGTAAATGTAAGACTAAGAGATTGAGAATACTTACAACGCAAGAGGACCCCAAGGACCAAGATCTTCCTCCACCCATAACAAGAAGTCCTTCAATGTCTGCATACACAAAATCAAAATTGGAATTCAATCACAAACCCTATGTATGTATGCATGAATGTTCGCAAACTAGAGATGATTGATCACCAGTTTATAACAGACGATGGGTCGGTCAACTTAATTAGGTTAAATATGACGAATCGAAATCAAGAAACAATGAAAATGAAAAGAATTGATCTTGGAAAGAAAAAACCCAAATCGGAAATCGGAAATGGGAGAATAAAGAAAGACCTTTTCGACGGGGAGAGTGAAGCAGGCGACGGTGATGCCGGCGAGGAGGAGGAGGAGGAGAGTGATTCTAAGAAACGAAACCCAATTCCAATTGAAGGAAGACGCCATCGAAATGTATGAATCTGATGGTGAATTTGATGATGATGATTTTGGTTGTGATTGTGATTGTGCGATGGTGGTGGTGGTGGGTGGGTTGAAAGCCTGTGTTTGATGTTATGTGTGAAAGTCGAACATCCGGATTGCAAAAGGTTATAATTGTTAGCTCCAATATCAGCTCCTCTCTCCTTCCCAAGGTGAAGCGATATCCATCATATTTGTTGTTTGTTTATTATTTATTATATTATATTATATTATATTATGTTCTTGAGTAAATTACCATTTGCATCCCTGACATTTGCCCATTTTAACCACTTGCATCCCTGCAGTTTCAAAATTGCCATCCGCCCCCTAACGTTTCGTGTTATCTTCATTTGAGTCTATACGTTTCATTTTTATCTCCATTTTAGTCCAGATGACTTAACATTGTTAGTTTTCCAGTTAAAATTATTATTAAAAAGACTGAATTGCCCTTTTCTTCTCTGACTCCAAAAAAAACACACACACACACACACTCTCTTTCTCTCTCTCTCTCATCTCTTCATCACCCACCACCATAAACACCACCACCAGCCATCACCACCACAACCTCCTCCCCACCACCACCATAGCAAACCATCAGATCAACCCACACCACCACTACCCCTCACCACTACCGCAGCAACCATCAGGGGAAAAGTGCAAATCGGCGTTAAAGAATCGTTCCCACAAAGGGGAAAAGTGCAAATCGGTGTTCGTGAGGAAGAGGAATGCGATTTTTTTTTCTTGATTTCAAGAATCCGATGCAGTTTTGGTAATTTCAAATCGTTCCCGCAACCGTTCATTAAAGATGATTTCAAAACATACCCAGCATTAAAGATGATTGGTGGAAGAAGATAAATGAAGAACAGATCTTCACTAAAAACAAACAGATGTGAATTTGTTCCTCCACTGCTTAACAAAATTATAGCACCTGTGAACAGACCCTACCATTGTCATCCAATCAAAATCTAAATTCTCTTCACTCATTTGATTATAATCCCTCACAATAAACGATTAATATCATCAATTGACATGAAAACTCTTACGATTACAAGAGCTGTGATCGATTCGTTCATCCACCGGCTCTCCTCGGAGAGATGACCGATGACGATACAAGCGCAAAGAAGAGCAACAAATAGGTTCATATTGACAACGGAATCATACTCAGAGGTAGCTAAAATTGTGCTATTCATCTTTCCGGTTAATAACCCTGAATCAAGCCCCATCGTATCCAATCAATCCAGTGCTTTCACCAATAAAACAGAGCAATTACATAAACCCTTCACCTGACAAATCAACGAGCCAATTAGAACCCACAAACTCACGACGGTGAATTAATGGAGAAAATAAGAACTGGGTGTGAATCAAAATCATGAAATTTGTACGATTTCATTTCCGTAATGACGAAACTGCATCGGATTCTTGAAATCAAGAAAAAAGAACGATGCATGCGTAGATTTGAAATTACCAAATTGCACTTTTCCACTTTGTGCAAATTGTTCCCGCAACCCCCCATCACCACGACCACCGCAGCCCCCCATCACCATCACCACCGCAGCCCCCCATCACCACCATCGCGAACCCCATCACCACCATCGCGACCTCCAATCACCACCACAACCGCAACCGTGAGGGGATTTGGGTTTGATTTTGTGGTTTGATTTTATTGAATTCGTGAGGAATTTGGGTTAATTTGATGGGTATATTGTGAAGAAAGAATAGATAGAGAGAGAGAGAAGATAGTAGGGTGGGGTGGGATAGGGTTTTTATTTAAGTCAGTAAATTACCGTTTGCATCCCTGAAATTATAAGGGTATTTTGTCATTTTATAAAAACTAACGGAAAAATCTAACGACGTTAGTGTGTTGGACTCAAATGGAAATAAAAATGAAACGTCAGGGGGCGGATGGCAATTTTGAAACTTCAGGGATGCAAGTGGTTAAAATGGGCAAATGTCAGGGATGCAAATGGTAATTTACTCTATGTTCTTTTTCGTAACTAGTGTAATATTTTGCTTGCCGATTATCTTTCAGAAAAACAGGAAGGATACATATGTTGTCGCGGATATTATTTTGATCACCTCTTCTAGTCTTGTCACTTTCACACATTAATTTAATTTTATTATTGGAATTGATTATCCTAGATATGAATAAAGAAAGAGGATTTGACTTAGGGGCTGTTTGATAAAACTGACTCAGTAAGATCTGACTAAGTAAGAAGTTGACTCAGTCAGAAGTTCTGACTGAGTCTACATCTGACTGAAACTTAGTTGTTTGATTCAGTATCTGAGGGGGCCGTCGCGCAGGGGAGCCGTCGCGCAGGGGAGCCGTCGCGCAGGAGGGGCTATCGAGCAGGGGGGCCGTCGAGCAGGGGGGCCGTCGCGCTAAGGGGGCAGTTGTCGATGGAAGCGCCGGCGAGGGGTGGGGTGGACGTCGGTGGTCGCGGTCAGCTGAAATGGGTGGGTCAGCCTTTTTCGAAATCAGGTTTGGGTCAGCTACCTTGGACCCGATCAGCTGTAGCTTCTTGCATATCAAACGGGCTGACCCGCTGACCGAGTCAGCGGTCAGCCGGGTCAGTCGGGTCAAACCAAAAACAAACAGCCCCTTAGTGTGTTCCGACCTAAAACATGCAACAACCGCTTCCTGGTCATTGTTGGTCTTGATGGTGGTGGTCTGAACACCTCCTTTGCTCCTTCTCCATCTATCTCTATACGCTACCCTTTTAGGGTTTTTGAGTGTTCGGGTTTCTAGGCAGTGATTTTGGTATAGTGGGACCTCATTTCCTCTATACTCCAACTTGGAGCATGTCGGCTGATGTGATCCAAAGTACACATATAAAACACAATTCCACATGAATTTATTCTCGAAACTCTTATTAAAGGTGATGAATTAATATCTAAATCATTTAAACTGTGGTTTCTGGTTTGAAAAATACTAGGGTGAACAAAAGGAGCTTAAACAAAAAGAAACTAAAGAAAACAAGCTTTGAAGTCCAAGTATTGGGTCATGTCTCATTAGACACGCCCTATGCCCAGCCTGAAACACACCCCGTGTTGAAATCAACACACTCACGTGTTTGTCAGTCCGACATGATAAAAAATGTTGTCCCTCGACTCGAAGCACAGGGGCGTGCCCCGACAACCCTGAGCATACGAGCCAACCAATTTTACGTACATTGTACTAGCACGAGGCCGTGTATTTCAGGCATAGGGCCATGCTTAAACACTCCAGAAAGCCTATAAATAGGAGCTCATTTGTAAGAGGAGCTTTTTTGAGGGGAGTGTTAGTGTTCCCTCTTGAGAACCCAGCCTTTGGAAGGCTTTGGAGGCACACTCAACACTTTAAAGAAGCTCAAGATTGTTTAACATCATCCATAGTGGATCACCAATTTGATTGTTCTAATTTATCGATGATTTTATTACTATCTTCTATATTCGTTGTTATGTTTAAACTCATTATGAGCTAAACTTCATTTATCGTCCTAATTTAGTGAAACTTTATGTAACTTGTGATAAACTAGTGGTGTGGTTTATATTACGTTAATGTTATGTTAATTTTGGGTAAACTTTTGATGCCTATCGTCTACATTTTAACGGGAAGTTATAAACTTATTATTTGTAATTATGAATGTCACACAAGGTTGAAAAACTTATGAACTAACCTTTACTCTGTAACATCGCATAGTTCGGTGAAAAAATAATAATAATAATAATAATAAAATAATAATAATAATAATAATAATAATAATAATAATAATAATAATAATAATAATAATAAAAATAATAACAATAATAATTTAATTTATAAGTCCAGAGGGTGTTGTGTAATTTATGGAACTTAAAAAAAACTAAGTTTCAAACCAAAACCATTAAAACTAAAACTACAGGGACCATTTTGTAATTACTGGAAACAACCCAACCCCACCCCCTGATTCCCGTTTGATCCCCATCCCCTTTTTCTTTTTTTTTCGCGGCCGACCACCACCAAATCCGCCACTAAACTCGTTAAATAATCAAATTAAACGCACATAAACACTCATATAAACCCACCTAATCGATTAGCACAATCAATTTCATTCAAAACGAACCAAAAACACCACCATTCGAGTACCCCCCGTTCGGACCTGCAACTCCATTAAAACCCAATCCCCGAGCGATTTTAACTAAAATTGACAAG
This sequence comes from Flaveria linearis, assembly GCA_024085815.1. NCBI lineage: Eukaryota > Viridiplantae > Streptophyta > Magnoliopsida > Asterales > Asteraceae > Flaveria > Flaveria linearis. Next base: position 68,060,096 of record CM044013.1, on the reverse strand, counting down.
GGGCTTTGCTTCCAAATCATCATTTCAAGCTTCCCTCAAATTTAATTCGACTATAATCAAGTTTTGATCATCAATCGATCACCAACCTTGTCGCGGACCTGTTCTTCATTGGGTAAACCTCGATTCGATCACCATATAGTTAATTACACACACATACACACTCGGTTTATCATGGGGAACAAAAGCCCCATGATTGCAGAAACTATCGAGATCGAATTCGTGTCCAATTTGGTCCGGATTCGAACTAGGGCTCGATTGGAATTGGGGTTCGATTGGAATAGTGTTTAAAAGAATTAAAGCTGTTTTCTATCGCGGCTTAGAGCCTGGTTCACTGGTTACCCATTCTCAAGTCATCCGAGAGGTCCCGGGTTCGACCCCGGGCAACCTCACTATTTTTTTAGGTTATTTTAAGCCTTTAAAAATTAAAAAAAATTCTAAAAATCATAAAAATGTTTATACAAGCATTAGAAATTTTTAAAACAACCAAATTATTTTCTGAAATTTATTTCAATATTTTATTTATTTATTTTATTAATTATTTCAAATAAATAACATAACTAGTTAAATTTTTATAAAAAAAATAGGCTTTAAATCACATCATCCAATTATTTCAATATATACACCTGTTTAACAATCAAATATTATATTTGGTTATTTTTATCTTGATATTTTATTTATTTTATTAATCGTTTAAATCATGATTAAATATAAAAGTTTTATATTTAAATCGTTTCAAAAATATTTTCATTTCTTTTAGTCATTTAAATAATTAAATATTTTAATTAATTATCATATAATTGATTAATAAAATTAATTATTTATTTTTCCACACTTTAATAATAAACCAAACAATTACGAGTGTTGATACAATTATTTTTATTAAATTCTAAACATAAATACTATCAATAAATCATTTTGCGTATTTCAAGATATTCAAACTAAATAAATTAAAAACCCAATGGAAATCCTAATACATTCCCAAATTTTCAAATCATTATTATTCTAATTCGAGACACCGTTCCTTAGGTTAATCGTAAGGAAATCGTTGGTGTCTAATCTATCACGTCCAAATTCAAATCTCATCAATCAAGTGAGTATTCATATCCCCTTTTTATATCATTTCTTATTTGGGGGAAATCATGTGATACAATATATTCAATCATGATATTCTATTGTTATTTCATTCTAAATTCAATTCAAGACAGGTTATGTTATTACTTGCAATTATGTGAACATACTATGGTAAACTGGACGACAGTAAAACTCTAATTCAATCAATCAATCCTGGTATCAATGGTAGATCTACTGGTTTGGATAACCCACCCCATATGAATAGTCGAGTGGTGATTGTGCAAGAGGCAGGAGTTAATCTATGGTGTATGTTGTGGAGTCTATTATATGCAAGTGTCAAGTCAAGGGGTTGTTATTGTGTCGGTTTATCTATATGCTTTACTATTGCAGTATAAGTCTTAACGTTACCTTGTGAATTGGATTATTCTCAATCAATCAATCTATATGTATACTCAAAACTGTGATTACTCACCAACTAATTCGTTAGCTGACTTTATTTTCTTACATGATTTCAGGTTAAGCAAGTTAGTGGACTTCTACATGCTCACATAAGACCCGGACTTAGTCAAAACAAAAGACAATTACTATTTATGACTTTATCTGTTGTATTTGTATCTGTTAAATTCATGTTATCCTGTAATCTGATTTTAATATTATTTCACTATTAGACAATCATGAGTTATGAACAATCAATCATTCCCTCGTCCGCTCCGATGATTCCGCCGTCGGTCGGGGTGTGACAGTTTGGTATCAGAGCCATGGTTATAGGGAATTAGGTTATTAGAAATGGAATGACCTAGACTATAACTAAGAACCCTTACACATGAGTCCTCTCATGTATTTTACATGCTTAGATAGGATTTTATGTGCCTTATATGTTTATATTTGTTTATGTGATTATATGCCTTATGTGATTCTTCTTATATTTGAATCTTATCAATGTACACACGAATCTCAACTCATATTCTAAGGCATTGTGTGCCTAATTCAAGTGATTTCAAACTCCAAAACTTATTGTTATTCATGGTTTTCAAATTCATCAAAGTCTGTGTCTTACAACTTGAAACATGTAATGCTGGAAGAGTGGGATGCCTGTATCTCGGGGTGTTCTGTCTAGGCAAGGTATTCGTATAAATCCAAACCAACCGATGGATCTGTCTACCTTACCTGGGGACCCTCGGGATGAGTATCTGCTTATAGGTACGCATGTCTTCAATAAGGTTGTGTTGGACATAACACTTTGATTAGTCAACGTATTCACTTTGATTTACGAATCAAACGATTACACACGGAACATCTCATTGTTATTATGCCAAATTCCTGATTGTCGTTTTCATGTGGTATAACTCCTATTATCCAATTCTCATAAAAATATCTTAATGATATTCCAGAATGTCTTCTCGTCAAATCCGTTCACGGTCTAGAAACTCTGGCCGTAAGATTTCTGCTATTGTAGCACGTGAAGTTACTGCGGTCATCCCAACTCTACTTACCCATTTGAACCAAAGCAACAATGTTGTTCAAAACCCAACTGCACCAAACCCTCGACAAACTTGTACTTACAAACATTTCAGTTCTTGCAACCCCACTAAGTTCAGTGGAACTGAAGGAGCTACTGGATTACTACAGTGGTTTGAAAGCATCGAGAACACTTTCCTAAACAGTGAATGCCCTGAAAATCTAAAAGTCCGGTATGCCACAAGTTTTCTTCAGAAATGCGCACTTACTTGGTGGAACGGAGAGAAACGAACCCGTGGAACTGAAACTGCTCTAGCCTTAACATGGACTGAAGTTAAGGAGCTCATGACTAAAGAGTTCTGCCCAAGAAACGAAGTCCGGAAACTGGAAGCTGAGTTCTGGGAATCAACCCAAGACAGTGGCGAGAACCTCGCATACACTAACCGATTCCACGAACTGAGCCTTTTGGTACCGCATCTTGCTACCCTACCTCCCGAGCCATCGATAAATACATTGGTGGACTACCCATGCAGATTCAGGATATGGTGTTAGGAAGGGATCCTTCAACACTAGAAGATGCTATTAGACTGGCTGCGCAGTTAACCGATAATCATGTGAAAGCTGGTTCTTTAACCAAGAAAGGATTGAAGAAGAATACCGATAAACTTCCTAACGAAACCGTCAAAACCGACCAACCCAAGCTTTCCAAGAACAAGAAGAGGAAGGCTAACACTCAAAAATTTGCTGTGATTACCCCTGCTGTGCCAATTAATCAAGTCCCTCCAACTCGTCAACCAGCAGTAAACAACCAATCGCTAATGAAAAAGTCATACGCTGGACCCTTTCCGCAGTGTAACAACTGCATGTATCACCATCCCGCTAACATTCAGTGTCGTCAATGCACAAACTGTGGTCGTTTAGGTCATACATTCAACGTGTGCAAGAGTGCTGCTAAAGCTCCAACTAATGCACCAGTCTACCAACATCCTCTTGCAATTACCCAGGGTCGTGCATGCTATCAATGTGGTGATCCGAACCATTTTTGCAATCGATGCCCTCAACTTGTCATCCCAGTTCCTACGGCTCAAGGACGTGCTTTCAACATTAATGCTCAACAAGCTCAAGCCACCAATGATGTGGTGTTGAATAATTCTTGTCCTTGATTTCGTCTTCATGATGTAATTCAAGATTTGTAATCGTGATTTTCCTTTTGTTACATTGATGTAATTTGAAAATTTCTAAATTTCTAATTGAGATATTTTTCCTTTTTAAGTCGAATTTTGAACCGTTTGCACCGTGGGAGATGCAAGAGTTTGCAAGTCAACCTATGACTAAGGACACTCGAATCTCCTAAATGATTCTAACTCATCAAAACAGGGGTGATTCCCTTACTTTGGTGATGAATCTTTATTCATTTCAATAAATGGTTTCCAATGATGAGTTTTATAAAATTTCATCCTCTGGATTAGGGTGATTTCCTTATCTCGAGGACTGACTTCAATTATTCTCTTTGGAATTTACATTTCACAAATGACATGATCTCACCAAAATAGGATTGAAACCCGTACTTTGATGACAAATGTCAATCTTCGATTGTTTTCTTGTTATTATCAAGCTCAATCATCAAGATACGCGTGAAATTCATACCTTGATGATAATTTCATTTTTATGGATTGTATTTTTTCAAATGAAACGACCTCATCAAAGTAGGAGTGAATTCTGGATTTTGATGAAGAAGTTTATCTTGTTATATTTTGTTTTTGTAAACTTCATCGTTAAGATAGGAGTGATTTCCCTTACCTTAATGGTGAGTTATCTCGTCTTATTTTCTAAAGATCCTCAGATCGAACTTTTTGGATTGGTAAGCTAGTGGTCATACCTTGAGAGTACACCATCAAGTTAGGGGTGAAAACCATACCTTAATGACTATTCTCATTTCTTGATCTCCAACTTACCATGGTTGTAATCAAGTGACGAGACGCATGTAGTAACTTGAAGGGTGAAATAATGTTAGTGTTTCGACCTATCAAGCTAAAGCATGATCTCTGAACTTGAACAGAGACCTGATCGTTTTAGGTTGATTTTGATTCCTAACTTGGAACATTTAAATTCTTAAATCGATTTCTTTTATCTCCATGTTTTGACTCGATCTAGCTACATCAAACCATTTATTCCTTATCTATCGACTTTCATTATGAGTTATCATCAAAACCTGATTACGTGATGGTAGTCTTCCTAAACAATCTATTGTCAAGTAAAGATATTATCTCTGATCGTGATCGTCGCTACATCTCTCGTTTCTGGAAAAGTCTCCAATCAACTCTCGAAACTCAACTGAATCTTAACACAGCCTATCACCCGTAAACCGACGGTCAGACTGAAAGAACGATACAAACCCTCGAGGATATGCTTTGGGCTTGTGTCATTGATTTCAGTGGATCGTGGGATTCTCATCTTCCGTTGATCAAAGTCATTTACAATAACAGTTACCATACCAGCATCTAGATGGCACCGTTTGAGGCCTTGTATGGCCGAAAGTGTGGTAAACACTAAAGCGGTCAGCTTAATCGATGATGAATTTTCTTCTTTTGATACCTCATCAGAACCCGAAAAGTTCTTCAAAGTGTACCTCAGAAAAATAAAAACACAAACTGTATCAAGAAAGAAAAAGAGAATCACTATGATCTATCTGTGACTTCATACTCACCTATCTGACTTCATACTCACCTTCTGATGAACAAAGTTCTAGAAACATTCAAGATCTTCCCAAATCAGAAAGGAAACCTAAGATTCTTCTTGTTGAAGATCATGTGGTTAATTTGATGGGGTGAACAGACAAAAATTCATAAGATCCGTGATAACTTGGTCGCTGCTAGAAATCGTCAAAAGCATTATGCTGATAAAAGATGTAAGCCCATGGAATACAATGTCGGAAATCTCGTACTTCTTAAGGTATCACCTTGGAAGGGAGTGATCCGCTTTGGAAAGAAAGGGAAGCTAGCACCTCGTTACGTGGGTCCATTCAAAGTGGTTGAGTGAATTGGGAAAGTGGCTTACAAGCTTGAACTACCCCAAGAGCACAGCAATATACATCCGACGTTTCATGTGTCAAATCTGAAGAAATGTCTTGCCGATGAAAATCTCCACATTCCACTCGACGAAGTCCAAATTGATGAATCTATGCACTTTATTGAGGAACCTGTAGAAATTATGGATCGGGAAGTCAAACAACTTAAACGTAGCCGGATACCTATTGTCAAAGTCCGCTGGGAATCTAAACGTGGCCCAGAATTCATCTGGGAATGTGAGGACCAAATGAAATCCCAGTATCCTCATCTTTTCGTTTCAGCCTCCTCGTGAACAAATTTCGGGACGAAATTTCCTAAAGCATTGGAGACTGTAACATCGCATATTTCGATGAAAATAATAATAATAATAATAATAATAATAATAATAATAATAATAATAATAATAATAATAATAATAATAATAATAATAATAATAATAATAATAATAATAATAATAATAATAATAATAATAATGATGATAATAAAAATAATAACAATAATAATTTAATTTATAAGTCCAGAGGGTGTTGTGTAATTTATGGAACTTAAAAAAAACTAAGTTTCAAACCAAAACCATTAAAACTAAAACTACAGGGACCATTTTGTAATTACTGGAAACAACCCAACCCCACCCCCCTGATTCCCGTTCGATCCCCATCCCCTTTTTCTTTTTTTTTTCGCGGCCGACCACCCACCAAATCCGCCACTAAACTCGTTAAATAATCAAATTAAACGCACATAAACACTCATATAAACCCACCTAATCGATTAGCACAATCAATTTCATTCAAAACGAACCAAAAACACCACCATTCGAGTACCCCCCCGTTCGGACCTGCAACTCCATTAAAACCCAATCCCCGAGCGATTTTAACTAAAATTGACAAGGGGCTTTGCTTCCAAATCATCATTTCAAGCTTCCCTCAAATTTAATTTGACTATAATCAAGTTTTGATCATCAATCGATCACCAACCTTGTCGCGGACCTGTTCTTCATTGGGTAAACCTCGATTCGATCACCATATAGTTAATTACACACACATACACACTCGGTTTATCATGGGGAACAAAAGCCCCATGATTGCAGAAACTATCGAGATCGAATTCGTGTCCAATTTGGTCCGGATTCGAACTAGGGCTCGATTGGAATTGGGGTTCGATTGGAATAGTGTTTAAAAGAATTAAAGCTGTTTTCTATCACGGCTTAGAGCCTGGTTCACTGGTTACCCATTCTCAAGTCATCCGAGAGGTCCCGGGTTCGACCCCGGGCAACCTCACTATTTTTTTAGGTTATTTTTAAGCCTTTAAAAATTAAAAAAAAATTCTAAAAATCATAAAAATGTTTATACAAGCATTAGAAATTTTTAAAACAACCAAATTATTTTCTGAAATTTATTTCAATATTTTATTTATTTATTCTATTAATTATTTCAAATAAATAACATAACTAGTTAAATTTTTATAAAAAAATAGGCTTTAAATCACATCATCCAATTATTTCAATATATACACCTGTTTAACAATCAAATATTATATTTGGTTATTTTTATCTTGACATTTTATTTATTTTATTAATCGTTTAAATCATGATTAAATATAAAAGTTTTATATTTAAATCGTTTCAAAAATATTTTCATTTCTTTTAGTCATTTAAATAATTAAATATTTTAATTAATTATCATATAATTGATTAATAAAATTAATTATTTATTTTTCCACACTTTAATAATAAACCAAACAATTACGAGTGTTGATACAATTATTTTTATTAAATTCTAAACATAAATACTATCAATAAATCATTTTGCGTATTTCAAGATATTCAAACTAAATAAATTAAAAACCCAATGGAAATCCTAATACATTCCCAAATTTTCAAATCATTATTATTCTAATTCGAGACACCGTTCCTTAGGTTAATCGTAAGGAAATCGTTGGTGTCTAATCTATCACGTCCAAATTCAAATCTCATCAATCAAGTGAGTATTCATATCCCCTTTTTATATCATTTCTTATTTGGGGGAAATCATGTGATACAATATATTCAATCATGATATTCTATTGTTATTTCATTCTAAATTCAATTCAAGACAGGTTATGTTATTACTTGCAATTATGTGAACATACTATGGTAAACTGGACGACAGTAAAACTCTAATTCAATCAATCAATCCTGGTATCAATGTAGATCTACTGGTTTGGATAACCCACCCCATATGAATAGTCGAGTGGTGATTGTGCCAGAGGCAGGAGTTAATCTATGGTGTATGTTGTGGAGTCTATTATATGCAAGTGTCAAGTCAAGGGGTTGTTATTGTGTCGGTTTATCTATATGCTTTACTATTGCAGTATAAGTCTTAACGTTACCTTGTAAATTGGATTATTCTCAATCAATCAATCTATATGTATACTCAAAACTGTGATTACTCACCAGCTAATTCGTTAGCTGACTTTATTTTCTTACATGATTTCAGGTTAAGCAAGTTAGTGGACTTCTACATGCTCACATAAGACCCGGACTTAGTCAAACAAAAGACAATTACTATTTATGACTTTATCTGTTGTATTTGTATCTGTTAAATTCATGTTATCCTGTAATCTGATTTTAATATTATTTCACTATTAGACAATCATGAGTTATGAACAATCAATCATTCCCTCGTCCGCTCCGATGATTCCGCCGTCGGTCGGGGTGTGACATACTCGTGAAATCAGTTTTCATAATAAACTTGTGGCTAATAAACTAGAAATGGTTATTAGAAATCATATCATCTTAATTTTCTGATCATTTACGGGTTTATATTAGTAGTATGAGAAATCTATAATAATTGTTATGTTTTTTCAAAATTAATGACTCTCTTTCTAACATTAAATTATGTTTTCATAAATCATATATTAAAAGGATGCGCAAGCATTACCTACATCACTAGGGGCTCGATGGTTGTCTCATAAGCTACTCATTGCACATGTTCTTGAAACTACGGAGCTGGTTTACGATAATTCCACGTTGGCTCGCGTCTATAAACATTAACAGAACTACTTTAATTTATATCTTTAACCACACCCCATAATTCATCACAGTTATTAAAGTGGAACCTAAATTAGGATGATAGGCTCATTTTACTTAATTATCTCCGAAAGTCTCAACCTTTATTTACCATTTATTTATCTAAATTATAGTTTTAAAAATCAAAAATAAAAAAAATGGATCACCTTAAAGCAAACTAGTCATCTTCTAATCAAACTCAATCTGATAGTCAATCATTAAGGTTGTAAAGTATGCTAAGTGTGTCCACAGATAGATACTCAGTACTAACCAATACTATATTACTGCACGACAGGTACGCTTGTCTTTTTTGTGTGTAGTAGTATAAGTAAAAACCATCTAAAACTAAATCTGTGCAAAAATCCCATCAAAATACATATAATCACATTATGCATTAGTAAGTCTCAAACATCTAAAAGTATTTGCTCGTAGCACTTGTAATTTATTGGAAGATGGTGAGAATGATAATTTGGATTCAAAGAACAAGAAGTTCACATTCATTGGTTATGGGTCACAAGAAATGGGTTATAGGCTTTAGGATTATGAAAACAAAAGGTTTAGAAGCAAGAATGTCACCTTCTACGAGAATGAACTATACAAACACAGAAATACGAAATGTCCAAAAGGTTTAAAAATATAGGTTGAGTTAAAGATAAAAAATTTGATGAATCTGAAGATCCGGTAGACATTCTTGATAGTAAGTGCTCAAAGATTGAAGTTCAGGATGAATTAGTGAGTAATGAAAGCTCAGAGGAATAGAAGAACATAAACTTGTCACTCCTCATGCCAAGAAATCCACCAGTGTCATAATGCATGCAACAAGATACTCTCCATTTGTTAATTTCTATTGTTAACAGAGAGTGGAAAACTTTGGTGTCATACTAAAGCTGTTATGTAACACCCCTAATTCTAAATAATATAATAAAGAGGGTGATATGAGTTGGGTTATTAAGAACAATTCAGAGATTATAAATACAGCGGAATTGTATATATATATATATATATATATATATATATATATTGTATTAAAACTGTTTATACAACCAGATTTATTACAATACATTAACAAACATATTAAAAGTTTTATCAAACTTCATATAACTCCCAAAACCCAACACTATTGCCAGTATCATACACCATAACCGAATTGTAACCCTGGGGAACACTTCCACGAACACCTCTATTATTATCTGGCATGCATAAAAATAAAACACTAAGTCAGATAAACTGATGAGTTCTAACATATATCACATTTCGACAATAAATTTATCAACTGTTTCAAATCAAATATTTGACAAAATATCAGTTGGTCCACTTGTTTGTCCTGGTGTTTAATCCAAGGACAAACCTATACGATATGCATACCGAATACCCGCAAGGTGGTTATGGACTTTTTATCAATTTAATTTGTGGGTCAAAACTCCACCTAGATTTGATGGGTCAAAACTCCATCTATAATTGGTGGGTCAAAACTCCACCTGGCGTTGATGGGTCAAAACTCCATCTATAATTGGTGGTCAAAACTCCACCTCGCCAACCATCACAATTTACCAATTTCAACTCTTACCCACATTTTTTATTTATACGCATGTCAGTGCCCGACTTTGTCAAAACAACATTAACACATTAAAAAGGGGCGTTTAGAACTCACCTTAATGCTTTCAGCAAATGTCCACTATTTAAAATATACTAGGGCAGTTAAAACTCTCTTCTTCAGTTCAAATCTAAAGCAATAAACCTTAACTTAGTCAAATCAATTCCTAACAGATCACTTTATGTGACTAAGGCTATACGAATGGACTCATTCATACGACTGAACATGCGACTGAGCTTAATCGTACGAATGAACCATACGACAGAGATACGAATGAGCTCTAACAAGGGTTCATGCGAATGACCTTCATTCATGCGATCGGCTCATGCGACTGAGCTTCAGTTGCATTATTGAGCCATGCGACTGGCTCATTCGCACGAATAGGTCATGCGACTGGGCTCATTCGCCTGCAACGGATCAGCAGTTGTGTTCTTGACGTTTTTGATCCAAAAGCTCGAGTTTTAACCTTTCAGATCATGCCATATTCAAAACAGAACATGTACACATCGTTTACAACAGCTTCGGGTTATTATTTCATCAAAACTTCACAAAAACTCGGATCCGAATTCCCGGTTTTCAACTTAATGAAAGATTGAATCAAAACTTAGATTTAAACATGTTTTTGGATCAATTTCAACCACATACACAGCTTAATGCATTCAAGGATCTATCCGTGCCAAGCGAGACTTACTGAAACGGAGCCGAAATCGTCAATAAATTAAAGGTTCGAATGTCGTTCGGGTTCATGAAGGTGTACGGGATGTGTGTGTGTTTGGTATGTGTGTGTGTTCTTATCTCTTCTGCACACATATACCAACATATTCCATATATATATATTTTATTATTAACCGCCCTATGCGACTAGAGGAGGTGCGAATGAAGGCCAGACGACTGAGGGTTGTGCGACTGGAGCCCATACGTCTGTGATTCATGCGATTGAGTCTCATACGCACGTAAGGGGTGCGACTGAGGTTCATTCGCAGGCGAATTATGCGACTAAATACCAATCTTAATAAATAAACGAATATTAAAATTTACGGATGTTACATGTTATTGTGAAAGTTTCATTGTAGTTGGAGCTAGCAATAAAGGATTAGATGAATTCCTTTGAGAAGAACAAAACTTGGGAGTTGACTAAGCTCATGACAAGCAAGAAAGCTTTACATAATAAGTGGGTGTTCAGTATCAAAGAGGAAAACGATGGTACTAAGCATTACAAGAAAACTTTAGCAGCTAAGTGTGTTCAGCAGAAACATGGGTTGAATGAATATAATGAGATCTACTCTCATGTGGTGAAAATGACTACCATCAGGCTTGTTTTTAGTATTGTAACAGTAGATAACATACATCTAGAGCAGTTAGATGTTGAGATAACTTTTTTTTCATGATGATCTTAATAAAGAAATCCACACAGTATAACAAAAGGAGTTTCAATTGAAAAATAAAGAACATGGTGTGTAAGCTACAGAAAAGTCTTTAAAGTCTGAAAATAGCTCCTAGAAAATGGTCTTTGAAGTTCAATAATTAGATGGGAAGAAATGGGTACAAGTAGAGGTGCACATCGAAACCGGTTTGAAGACCCGACCCGAAGACCCGAACCGGAACCGACCCGGTTTGAACCCGGAAATCCCCCAAACCGGTTCCAACCCGGAAAAAACCACCGGTTCGGGACCGGTTCTGAAATTTTTAACCCAAACCGGTTTGGAACCGGTTTTGATCCAACCCGGTTTGGAAACCGGTTCAAAAAACCCGGTTCCAACCCGGTTCCGACTGTTTTTTTTTTTTGAACGTTTTAAAACGGCTATATAGCCGTTATAACTTCTTTTTTGACCGTTTTTTCAACATATTTTGGACCATTTTGCCCTTATATGATAGTATAAATAGGTAGTGGGTGTAATGGTTTAGTCACAACACTCAAAACTTCAAAAACGCTCGAAAACGTGCTTAAAAACGCAAAAACGCTCCTCACTCTCAACTTTCTACTCTCTCAATATCTTGAATTATGGCTTCTGAATCTTCGGTTCCAACCGGTGGATCCTCAAGTGCCGCTACCGTTATTAGAATTCTTTCAACAACGAGAAACCAAGAGATTTGGTGTAATTTCGACTTATGCGAAATGTCGAATGGTCAACATAAAGCTCGATGCAAGGCTTGTGGTTCGTTTTTCAAGTCGGATTCAAACTCGACTTTGAGAAATCATATGACCAAATGGTGCAAGTCTTTGAAAAGTACACCGAGTCAAGGGCAAACATCAATCGGAAACGATGGTGGTTTATGGAACTTCAACGTCGATATGGTTCGAGATAGAATGGCAAAGTTTGTAATTCAAGAAGGATTACCGTTCGATCACTTTGACAACCCTCGGTTAACAAAATTGATTCAAGAAACTCTTCAACCACGCTACACTCACGTAAGTCGCACCACTCTTAGACGTGATTGTTTAAATCTTTGGAAACAAGCAAAAAATGATTTAAAGGTTTTATTTGAAAATTTACAAACCGGTGTGAACTTAACTACCGACGTTTGGTCCGCCCCACACGGTTTACCGGAATCGTACCTTTGCGTCACGGCCCATTGGATAGATCCAAGTTCGTGGCAAATGATGAAACGTACGATTGCGTTTGAATTATTTGGATATCCGCATACCGGTGAAAATCTTTTTCAAATTTTAGACTATGTAATCAAAACGTATAAATTAGAAAACAAAATTTTTTCAATGTCATTTGATAACGCCTCGAACAACACATCCGCCGTTGAAAAATTGAAAATAAAATATAAACCGGTTTGTGACGGCGTATTTTTTCATTCACGATGTGTTGCACGTATTATTAATTTAGTTGTGCAAGATGGTCTTGGCGTTCCTGAAGTGGAAGATTTTAAAACGTCTTTCAAAAACATGTTACGTGACGTTTTTAAAACTAGTAGAAAAAGGTATGTTAATTATAGAAAAATGTGTCACGATACGAATTCCATTTGTTTAGGACCAAATTGGGATGTCCCGACTAGATGGAATTCGACTTGGAAAATGTTTAATAGTGCTTTACGTCAAAAAGAAACGCTTCATCTTTTCCACGATGGTCTTGCGATGCGGGGTCGGGTTGTTCCGTTTCCGTTAGAGGGTTGGGAATATATTCAAGAAATAACTCAATTTTTAGAGCTTTTTAAAAACGCAACTACAAAATTGTCGGGGGTTTATTATCCGACAAGTTGTCTAACGCTTCATCAAATTTATTTAATGACCCATAAATTAAGTGAATATGAAGAAAGAAACGAAATGTTTTCGGCAATGGTAGCGCCGATGAAAGAAAAATTTAAAAAATATTTCATTGAACTACCTCCGGTTTTTACGTGTTCCGCCGCACTCGACCCGTGTTTAAATGTTTCGGGGGTAGAAACTTTAATAGATGAGATAACTTATGATTTAGATTTACATGATTATGATCCATTTTTTAATGTTAATACAAAACAAATATTTAATGAAACTTTTAAAAAATTGTTTAATGTTTATGTTGAAAAATATGGTGCAACATCAAACATCCACCGATCATCGAACGTGGAATCGAGTTCGTCGAGCTCAAGTAGAGACCCGATGATTAGTTTATACAACACTTTGAGAAATGAAAACAGTAAACGTCAAAGGGGTAACACCCCAAGTAGCGAACTCGGGAGATATATGGGAACCGATTTTTTAGCCACTATGTCTCCCGATGAATTTTTGAAATTTGATATTCTGACATGGTGGAAAGGAAAGGAATCACAATTTCCGGTTAGAAGAACAAGGTTAACTCCAACATCGCTTAGAAGAACAAGGTTAACTCCAACATCGCTAGAGATGTGTATTTGTTTAAAGGACCACTTAGATGCGGCCGAACGAAGACAACACATATCAAACCTTGAAGAAGAAACACCGATTGAAGAAGAAATACACGAGCACGAGGTACAAACCGGACGATCCTCACCGCTATCCGACGAAGAACTCGCTTATGATTTGTCTCAACGCATTGGCACACAAACCGACGAAGACGATTAGATTAGACAAACTTGTATTCGTAATATGTATATTTTGTTTTCTTTGGTTTAATTTTAATGTAATTTTTATTGTTTATTTTTCGTAATGAATTAATTATTTACTTTTATAAATTAATGTAATTTTTATTGTTTTCTTTAGAAAAACTCGAGTATGATTTTTAATTGTTTACTTATTAAATGAAAATAAAAACGTTGAGACAATCGTATATAATTAATCTACTCTAATAAAATAAAAACGAAAATAAAACGCGTACAATCGTATATAATTGTTTGTATAAAACTCGTATTAATTGTTTACTTATTAAAATGAAAATAAAACGCGTCCAATCGTATATAATTAATCTACTCTAATAATTTTTAATTAATCAAAATTTGTAATTAATTTGTATATAATTTAATTAGAAGGTAAAAAAAAAAAAAAAAAAAACGGGTTTTCCAAACCGGGTCTTAGACCCGACCCGGTTCGGTTCCAACCCGAACCGGTTCCAACCGGGTTGGGTTTGATGGGGTTGAAAACCGGTTCCGACCCGAACCGGTTCTTGGTCAAAAACCGGGCTCGAAATCGTTGACCGAACCCGAACCGGGTCCAACCCGACCCGGGTTCAAAAAAAAAACCGGTTTGTGCACCTCTACCTCTAGGTACAAGAGATGTAAAATGGATCATTAGTGTTATATTAAGATATTTAGTATTTTTACTTATATCTCCCTACATCTATATGCAAATGATATATTGATTACTGATATGAATGAGATAATGAAAACTAAAGATTTAAATGTCTGAGGAATTTAAGATGACGGACTTGGATTCTTCCAAATAGATACTTGGAATGAGTTCACTAGGAACAGAAAAGATGGTAACTCTTTCCTAGAAGAAATATATTAAGAAAGTGTTAGACAAATTAATTTAATATGAAAGATACCAAGCCCCAAAGCACTTCATCAGAAAGTCTGTTTAAACTTTCTAATCATCAAACTTTAAAGGCAGATAAAGGCAGATGAAATGGCTAAGGTACCTAACACATTAGCTTTTAGTAGTCTTCATGTATGCTATGGTGTGCACAGACCAGATATAGCACACATCGTAGGATTGGTTAGCCGGTACATGTCTAATCCAGGGAAAGAACATTCGAAGGCGATCAAATGGCTACTTAAGTATTTGAAAGAGATATCAAAGATAACATTGTGTTTTAAGAGGGAAAACATTGTTTTGACGGGTTATACAGATGCATATCTTAGGGGATGCAAGGAGTCATATAAGAGCACTAGTAAGTTTGTATTTTCAGTGAAAGGGTCGTGGTAAGCTGGATGTCGAGATTGCAAAAGAGCGTTGCTCTTTCAACCACGGAAGTTGATGGTGGTTGTTGTTGACTTGTTGAAGACAGTAAAGAACTCATATAGTTGAAAAAATTTCCAAAAGAACTTGAGAAGAAATAGCTAGACAATTTATTATTCAGTAAAAATCAAAGTGAAATACATCTAAGAAAACATATTCAATTGAAATATCATTTTATCAAGGGTTTGATCAATGATGGTAAATTCATTTTATTCACAGACATGACGAATCAAGTATTATTTTTATGAATTTCGGGGGAAATTCATTAGTCTTCATAAGTAAAGAGTTCATAAAAAACATTTGGTTCTCTTTGATGATGCATGATAATCTGATTTTGTGGTATTGTTTCGCTGCCTGCAGCGGGTCCACCACCACCTATGACAGCAAGTCCATTACTACATTCCACAACTTTACCGCCTTGTTCAGCCATGCTTCAAACTCCTTCGATCTACTATGGTTATGCGTACCTCGGTTTTTCGGTCTTTCTGGATTTTAAAACACAGGCTCGGATACCAATTGTTGGAAAAACAACTATTGTATCACAACGGATTGCAAAACAGTACGAACACAAAACACAAAACAACACAATCACAAAACATCAATGACGAATTTTGTGAAGGGGCTGTTCGACAGTGACTTTTTAATTTATAATCAAACTCCAGAAAAGCTTACAAAATAACTCAGAATCCATTACTATTTATAG
Organism: Flaveria linearis; assembly: GCA_024085815.1. Classification (NCBI taxonomy): domain Eukaryota; kingdom Viridiplantae; phylum Streptophyta; class Magnoliopsida; order Asterales; family Asteraceae; genus Flaveria; species Flaveria linearis. Next base: position 68,043,794 of record CM044013.1, on the reverse strand, counting down.
ACTTCTACTAACTAGATAAACTCAAACAAACTTAACGATGAACATTAACTTCACTATTTTTTTAAACCCATAACTCACATTATCTAAGGGTTACTCCCAAATTGACGCCACTATTTCAATACAGGATTGGATCTTATCGTTTGAATGGAACACATTTACTATAATCATTATAACGCTAGACTACAAGCTCTTCAGTTATAAAATTAAAAATAAATAAATTTATGCAAGTAAAATTATACATATATTATTATATATTTTATGTATGCATTAGATCTACGTTTTATATCACCAACTAGTATCTATCCTACACCTAAAATCACAAACACCTTCGCTCTACGTGATTTAAACTCTCAGTTTTTTATTAGTGAGTACATTACTTCATCATATATGATCAAGATATCCATTTGAGGACTAATACTTCACATGGTTAACTTGATCTCCTATGTAAATGATATCAAACATTGATAAATGAGTTCTCATGGCAGATTTTCAGGTCTCCTATGTCACCCAAGGCTCAAGAGTACAAAAGACATCAGACTCCTTTTGTTTATTTATTTGTTGATTGACCTTGCATGGTTAGAGGAATTAAGTATATGCTGGATCTATGTACACCATGACATAAGTTAGTAATAACCCTGCTAATAGACTCCACCTTGCTCGGTTAGATTACCCGAGCATGCATCAAATGTTGTATATACAATACATCTTATGCCCGTTTCTCTTTCAGTTTCTTAAGTTAAATGCAAATGAAACATCATTGAGGTTTTTCTAAATGAAAGTTTAAAAGGGTCGTATCAAACATGCTTCCGTTGTCAAAAGTTTTAAAAGCATATAAACAAACCCCAGGAGTATTAGATGTGATGGGTAGATCGACAGATCTTCAATGATAAGGCTTGGACAAAGCCAAGCTAGTCCAATACTTGAAAGAAATGAAAAGTATAGACCAAAATAATCGATGTCAATGCCTAGGCTGATACTGGATCCCCTGCATATTTAGCCATTCAAACAAGTCAAATGTCAATTTCTCAACTTAACAATGATCATACACATTCTTGGGCACACAACTATACAGGACACATCAATTTAAGGTTAAATGAGTATATCTAAATCATTATTGTTCATTTCATTCATTAGCCAAAATACACATACGTGTGAATCTTGGTTACAGATTTTGTAAGGACCAATGACCCAATGACAGGTGTAAAGACTCGTTTATGTTATGATAATTAAAAAAATATATACTTAAAAGGTAAAAATATGCCATTATTGTTTCTTTCATAAACCATTAATATTCAAAATTCTGCTTTATTAGTAAAATTGCCTGCTTCTTTACATAATATATTTTTAACAAATCATTTCATATGTTATGCACAACGATGACCATATGTTGGAGGAAACATATTAGACCTTCAACATCCAGAAAGATGAGGAAAAACCATCCATTTCATATAATCATACGACAAATTGATGAGGAAAAACCATCCATTTCATATAATCATACGACAAATTCAGTTAAAAACTGAAGATCGCACCAACTGGTCTACGCGTGTCAAATATTAAGCTACTGACAATTCTATTATCACACGATGCACAAAAATGGTGACAGTATTAGAACCAGAAGCAAGAAACTGACCATTCATCAAATCTTGCTGCCTTAATATAGACGAGTGATGCAATCCATTAAAGCATCGGTTTGTTCTGGTTTACCAACAGAAACACGAACATAACCCTTCAGTTCTTTGTTGCTGTAGTGGCGTATCATCACCCCCATTTTTGCAAGGTCTTCCTGTAAGTATCCAAACAGATGTCAACAAAGGCATACCAAGATTCAAGAGTCATAGGAGTGACCCATTTTGACGCAACCAAAAGGTGGCAGCAGCAAACGTGGGAGTCACCCACTGGCTCATTTGAACCTGATCCAAATTTGCTAGTTATATAGGAGTGATCCATTTTAACCTGTTGTAAATGTTTGACTGACCCAAATCAAGCATTCATCAAAGAATGGGTCATGATTGCCACATGTTTTCATGACATAACCAGCACAATAAACTAGATAAACTTTCTCAAGTTGATTCGGTTATCTGATTATGGACTAAACTAGAAACCATTCCTCCTCAAAGTGCTAACTTGTGGGTCAAGTTCAGTAGTATATGCACTGCACTGCCTGGCACATGTACCCATTTGTACAAGTGTGTCCAACTATAATGAATGTGATCTAAACCATAGTCACATGGTTACGCGGTACGCTCCGGTATGGGAACGTGGAACAGGATCGCAATTCGCTAGGTCCCTAAAATTCGGTACGAGAGGGGGTAGGCTCATTTCGGATCACTCCGATACCGTGTACCATATGGTACGACATACCAGTAAACTCAATAATTATAAAAAAAAAAAGCTAAAACTTTTAGGGTTAAATTTGATAAAAACTCAAAACATTAAGGATCAAACATGTCATTTAAATAAAAAACAAAAAATAGTAAAGGGATATAAATACTTGATGAAGCCCTAAACAAACTTCCAGCCGTCATCTCCATTGTATTATGTCGTGTACTCATCTTCATCGCTATTTCATCTATCTATCTTAACAAATCAACACCTATATTCTAGATCTTAACACACTTGCATCTCTATTCACATGTATTTCATTCATTTCCAACCTAGAAAATTGCCCGTACATGAAGCCCAGAAGCGTCATTTTTGGATCGCCAATATTAAGGTCGGAAACGCGATCCCGGAACACGTTCGTACCGCGTTTTGGTACAGATGAACCAGATCGAAAATCTCAGGTAGTCCAGCTAACCATGTAACTATGATCTAAACATCTTGTTATTAAATTGTACTTTTAAGTCAACTAATGATGTTTAAATGATATCACTAAATATAATATATTATGTTATATTAGTATCTTTATTTAAATACATTCATAAACTGGTCATTTTCATCATCTGATATGTACATTATTCATCAAATAAATCATTTTCTGAGTCATTTAGACTATAAAAACAATAACAAACATCAATTTTTTTATTTTATACCACTCTAGGTTAAAATGGTGATTTTCTATCATTCAGAACAAAACAAACAGCACCTACTGTATAGTGCATATGCAGCCTTTCATTATCCATAAAACCATCCATAACCACACAATACTTGATGTAAGAAAGCAAACAGACCATAACTTGTATATGTGAGTTTCATATGTAAGATCAATTTTATTTAGTGTGGTATTTATACCGATAGACAAAAGTTCATATGACTACCTGAATTCTTATTTGACATTAATGTCCCAAAGAAAATGTTAGTGACCTGAATATTTTTTCCCATATAATTTAAAGACACGATCAACGACCTACTTTTAATTAAATAATAACTTTATTAGAAAATTGAGGATGTGTATATAGTTTTCCGTTCAGGTATATTTTTGATAACTTAAAATATTAATCATATATATAATCTTATTGTAGTTGATATCAATATTTTTTCTTTCACAGAAATTGTTTTTATCATTAACATTAATATTTCATCTTCTAAAACAAATACTAATTTTAATACATATATGATCAACATTAATAGAGATTTCAAGCAGAAGAAAAAAAAAAGTTGTACCTTTAGCTTCTTAGCATCCCTTCCATTAGTAACCTCGCAAAGAATAAAATTAGAATAGCTTGGATATGGATTTAGAAACGACACTTGTTTCAAAAGCTTATAGAGCCTCTCTCTTTCTTGTACCAGAGCAACTTTAACTTTCTATGTGAAAAGAAAACAAAAGAACGTTAAAAGTTACATGATTGATAACATGATAGGATACAAACAATATGAATATTTTACCTCCAAATATACAGGATTCTTCAACGCCGCACATGCAGAAACTTCAGCAGCAACAGACACATTATATGGTTGTTTTGCCCTCCACAAATATTCAATAATGCTCAAAGGAAATGCTCCATATCCCACTCTTAGTCCAGCTAGGCCTGCTCTAAAGTGGACAGCAACTTGTCACATATAATGTACAAATATGACTGATCATGTATGGTCAATTTGATTAATAATGACTTTAATGATATACAAATAAGATTAAACGAGTGGAACGGAGTGAAAAAAACCACAAAGATTGTAAACATGATCTAACTGCCACAAGAACAAAATAAAAATAAACTATCTATGTGGGGCTAAATTAAACTTAGCCATAAAAGTCCAAAATTATCCTAAGAGAGAGTTAAACAAGCATATCGCTTTAGAATGACTTAATTACATCTAGCAGACATGTATTATCAAGACTGATAATACAAACCTTCAATAAAATAGAAAAAGAAAACTAAACTCAACAACAAAGACAAAAATTAACTCATCAACGATAGACTAAGGTACAGCATGCATTAAATCCCCAAATCAACAAAACGGGATAGACAACCAATATAATGACAAGTAAAAAACAATGTAATGGTGGAAAGTTTAACAGCAAACTAAGGTACAGCATGCATTAAATCCCCAAATCAAAGAAAGAAAAAATCCACTACCGATTACGAGAAAACTCATCACCGATAGACTATGTTGTCGAAGGCGCTAGGCGCACTCGAGGCGCTTAAGCGTCGCATGGGGGCCTAGGCACAAGGTGCAAAAAAAGTGATCGACTGTGAATCTGTGATAGAAAAAGCGCACATAAAGAAAAATAACTATAAAAATATTTATGCAATGGAGATTAATTTTATTTGACAAATATAACATAGGATATTAATGAATAATTATTGAAGCATTTACATATTAACGAATAGCAATAATCTGTACTAACTTTTGATTGAAAAAATAGTGAGTAGTAGAGGGGAGAAATTGATTTGTTGCTGCTATGACTTGAAAAAAAAACAGCAACTTCCAAGAGATTAAAGTAGAAAAAACATGAAGAAAAACCAAGAAATTTTGATAGTTTACTAACCGTGTTCTTTTTTAGCAGCTTCCTGATATGCTTGTAGATCAAAATATTAGAGTAAACTAGGTAAATCCGATTTTTTATAGGTAATTCTTGTAAATCGTTTATTGATAAATCAAAAGAAATCAAGAGAATTGAAAAACATATAAAAGAACCCAAAACTTTCGGGAGTTGGGCCTGAATGGACAAAGCCACTGCTTTAGGGTTCGGAGACTCCAAGACAAGCGACCCCTTGAATTCGCTTATGCCTTTTCCTCCAATTCGCTTTTGCCTTTTCCTCCAACAACCATCGCCTTAACCATCTTCAAGCGCTATCCCATCGCTGCGCTTCAAAGTGGCGCCTAGGCGAGGGAGGCGCTCGCTTTTGACAACCCAAACGAGAGTAACAAATGTGAGAACCATAAATAATTTTCTTGATACCACATGTTATGGTGAACTAAATGGAAGAAAGAATGGACATAACTCTTGAGTTTGTGGGGATAAGGAATACATGTTTACATGGTTGTTGTATTTAACAATACAACAAAAACATTTGAGTGAGCCATCATGAAAAATGTAGAATGCAAAATGTATGTTGACAGTTACTTAATAAGGTAATAAAGACTAGTCCCACACAAGTTGATTTAATGATATAGCTCAAAAGTTTGATCTTCAACTCAGAAGAGTGAGCAATATTTAGGAATTCTATGAGTCCAGTAACTAAATCATAAACACAAAGCTGTATGCTTATAATTTATTATCACACATAGTTATAGGAAATTATTCTGAAAAATACCTGCTCTTTTACTAAATGTCCTAAGAACAATAAGATTCTCATGCTTCTTCACCCACCCCATCTTAGAATCAAGTCCTGAAAATTCAATGTAGGCTTCATCCAGTACAACAAGTATAGGTAGATTAAGTATCTTCAGTAAAACATCATCACTGATCACACTGTCAAGGAATACATTAAACACAACATATTACAATAGTAACATCATTAATGCATGATAAAATTAAAAATAATAACTAATACAACTTAGGGCTTGAATTTAAAGCATTAAGCTAATTAATTAACAGAGCCCCTTTCAATAACAAAAATGACATAAAGATAACTTAAATGTAAAAGTAACAGCAATTATTGATTACCTCCCATCTGGATTGTTGGGAGAAGTAAGAAAAATGATCTTTGGTTTCTCATGCTCAATGACTTCAGTAATCCTTTCTACATCCAAGCTAAAGTCCATCTTCCTAGGTACTGCTCAACCAACCATATAGGAGCAGTTAGTTATGTTACATAAGATTACAAAAACTATATTATTACAATCATCTAAATATTCTGAAGAAAGCAATTTAGGAGGCCATATTCATTGAAGTACACTTTAGACCGCTTTCAACCCATTTGACCAATTCATTTTCATATGCACTGTTTGAGATAACACATGGCACAAATCAGCCGATTCCTAAGAAAATGGGTCAAAATCGCAACCTTTGCATCTCTAATCACAACATCAGAGTTAAAACCTTAAACAAGAAATAAAATAGCATTCTCGAAGTAACAAATTAGAATGAGATACATAATGATCAAGGAAGTGAATCCTGACCCTTAATAACACGTGCACAATTGACAGCTGCATCAAATTCATACATTGTAAAGGTTGGGGGACAATCAACAATGCTGTCACCTGGATCTAGCACACACCTGTGACATAAAGAAAGTCAGAATTTAAAAAAAATAATAATGTTGAAAAAAGTAAGAATCTTCAGAATTTTTGCATAAGAAATCATCAGAACAGTCTCATAAAAAATCTGGAAGTCTAATATAAATACGAATTTTGACATAAGGAAGTGTGTCACTAACCTCATAATGAGATCAATTAACTCATCAGCCCCGCATCCTACAAGAATATACTCAGATTCAAGACCAGAATCCTCAGCAAGGGCCCCACGCAATGTACGACTTTCAGGGTCAGGATAGATATAAGGAAATTTTAACTGCCCCAATGCCTCAAAAACCTACAATATTTTGAATCAGGATAAACACAATGAAATTAACAATACATCACACCCAATCAAACATTGCATTGGCAAACATTTTCTGAAACACTTATAAAAATATCATATTTGTTTTCCTAAAACAAGTTATATAGAAGAGAGTGTGTGTGTGTGTGTGTTATAAAAGGAAAGAAACCACTAAAATTAATGTGAGAATTCAATCAATTCATATGTACCAACGCTTACTTCTGGTGGTGGACCATATGGGTTTTCATTTGCGTCTAATTTTACAATCTCCTCAGGCTTCCTACCAAGACGAGAAGACAGAACCTGTATATGAACTTGCATTCAGCTTGTGAAAAACCTATAAATAATAATATTTAACACTTCAACCATTACAAATTGCCAAAGAAAGAAGAAAAATTATATCTTACTTTTATAAATATTCAAATAAAGTCATCATGTCAATCCATCCACTCAATAAAAGAGAAAATAAAAGGGACTGACGTCATACACAACCTGAATTCATGGAACAAAGACCACAGTTATAAGCTCTATCTGATTCTATTTATTTGGGCAATACAAGTGGAAATGTCCAGATGACAAAGATATATCTGGCAATGGTGTTATTCAGCCAACTGAATACAAAAATGATTCGTGTTACTTTAGTTAGTGTAATTCGAAGTTTCAAACAGGCACTCAGGTATAGTGAAACGTCAAAGGAAGCAAGATCGTCTAAACCATGGAAATGATCTTTAATTTCACTTCTAAAGCTACTTAATAAGTGACACAACAATTGCAATCTTGCGACTAAGACCAATGCGATCAATAATTCGGAACAACAACAATAAGCACATAGGTAACTTCAACTTCAAAGTTGCTGAACAGAAAGTCACACAAAACTGGAACATCCAGAAATGAAATTTAGGCGTCTTAAAGAACAAGAACTATAGTACGTATGATTGATGATTGAATTGAGTAAGACGTATGTATAACTAGTGATCGATTACCTCAAAAGGCAATATAGGCTGATAAGGAGACAATTCTCTAAGATGGGGCCTGATAAAGGAATCTCCGGTCAACCTCACTTGCTGTTTGACACCTGCTGCATTAGAGGTAGAAGAAGACGCCATACAATTGAACTTACTCCGATATCTTGAACTTGCAGAACTGGTCTTGTTCAGCGATGGTGGAAAGCAAAATTCATCGTTGGATTTGATCATACAAAGAGATGAACCGTTAATCACACCCATTGAATTGCTGCATTTCTAATAAAACGATTCAAAATCAACAGATTAAAAAGAGCACACATTGATTGAAGAGAACAAACCTTAGTTTGAGCAAGAAGAAGTTGTAACGAGGATTAAGGCTTCAGGTTGAAGAACCCTAACCTAGGGTGTTGATCGGGTTAGTTAATCGGGTTTCGGGTTAATGGGTTCGGGTTATTCGGGTTTTTCAATATTGAAAGTCTACCCGAAACCCGACCCGAATAACAATCGGTTTAATCGGTTTCGGGTTGTTCGGGTAACGGGTTGTTCGGGTCGGGTTTCGGATAGTAAACGATAGGCTTAATTTAATAGATTTTAGTGAGTTTTTATTTGAAATCTTATAAAACTAGTGGACTTAAAATAAGTTTACTTCTATAATTTATAAAATGTGCTTAAATATATATTTATATACAAACAATTTGATTAATTTGAACAATCTAAACAAGTGTATATATATAATTTGCTTAATTATGATATGAGTTGATCGGGTTATTCGGATTTCGGGTTAATCGGTTCGGGTTATTCGGGTTTTTGAGGTTTGAAAGTTTATCCGAAACCCGACCCGAATAAGAATCGGTTTAATCGGTTTTCAGGTTGTTCGGGTAACGGGTTGTTCGGGTCGGGTTTCTTCGGGTACGGGTAACATTGGGTCGGGCGGGTTAATCGGGTACGGATAAATCGACGGGCCTACCCTAACCACAGTATATACAAAACTGCAAATTGGGTGGGATTTTTGAAGAACCCCCCTGCACTATGGTTTAACTCTACTCTAGCACTTAAAATATTACAAACATACTTGTTAGTTGTCGAGCGGGTCTCTTTGGAAGCGGTCTCGCTGTCTCTCAAGATAGAGGAAAAATTGTCCACCACCCACCTCTCTCAGACCCTACTTTCAGTGGGACATACTGGGTATATTTGTTTGTTTGTTTAAACATACTTTTGTTAAACTGGTTGAATTTCTAACGGGATGTGGTGAGAATTTATTATTTAGTTAACCTTGTGAGCATAGACACGGTTTGGTTTTATACAATGCTTATATCACAATGTAGTTTATATATTTATAAAACATTATGCACTCAAAGTTGTAAAGAAAAAATATTGACCAAGCTTGATTTTAAATAAAATGTATATCAAAACGTAGAAAAAAATATTAAAAAGTCACAATAGTATAGTTAAAAATTTATACAACATTGCATGCACAAAATTATACAAGGAAACTAAATTTTGACCTAGCTCGGTTTAAAAGTTGTATTAAAGCGTAGATAAAAATTTAAACACGTCACTGCTCATTTATTTGCTTTTTTGAATAAGTATGTGAATGTAAGAAAGATAGGGATACGGAGAGTTAGTTGGTTCATTTATATAAGAAACATATTTACATTATAAACAATAGTATAAAAAGAAAAATAATTTTATTATTTATAAATATTTATAAACCTTTTTATATATTTTTTTAAAGTATTTTAGTATTAACAATGATTAGCTACAAATTAAACTATATTTTAATAAAATTAAGTCTCATAAAGTATTTTTAATGTTATTTATTTCTAGAATTAAACTATCTTGATTAGTATAGTATTAAATGAGAACTATTAATAAAAATTTTGAAGTCAAGATTTTTACTAAAATTGTAATCTATTGTGATGGGAACACATGAAAACCCTAGATAGAGCTTAGGTGGTGACAATATGAACATGCTAGAACAAAAGTAATACTTATTTTGATTTATTAGAGTAGATTTTACCAATGGGGTACATGAGCTCTGATCTAGTATGAGATATGGATTAATTCAAGCTCATATGGCTAATTTATATTTAAATTGATCAAACAAAGATACTCTACCTAGTAATAATATATTACGTAATACCATGTTTTTCTTTAGCTTATTTGTCTTGAGCCTATACAAATCTCTCTCACTTTTAAAGGAACAAATCTAGTCTTTATTACCTGCATCTTGTTACACTTCTCTCTCATTTGTCGGACAACAAGCTTTATAATCACTTTTTTAGCTTGACATTTGATTATTTAAAAAATGCTAACAATTCAAATATTGAGAACCATAGCCTTAAGTTCAAGCATACCATGATACAATCTAGAGTCTCATATGCTAAACATAAAACACACTAAAGATTTTAAATCTGATAATGGTCCTAAAGTAACTTTATTTTTACAATCTTTTTCAAACCCGATCTTCCTACCATAATCTCAAAATTTGATGTCACATTCAAAATGCAATATGGTATCATTCCTTATTATGTTAATCTTCGTGTCCTTTGATACTTATGTTATCCTAAAACTTCATCCTTGGTTCATTCAAAATGCAATATGGTATCATTCCTGTTTGTTTTTTCGAAAACGTTTCATTAAAAAACATCCGTGCGAGCTCTTCTTGGTGAAATTTTGGCCCAACCACTTCTAAGGTCTGTAGAGGGTTAAACACCACTAGCCACCAACACCCACTGTCCACCACCGTCCACCACCACCCACCGTATAGTATCACCACCACCGTCCAACACCGTTGTACACCGGTGTTCTTATTCGTTCGTCGTTCGCACGTCGCAACAATCTTCACATAATTGAAGCCTCACATCTGCTGTATTAGAGCCACTATGGCAGACACATAGTCTTCTTACCGATCATCGGTCTCCACCGCTGTGTTGTTGTACAAATGCCATTCTTTCACATTGCTTTCGATTCGTAAAATCAGGTAACAATCGAATCACTCATGACCTTATACAACATGAATACGCACTTAAAATCACTTGAAGCATGTTTATTACCAATTATAAGGGTTTGGAGTGCTCAAAAGGCTAATTTCACTGATGGATGGAAGTACTAGGAATCCAACTAAAGAAAACGAAAAGGACGAGGTTCACTATGCGTGTAGAATATAGTCCTTTTAATTGTTATGAAGCAACACTACAATCAAATGCAGGCTAATTGTTGACAAATAACAAAGGGAATACGAAGTTGTGGTGTTAATTCTCAATGACAATAACATTGATAATGACTACGAAGTTATTTTTTATATTTTAACAAAAACAGTAAACGTTTGAGTTATTGGAATCTCTGCATATTCATTAAAGCATCTGAGGATGATAAATGATCTACTTTGTTTAGTGGTTAAATTTGTTTTAAATAAGGTGTTTTTTGTTGAGCGATTGTTGTACAGAACGTTGTTTTAAGTTTAAAAATTCGGCTTATTTAAAATTCAGTTTATTTTAACAGTCTGCAGAAGTTAAAAACTAAACAGTCTTCTTCTTGTAGACTGCAGTGGTTTGATCCAACTCTTATTTTACAGATGTCTGCATATAATATCCCTAGACTACAGACATTTTATCTCTGAAAAAACAAACTGCACGTAAGACACATTGTCTCTGACAAGGTTCATGTCATTGTGGAGCAATAGAAGTCATTTGTGACAATGCTAATGGCATCGATCTATCTTCTAACCCATTATAGCACCAAAAGCAGGATGAAGTATGAACATAAACATAGATCCGCATGTTCAAAGTGATGTTAAGTTGCATTACCATCTTTATAGTTGCTAATGATGTATGTCTAGTTTGTTATTTGAGTTTCAATAAAATGATGTAATCTATATGGTTATGAAAATATAAACATGGAGGATCAACAATGGGATCGTTAGCTTAAACACAATTTCTCTAGGATAAAGGAGTATATGCCCCAAGAAAATTTATAGCAAAAGAACAAAATAAGATGCAGAATAATAACCAGCAACAGCCACTAAGCAAAGAAACATACTTACAAAACCAGCATTGCTCACTAACAAGCTTAACAACCAAACTAGAGGAATAAACATAAACCATTCAAACCAACATCAGAAACAGAGCCAAAGACATATTGATTGAACCAGATTAAGCCCCGTTACAGCAGCCAGTTGACCTATATCAGCTACCAAGTAACAGCAATACTCTTACCCTAGTAAGCAGCCTCTGGGATCAATTAAATGTGTTCATACCATATACCCATACACATTGCTGTGATTTGAGATAACTGCAGCGCACCAGTTGAACCCAACACCAGCTGACTGAGAATTCAAAGCTGAAATAGCAACCACATAGCAGCCCAACCAAAATGAAATCTGCGTCTCTGCAGAGTTTGAAAGAACCAACAGCAGTACAGTTGACCCATATAATATCAGCAATTAAGTTCCCTCCAACAGAATTTTATATGACTCCATTCAAGATTCTATTATTAAAATACAATTTATATGATCATTCAAGATTCTGCACTATACACTTGAAACGTTCAGTAGCAAGGAACACACATGAAAGTAGGATACCAGGTTTGCAAGATCTTGATCAAGTTTAAAATCGAAGTGAAGTTTCGTAAGTACATAAAATCATTAGAGAAAATAGAATCTTTCTTCTTTTGTGATCCTTCATTTTCATCAGATTATACCCTTACCCTATTTAATTATCATCAGTCAAAACTATGTTGTTTTATAAAGCTGCAAAGAGTAATTAATGAAAACCCATGTTTTGTGCAGATATAATCAAGTCTATTTGCTGTGATATTCATATTTATGATAAAACTCAAACTTACAAATACTTATAGAATGATGCTTAAGACCCATAAATCATGGAACACAGAAAATACTGAGTGATAATGTCAAAGCAACAAGCTTGTAATGATATAAAACTTTTTCCAAAATTCAAAAACATCTATGAATATACAACAAGTAACCCAACATTCTAAATTATGATCTAATACTACAAGTATTCGTCATTGGTCACTAATATCATGATATACCATATCAATAACCGAATTGAGAGTCGCCAGCCATACTTCCAAACCACTTTGATAATCGTTTCTCCACGTAATTTCAAGATTCTTAACAGATTTCTTTGGAACACCACGTTTCATGAGAACAATTCCAAGTGATTTTAAAGTTGAATCATTTGGTTGAACACCTGATTCAATCATCTTCTTAAATATTGTTACTGCCTCCTGAAATCTACCATCTAATGCATACAATCCAAGAACATGATTATAACTCAATAAATCAGTCAGTAGCCCTAAATCTCTCATCTGTTTTGCTATCTCAAAAGCTTCATCAAAACTCCCAATTTTCTTGTACATACACAGCATCATGGCGTAAGAGAACTCATTTGCATTCCCATTTCTTCTCAATTTTTCAAAAATTTCCTCTGCTGGTTTCAGCATTGATCGTTCGGTGTATAAGTCGATCATGCAATTCGAAGAATAAATATCTAGACCCACATCTAATCTTTGAAGCATATAATATGCTTCTTCTGCTTCTGTTAAACACCCAACTTTCGTGTAAAGTTTGATTAAAGAATTACATATAACATCATTCATAGCCAAACCCATGTTTTTCATTTCATTCACATAATGTATAGCTCCTTCAACGCTTCCAATATCCGCATAAGCATTGATCAACACACCATAAGCAACCACATCAGGTTCCAAATTGAATCCAACCATTTCTTGAAACAAGCTCACGGCCATTTCCAATTGGCCTAATTTAACAAAACTTGAAATGACAGCACAGTAAGGTATACAGTCACTCACCAATCCAGTTTCTTGCATTTTCCTTAAATAGAAAGTAGCTTTCTGTGGGAGGTCAGCGTTTGCTAACATTTGGATGAGTGAATTGTAGCTACATTTATCCGGATACGCACCGTATTCGTCCATACTATCAACTAATCGGCACGCCTCCTCGTATTTTTTGTTGATTCCATAAGCTTTTGTCATGACATTGAACTCAAGTACCGTTGGATTTCTTCGTTCCTGACAACAATTGAAAACTTTCTCAGCTTCCAAAATATGTCCACGTTCTCCAAACGCATCAATATTCGCAGCGTAACACTCAGGTTTCATCTTCCCTTGCATATGAAATTGATAAAACCATAACCATGACTTTTCAAGCATACTAGACTCTATGTACATTCTAGTAAGTGAAGATTGTGTGAATTCATCTATCTCTAGAGCTCTTTTATTCATCTCATTTACAAGCTCTTCTGCTTCACTAACCATATGTCTTGTTGAAAAAGCATATAAAAGTGTGCGGTAACTCACAGCATCAGGCTCAAGAGAAGCCTCTTGCATCTTTTTAAAGTACTTTTTTGCCACATTAATATTGTCATGCTTAACATGAAGCGAAATAAGTATGTTATATGTTCTTGTATCAGGTACGCATCGAAGTTGTTCCATTTTATGCATCAATGAAGCAACTTCCTCTAACCAACCATGATTACCAAACATGTGAATCATTGTATTAAGTGTCACTATATTTGGGATTATACCTTTTCTAAGCATATGCTCGAATGTATCAGATGCAGCTTTAAGTCTTCCAGCTTTCCCGTAAGTATCAATCAGTGTATTATATGTATACAAACTTAAACGAAGATCACCAACACTAAAAGCTGCAAACTTTGTTGGTTTACTATTACTAGTAATGTTCTCAGCCACACTTCTACGCACTAACCATTTCTTAAAGAACTCCTCTGCCTTTCCAAACTGTCCTGCGGTTTTGTACATCTGAACAATGATCCCCATAGTCACTTCATCAGGTTCTATCCCTTTTGTGTTCATTATATCTAACCAATACATTGCTTTCTCCCTAATTCCACCTTTACTATAAACATCTATCAGAGTTCCAAAAGTAGAATTTACAGATTCGATTCCGTTTTTCTCCATTTCGTCCCACACCATCTCAAGTTCAACCCATCTCCGAGCTTTGCCAAGAGTCCTAATCATTATATTGTAATGAATTACATTCAACTCATAACATCCTTTTCTCTTAAACCACTCAAAAATCTCCTTAGCCCTTTGCCAATCTTCTTGCTCCTTCAAGATTATAGTCATTTCCTTGTTACTTAGGCTAACTTCCCACGGTTTAAACGCTTCATCCAAATCACTAACTCTATTTAAAGCTTCCAATATAGCAGGAATACACCCTCCATACCTTGCCCATTTCGTCAAACACTTGGTGTGCACCTTCTTCACCACTGCATTCCCACTCACAACTTTCATCGAACACTTGGTGTGCATGTTCTTCTTCCTCAACCACACACACCCATGCTTTTCAACTGTAACCTTCTCTTTCTCTGGGTTTTCACCTGAACCATCTGGGTTCGGTTTTGGTTCACAAAAACAGCACTTTCGTCAAAATCAGATGGTTTTTGAGATAGAATTTGGTGTTTCTTGATGAGTTGTTGTTCCAATTCTCTTTGGGTACGGTGGCGTGTGAGAGAAATTGAAACTCCACCATTAAGGTCGTTGGTTTTTGGGGTCTTGATCGAATGAAAAATTGGAATACAGTTTGTATCTAACTGCTGAAGCTTGACGAACATTGCTTGTTGATTATTGTAACGAAAACGCTTTGATGAATCAGTATCTGCATCAATCCTTGTTCTTGGTAGATGTTTAAATGAAATAACATGAATTCGGTTTGCAGATTATGAAGCTCCCTTGTTACAGAAACATTCTGTTGAGAATCATAATTTCAAGAACCCATGAAAATTGAGCTGAAGGCTTACTATCTCACTCTCTCAGTAGCATTTTGCTTCTATGGTTATCCACAAGGTCGTTCGGTTCGAGCCCCTATGGCTATGGATGTCGCTTTCTTTTCATTTTAGGGTGCTGCCTTAAAAAGAATAATAATAAAGGTTGTTTGATAATATTTAAACCGGTAAGTGTTGAAACAATAATATGTCTGATTAGTTTTTTTTTTTGAACGGCCAAATTTATTAAAGATGCTAGCAAGATACTAACCCTGAAAACCACAAATCATAGAGAAGAAAACAAGAGTTAAAATAAAGAACATAAACATAATAAAGCAGTCCTACCCAAAAGGAAAGTTACATAAAGCTATAGGAAACTTCCCTTTGCTCCTTGCGTTAAACCCCACGTTAGCGACGCCTTTATTTGATACGACGGTTGAACGTGCTCAAATGCGACTTCATTTATGTGATTCCATAAGCTCCACGTTGTGAGCATGAATATAGCGTGTATCGACTTTTTGAAGTCTTCGTCTCCCCTTAACAAGTAAGGACTGTCCATAAGATCTCTATACGAGAAAGCAACAACCGGCCTTATATTGCACCACGAACTAATTTTTTCCCACACCTGCTCCGATATACCACACGAGATAAACAGGTGGTTAACACATTCTTCTATCAACCCGCACAAGAAACATGATGTGGAGGAAAGTCGTATCTTCCTTTTAACCAACGAGTCCAAAGTAGAAACCTTCTTAGATGAACCTTCTGGTCTCTTGCTAGTATGTAGCTTTTGATTTTTTATGCGATCTTGTTGTTAAAAAAAAAACTCTAGCCTATAAGTTGTAACACCCGTATTTTCTTTTCAAAGAAATAAAAGAGAAAGAGAAAGAAAAAAAAAGAATAAAATAAAAGCCAACTTAAGTGGAGGGGCCAAAGATGTTAAAAGTGCAAACTTTATAATTATTTTGCACAAAAGGTGGTAAAGCCGCCCATAACCTGCTGCTTTTCACCTTTCTACCGATTCTAGAGAGAGAAAGAGCAGAACCTCGGATCTTTGAAGAAGAACAAGAAGAAAATTTGAATTTAAGGTATAAGTTAGTGTTTTTGAAGTTGTTCTTGGCTAAATTAGCCTCGGTTATGTGATCTTATGTGTATATGTGTTCGGATTGTATGTTTAGACACATATAGGTGTTCGGATTCTTTGAGAAGTCCAAGTTTTAGAGTTTGAAAGTTGAAAGCCGCTAAGGTGAGTTTCTAGACTCCCCTTTCTACATGTTTTAACATATTTTGGGGCTGGAAATTACATGTGTATGTGTTTTTATGAGGTTGGGTATGTTACCCGTATGTGTATGTGCATGTGTATGTGGGTGGGGTATGCTTTGGGTGATTGTAATGCTAAGTTTACATTATGTGTATGTTCTTGTCATTAGAATGTTAGAACTAGGTTTAAAAACATGTTACACAGGTGATTGGGGCTGATTATTGTTATTGTTAGTATGTGTTAAGGGTTCATGCGTTCAAACAGGGCCCATGCGCCTAGATTTATGCCTTAGGAGAAATTTAAGTAGAGTCATACGCCCAAACAGTCCCTATGCGCCTGATATTATGACTTAGAAATTTAAGTATGGGATGATGCGCCTGAACAGTACCCTCATGCGCCTAGAAATGCCTTAGAAATTCTAAGTGGAAGTTGATGCGCCTGAACAGGGTTCATGCGCCCAGGATTTTTGACAGGGGACTAAGTGTAGAGGCTCATGCGCCCCAACAGTGTCCATGCGCCTGGACTTCCCATGCGCCTAAGTGTTCCCATGCGTCTGAAAGACTCATGCGCCTAAGTGATAAATTGCTAAGTGTTGGAGTGGTGCGCCTGCATAGTGGAGATACGCCCAAACAGGGCTCATCGCCCAAATAGTCCTCATGCGCCCAACACTTAGAATTAAATGCAGAATTTTCGTGGGAGTCTGTGCACTTAGGGTTTTGAACAAATATTGACTATGGTTATTAAATGCATATGATTATGTTTGATGGTCATTATAACCGTTTACCCTTAATATTATAATTAATATTATGATTAGGGTTATTATTATTATTATTATTATTATTATTATTATTATTATTATTATTATTATCATACTTAGTAATAATAATATTGTATGACTCTACGTGATATGATTAGGATCAACAGGAATTATTATCATTAATAAAGTGAAAGATTAATGATAAAGAAAAGTGGAACGTAAATGAATGAACGAAAGTCTTGCAAGCAAATGTATGGAGGTGCACACCCCTGACAGGTGTTAGCTCAACTGTGATGCGGGTTCGCTACCCCGAAGGATGCACACAGGGTCAATCTTTGAGATTGACAATGAGGTGAGCAACTTTGTGTTGCAGCAGACTCGCTTAGCAGGCAAATCTTGAGATTTGCCACTGAGGTGAGCAACCATGTGTTGCAACAGACTTGGCTAACATACGATCATGAGAGATCGATATGGAGTGAGCGGCCTTGTTGTCGCAACAGACTCGTAAGAACGAATGTAAAGATTGGAAGAGTAATGGAAAGAGTGTGAATTGAATGAATGATGAGGATAATAATAATAATTATTATCTGTATGTATGCAGGATGTATGCTCACGAACAAAATACCATAATAACGTATAAAACGGGATCCTCGTCATTCGACCTCAGTAATCGTGGCTGTGTGCCATGAAGAGGGTAAATCCTGACGGGATCTAGATGATAATGAATGATAATGAATTAAGATGAATGAACAAAAGCTAACGAACGAAATGAAAGATAATAAGATATTATCTACATGGACGTATAATGTGTGGGCATGTACGAAAGTATAGTGTGATTTGAAAAAGTAAAGTATTTTAATTATAAAACTAGAACTCATTCAGCATCGCTGACTTTTATGTATTTTCCAGTTGGCAGGTAAAGGATGCTGAGGATGGCACACGGGGATGGCTACTCGCGGGGCAAGACTGACATTCATTCTCTATAAATATCACTGTTGTTTTGTAATACAGTTAAACCATTCTGATCTGATTAAACTAAGGTGTATTACTTGGCAACAGTGTTAATAATGAAATGAATGGCTTTTGTTAAATTAATTCCGCTGCTTAGATTTATAATATGTAATGTTTTATGCTGTGAGTGACCAACTGCGAACGTCCCGGGAACGGGGCCTTACAAGTTGGTATCAGAGCCAAAGTTTAAGTGAAATGGGTAAAATTTTAAAATAAACTTTAACTTAAACTGAAAATGGGACAGGAAGAGGGATGTCAGCCCGAGTAGCCATGTGCCATCAGGTATTGTTTTTCTTAAAAGTTAATCCGTATTATGTGCGTGTGCTATGTGATTTATGTGTTCTTAGTAGATTTAAATGCTGATGTAGTCAGGATAGGAAGTGCTTGGGGTGTGGAGAGTAAATTAAGTGGCTAATCACAACTGGCCACTGTAATTAGGGACTTACTATACTTGACATAAACTGAGCTGTTTCCTTAAATGACTGTTTTAGTGTTTGAATCTTATAGTGCATAGGAAATGGCTGGGAAGAGACCTTCCAAGGCTTCTAGAGGCAGAGGTCGACCGCGTGCGACTAGGAGAAGTGCTAAATCTCCCGAGACGACTCGTGAGAACCCTGAGGTTCATGACCGGAATGAAGGAAATGAGAATGCCAGCCTGAATGCCTCAACTCGGGAGGCGATTGCTGACGAAGTACACCAGGTCCTGCAGGCAGTTATGCCGTCTGTAGTGACCGATGTTATTCGAGCTGTGAGAAATGAGGCGAGAAGGGAGAAGGAGGACAGGAGAGGGTCGACTGGAAAGGAAAGCAAGGGGAAGAGAAACGACCGGATCTTGAGATAGTAGTGTCTGATGAGGAAGAGGAGGATGTGGTAGGGTGACAACAAAGGGATGCAGTTATGGGGCATTACAGAGGTGCAAGCCCCCGACTTTTGATGGAAATGGCAATGCTACTGCCGCCCACCATTGGGTAAGAGAGATGGAAGCGGTACTCGAGATCAGCAAGTGCCGGGAGGATCAGAAGGTGAAGTTTGCCACCCACTCCTTTACTGACTCAGCACTATGCTGGTGGGACAACATCGTACAAGCTGAGGGCTCTAGGGCCATCGGAAAATACGATGGACAGAATTGAAGAAGCTGGTAATTGAGGAATTCTGTCCTCATAGGGAACTCGATAAGGTCGAGAGGGAGTTCTTACAACTCGAGGCGGGAACCATGACCCACCAACAGTACACTACCAAGTTTAATGAGATGGCGAGGCTGGTGCCGGATCAGGTGACGCCGGTGTCTCGGAAGATCAACCGGTACATTCAAGGACTGCCAGCTGATATTCGCAGGCACCTGATCGCTGCTCGACCGAGCACCTTTAGGTCGGCAGTGGATTTGGCTGGAAGACTTTATGATGAGAGGGAAGTGATGGTGGTGGAGGCAAAGAAAGCTGGTGGTGCTGACTGGAATTGGAATGGGAAGCGGTTTGGGGGTGGTGGTTTTACCCCGAATAACAAGAAGATGAGGAGGGATGACCGTAGGGTGGGGTCATCAAGCTCGGGACCCAAATGGTATGACAAGTGTGGGAAGGAGCATGGCGGTGAATGTAGATGGGGGGTTAAACGTCTGTTTCAAGTGTGGGAAATCGGGTCATATGGCTAGAGACTGTAAGGCTACGAGGTGTTTCAACTGCGGGGAAAGTGGCCATATGAGTAAGGATTGCAGGAGGCCGAGGGCTGAGAGTTCCGAGGCAAAGAAGACGGCCGGGACTGAAGGACAGAGGGCGAGTGCCAGAGCTTTCACTATGACCAGGGAGGAGGCTAGGACGGACCCCGATGTTGTGTTAGGTACGTTTCTAGTAGATCAAACTCTTGTTTCTGTGTTATTCGATTCTGGTGCTAGTAGGAGTTTCATTTCTGCTACTTTCTGTGCTAAATTGCCTGTTAGTAGTAAATGCATTGATGAGCCCTTTGAAGTAGAAACCGCTATTGGTAAGTCCACTAGAGTTACTGATGTGATAGAGGACTGTGGCATAGAATTAGAAGGTCATAGGTTTGCTCCTAGATTGCATGTGATGCCCCTAGGTGGATTAGATGTAGTGCTAGGGATGGATTGGTTGGCAACCTATGAAGCGAATATCGTATGTCGTAAGAAGATGATTAGACTGACGGCGCCTGACGGAAGTCCGGTGACCATATATGGCGATCGGGTCATGACGATTCCAAAGGTGATTTCGATGGCGGTGGCGGGAAAGTGCATGAGACGTGGATGTAGCGCTTATTTGGCCTACGTGAAGGATGTGGACACGTCAACACCCCAGTTGTCCGATGTACCGGTGGTGTGTGACTTTCCCGATGTATTTCCAGAGGACCTATCAGGTGTGCCACCGGATCGCGAAATCGAATTTCAAATTGACTTGATACCCGGTGCACAACCTGTCGCCAAGGCACCATATCGATTAGCTCCGACAGAGATGAAGGAGTTAATGGAGCAACTACAAGAGTTGCTTAATAAGGGTTTATTAGGCCGAGTATCTCTCCTTGGGGTGCTCCGGTCTTGTTCGTGAAGAAGAAGGACGGTAGTATGAGAATGTGTATTGACTACCGCGAATTAAAAATGTTGACAATAAAGAATCGGTATCCGCTACCGAGGATCGACGACTTGTTCGATCAGCTCCAAGGTGCCAGTTGATTCTCGAGGATAGATCTTCGCTCTGGCTACCATCAGTTGAAAGTGAAGGAGCAAGATATTCCTAAAACAGCTTTTCGCACGCGTTATGGACACTATGAGTTTCCCGTTATGTCCTTTGGTTTAACCAACACGCCAGCTGCTTTTATGGACTTGATGAATCGAGTGTGTTGGCCGATGTTGGATAAATCAGTGATTGTGTTTATCGATGATATCCTGATTTATTCCAGGAGCGAAGAAGAGCATGCCGGTCATATTTGGGAAGTGTTGGAGACCTTGAGGAAGGAGAAACTGTATGCTAAGTTCTCCAAGTGTGCTTTTTGGTTACGCGAGGTACAATTTCTGGGTCACGTGGTAAATGCAGAGGGAATTATGGTGGATCCAGTGAAAGTTGAGGACGTGATGCAATGGAAGTCACCAAAGACGCCATCCGAGATTCGCAGCTTCTTAGGATTGGCGGGCTACTATAGAAGATTTATTCAAGACTTTTCCAACATAGCCTCGCCTTTGACAAAATTGACTCGCAAGGACGTGAAGTTCGTGTGGGGTCGAGAACAGGAGGATGCCTTTGAGGAGTTGAAGACGAGACTGACACAAGCTCCTGTCTTGACATTGCCCGAGGGAAATGAAGACTTAGTGGTCTATTCGGATGCATCTTATTCTGGGCTAGGTTGCGTGTTGATGCAACGCGGAAGGGTAATAGCTTATGCATCTCGACAACTGAAGACCCACGAAGTCAACTACCCCACGCACGATCTAGAGCTAGTGTATGATGCTATATTCCTCAATATGGGGATCTACGTGGAAAGATCATGGATGAGGCCCATAAGACTCGATACTCCATTCATCCCGGTGCTACCAAGATGTATCACAATATGAAGAAAGATTACTGGTGGCCGGGCATGAAACGCGACATGGTGGAGTACGTGAGTAAGGGCCTGACTTGTTTGCAAGTAAAGACAGAACACCAGAAACCTTACGGGAAGATCCAACCATTGGATATACCCAAGTGGAAGTTAGATCTTATCACCATGGATTTCATCACGAAGCTACCACGTACCCCGAAAGGGTATGATGCTATATGGGTGATAGTTGATCGCTTGACGAAGAGCGCCCACTTCCTACCGATCCGCGAGACGTATTCATCTGAAAGATTGGCGGATCTATTCATTAAAGAAATCATATCGTCATGGCGTGCCGGTTTCCATCGTGTCGGATCATGACACCCGCTTTACATCGAAGTTTTGGAGGAGATTCCATGATGCGATGGGGACGAGACTACATATCAGCACGGCTTATCACCCTCAGACGGACGGTCAGTCTGAGAGGACAATCCAAACACTCGAAGACATGCTTCGAGCGTGTGTGATCGATTTTGGAGGAAGTTGGGATGATCACTTACCGTTAGTAGAATTCTCGTACAACAACAGTTATCATGCCAGTATTGGCATGCCACCCTACGAGATGCTATACGTAGGAGATGTAGGACGCCCGTATGTTGGGGAGACATTGGGTAGAAAGAACTGGGAAGTGTCGAGGTGATTGAAGCTACGACTGAGAAATTGGAAAAGATCAAAGCCTTCATGAAGGCGGCGAAAGATAGACAAAACTCGTATGCTGACAAAAGGCGAAGGCCGATAGAATTCAAGGTTGGCGACCGAGTCATGTTGAAGGTCTCACCTTGGAAGGGGATTATCCGATTCAGAAAACGAGGTAAGTTAAGCCCGAGATATATAGGACCTTTCCGAATCATCGCACGAGTAGGAGAGGTGGCCTATCGACTCGAATTGTCAGATGAGTTAAGTGGAACTCATCCCACGTTCCATGTATCTCATTTGAGAAAATGCTTAGCTGATGAAGATATGATTGTTTCACTGGAGGATATTGAGGTGAATGAACGACTCAACTACGTAGAGCAACCAGTGGCAATCATTGATCGTAAGGAGAAGAGGTTAAGGAATAAAGTGGTTCCTCATGTGCGTGTACAGTGGAAGCACAGGAAGGGATCCGAGTCTACGTGGGAGACTGAAGAGGAGATGAGACAACATTACCCACACCTGTTTGAAGAATAACAGGTTTCGGGGACGAAACCTATATAAGGGGGTGGACTTGTATGTAACATCCGACCCATTTTCAAATTGTAACCCGAACCCGTTTTTCTAAGGGTATTAATTTCAATGAATTAAATGTAACTTGGTATAGTTTAATCAATATTATAAATGGCTTTATTTAGAATGTCATTTATTTAAACCATTTAAACAAGTTATAATAATTTTATAATTCATAAAGTAAAGTATTACAAATTTACAAATAATTGTCATTTATGAATTTTAACATGGAAAGAATAATTATATATCAAAGTTTTTTTACAAAACATATAAATTTATAAAAGCCTATAAGTTGTAATGAGAATTAGATTTAATTTTAAATTATTTCTTTTTATTTATAAACTCTTTAAAGTTTTAAAAGACAAATTTAATTATAAATTGGTTTAATAAGTTAGGGGCCAATTTTGTAATTTTTTAAACTTAATTCAATAGAGTCAAGCATAAAATAGCAACCACTCTAAACTACAGGGGCTAAACCTGTAAATTTTTAAAAGTATAACCCAACCCCCCTCTTTTTCCCTCCCTCGCCGGCGTTCACTCCGGCCAACCTTCGGGTCGGCTTCCGGCGACCACCTCTCCCTCAAACCACTTGAAAATTTTGCAATTAAACCGCCCTTTAACTTTTGCACATCAGTTTCGAACTTGTCATCGGTTTCATTTCGAAATTAGTACAATTATATCGAGTTTTATCTTAAAAACCGAAAATCAATCAAACTCGAATCCGTTTCAACTCGAAATCCAGTAAATTGATTCATGTAATCAACTCGAAACGTACTAAAAATCATTGCGGTTATAACTATCCAAATAATTTGAACCGATAACGTAAAAACTAAATCAAATTCGATCGATTATAACCGTACGCAAACTCAAAACGCGTTCATCATGAAACGGATGAAATTGAACCTTCATAACAGAGGGCAACCGTTCTAATCAACCTTTCCAAAGTTTCTGTACATCCAATTTCGATTATACATCACATCTTCATCAACTTCGACCTCCATCACCACTCGCGACCTACAACCGATCGAACACCACATCCGAGACAATTTCAGAAGAAATTGGTTTAGGGCTTCTCATCCTCATCATCTAAGGAAGCTTTACACCAATTTAATTGGAATATTATCAGCAAACAAAGCCTCAATGGAGATTCAACTCGTCGTGACCTAGTTCTTCTTTTCTTTATCAATTCCATCTCAATTCAGGTAATTGGATACATGATTACACTTGTATATTCATGTTAGTCGAAATCCCTATGCTCAATTTGATTATCAACATCGATTTCTTGTTCAATTCGATGATTCTGCAATTAGGGTTTATGTGGATTTGGGGAAATACTTAATTACTATTTTTAAGGTTTAAAATCGGTGTTTTATCAGATCATGGGCTTCTGCCCAACTAGTAAATCACACGCCTCACTCAAAGAGGACCCGGGTTCGACCCTGGTCCAACGCATATTTTTTTTAAAAACAATTTTAATCATTTTAAATTCTAGAAATTGCTAAACATTATTAAATAAAAATTATATATTTAATTTTTCTCTTAATTACACTTATTTTAGAAATTATTAATCAATTTCTGAAAACTTTGAAGGTAATACTTTTATCTTAAAATCTTTTAAAAAAATGTAAATGTTATAAAAAAACCATTTATAAGTCTTAAATTTTGTAAACCCTTCTAATAGTTAAATACTCATTCAACAATTTTTAACAAGATATTTCATAACTAATTATTGAAATGAAATATTTCATTATAGATAATAAAACCATTTCACTAATTAATCATTATTATTGTATCTTTTTTTAAAGTTGTATTATTCAATTAATTTATTTTGTTCAATCAAGTTATTATGTTTTATTGAAATCCCAAAACCCAATCAAAACCCTAATTCATACATAGTCGCTCAACCATTGTTATTCTAACAAAGAGTACATCAAACCTTAGGTTGAACCTCGAGAAGTTTCCTTTGGTGTCACGCCTAGTATTCTATTGTTTCCAAAATGCTTATAATTATCATGTGAGTATTCATTGCCCATTTTTCATGTTTTATTATTTGGGGAAATCATGTGATTCAATATTCAATCATACTTATTTAATTTTTATTTATTTCATTCTAAATTCAATTCAATACATGATATGTTATTACTTGCAATTACGTGTTCATAATTAGACAAACTTGATAGCATGATCATTAATTCACACAACCACGGTAACAATGATAGATCTATTGGTTTGACAAACCCACCCCATTTGTTTAGACGCGTGGTGATTGAAACCGGAAATCATTCATTCTATAAGGCTCCGTCTGAGGACCGAGTCAATTCAGTCATTAGGGTTGATTGTGTTGGGTTTTTTGTTATGATTCACTGTTGCACTTTAGTCTGACATTGTCATGTGAAATGAATTGTTTTTTTTAAGATATTTAATCAACTATGTATGTGTATTTAAACCTATGATTACTCACCGGCTAATGTGTTAGCTGACTCGTTACTTTTTCACATGATTTCAGGAAATGCTATTTAGTGGAATTCTCTTTGCTCATATAGGATTGGACCTAGTCAAAAATAAAGAAGACAATATTATATTTCATGGTTTTATTTTAAATTGCGTTGTAATGTGTGACTTGACTGGCATTATTCAATAAATAAATGGCTATTAAATGTTATTTCAACGCATTTATTACCTTGTGCTATGAACAATCGATTCACATTCGTCCGCCTCGATAATTCCGCCATCGGTCGGGGTGTGACAGATTGGTATCAGAGCTAAGGTTATAGGGAATTAGGTTATTAGAAATGGAATGACCTAGACTATAACTAAAAACCTTTACACATGAGTCCTCTCATATATTCTATATGTTTAGATAGGGCTTATATGTGTCACTTATGCTTATTATGTTTATGTGATTATGACACTTCCTTATACTTTGATTCTTACCTTTCACATACAAATTCTCAAATCATATTATATGGCATTGGGTGCCTAAATCAAATTGTTTTCAAATTTTAAATTTTGATTTGTTATTCATGGTTTTCAAATCTCATCAAAGTCCTTGTCACATGACTGAGAACATGCAATGCTGGAAGAGTGGAATACCTGTATCTTGAGGTGTTCTGTCTAGGCAAGGTATTCATATAAATCCAAATCAACCGATGGATCCGTTTACCTTACCTGGGAACTCTCGAGATGATTATTCGCTTATAGGTACGCATGTTTTCATTAAGGTTGTGGTGGACACAAATACTTTGATAAGTCAACGTATTCGCTTTGGTTTGTGAGCCGAACATTTACACTCATAACATCTCATTGTTATTTTAAACCATCTCATCAATGATTTTATCATTTTGAAATTTTATAAACCCATTAACCGATTCTCATAAAGGTTTTCTATACTCTTACAGCATGTCTTCTCGTCAAAACCGAACCCGATCTAGAAACTCTGGCCGCAAGATTGCTGCTATAGTGGCACGTGAAGTTGCTACGGTCATCCCAACACTGCTTACCCATTTGAACCAAGGCAACAACGCTGTTCAAAATCAAGCCGCACAAAACCCTCTACGAGCTTGTACTTACAAGCATTTCAGTTCTTGCAATCCCACTAAGTTTAGCGGGACCGAAGGTGCCACTGGTCTTTTACAGTGGTTTGAGAGTATCGAGAACACTTTCCTCAATAGTGAGTGTCTTGAGAATCTCAAGGTTCGCTATGCTACAAGTGTTCTTCAAAAGAGAGCACTCACTTGGTGGAACGGGGAGAAACGAACCCGTGGAACTGATGCCGCTTTAGCATTGTCATGGGATGAAGTTAAGGAGCTCATGACTCGGGAATTCTGTCCGAGAAATGAAATTAAGAAATTGGAAGCTGAGTTCTGGGACTTAACACAAGAAAGTGGAGAAAATTTAGCCTATACCAACCGATTTCATGAATTGAGTCTGTTTGTTCCTCACCTGGTTACTCCTTTATCTCGGGCTAACGAGAAATACATCGGTGGTCTACCCATGCAAATTCAAGACACGGTGTGGGGTAGGAATCCTGCAACCTTGAAAGATACCATCCGGTTAGCTGCTCAGCTAACTGACAATCATGTCAAGGCTGGAACTTTGACTAGGAAGGGTGCTAAGAAGGTGCCCGAGAAACCCTCAGCTGAACCCCCTAAGGAGGAAAAACCTAAATCTTCTCAAAACAAGAAGAGGAAGGCTAAATTCCAAAACTTTGCTGTGGTTACCCCTACTGTTCCGGTTAATCAAGTCGCACCAAACTATCAACTTGTCTCTAACAATCAAGTCCCGGCGAAGAAACCTTACACTGGAACTTTTCCGTAGTGCAATATTTGCAAGTACCACCACCCTGCCAATGCACAATGTCGTCGCTGCACCAACTGTGGTCGTTTCGGTCATACTTTCAATGTGTGCAAGAGCGCAGCTAAGACTCCGGCTACCGCACCTGTCCTTCAACATCCTCCTGCAATTACTCAGGGTCGTGCATGCTATCAATGTGGTGATCCGAATCATTTTTGCAATCGATGCCCTCAACTTGTCAGCACGGTGCCTACGGCTCAAGGACGCGCTTTTAACATCAATGCTCATCAAGCTCAAACCAATAATGATGTGGTGAATGGTATGTTTGTATTTAATAATCATTATGCTTCGGTCTTATTTGATACCGGCGCCGACAAAAGTTTTGTGTCCTTTGAATTTGAGCCATTACTTGCTAGTGCACGAACTAAGTTGAGAAAACCATTTACGGTAGAAATAGCCGACGGGAAACCTATCACAATCGATTCAATTATTCCAAACTGTATCCTTAGTCTTAGCGAGCATGATTTTCCTATCGATCTCACACCGATGCAACTTGGAAATTTCGATGTCATTATAGGCATGGATTGGTTATCTAAGAACGACTCTGAAGTTGTTTGTTTCGAGAAAATCATCCGAATCCCTCTTGCGCCCGAAAAGGTGTTAAATATCTATGGAGAAAAACCTTCCAAAGGCCTTCGACTCATATCATGTACCAAAGCTCAAAAGTACCTTCGCAAGCACTATGTGGCTTTCTTAGCGCATGTCGTTAAAACGAATGGGAAGTCAAAGAAAATCAAGGATATTCTGATCATTCGTGATTTTCCGGAAGTGTTCCCCGATGACTTAACTGGCCTCCCTCCTGTTCGTCAAGTCGAGTTTCGTATCGATCTTGTGCCTGGTGCAACACCTGTAGCAAAATCTCCATATCGTCTTGCACCATCTGAGATGCAAGAACTTGCTAGCCAACTTCAAGAACTTTCCGATAAAGGTTTCATTCAACCAAGTTCCTCACCTTGGGGAGCCCCGGTATTGTTTGTGAAGAAGAAAGATGGCTCATTCCGTATGTGTATCGATTATCAGGAGCTCAACAAGCTCACTGTTTAGAACCGGTACCCTCTACCAAGAATCGATAACTTGTTTGACCAACATCAAGGAGCTTCTTATTTCTCCAAATCGATCTTCGTTCCGGTTATCACGAACTCCGAGTACACGATGATGACGTTCCTAAAACAGCCTTTCGTACGAGATATGGTCATTATGACTTCCTGGTGATGCCATTTGGTTTGACCAACGCACCAGCTGTGTTCATAGATCTAATGAACCGCGTGTGTAAGCCATATTTGGACAAGTTCGTGATCGTTTTCATCGACGATATTCTGATTTATTCAAGGTCAAAATCTGAGCATGAACATCATCTTCGCTTGATTCTTGAACTATTAAAAAAGGAGAAACTATATGCCAAACTCTCTAAGTGTGAATTTTGGTTGAAAGAGGTACAATTCCTTGGTCACATCGTAAATGATAAAGGAATTCATGTGGATCCTGCAAAGATTGAGGCGGTAAAGAATTGGGTAGAACCTAAAACTCCCACTGAGATCCGTTCATTTCTTGGCTTGGCTGGCTACTATCGACGTTTCATCCCACATTTCTCAAAGATCGCTGTGCCTCTTACTGCCTTGACCCACAAGGATAAGTCTTTCCAGTGGGGACCAGATCAAGAAAAAGCATTTCAAACACTTAAGCAAAAGTTATGTAATGCTCCAATCTTGACCCTCCCTGATGGAAATGATGATTTTGTTGTCTACTGTGATGCTTCCAAGCAAGGTCTTGGTTGTGTCCTCATGCAACGAGGAAAAGTCATAGCCTATGCCTCAAGACAGCTCAAAATCTATGAGAAAAATTACACGACCCATGATCTCGAATTGGGTGCTGTGGTTTTCGCACTCAAAATCTGGAGACACTATCTTTATGGCACTAAGTGCGTTGTATTCACTGATCATAAGAGTCTTCAGCACATTTTCAATCAAAAAGAATTAAACATGAGACAACGGCGATGGGTTGAATTACTTAATGACTACGACTGTGAAATTCGCTACCACCCTGGAAAGGCGAATGTCGTAGCCGATGCATTGAGTCGTAAGGATTATGTCATACTCCAAAGTGTTACCATTCAATCCGAACTTAAAACCCGTATTCTCGAAGCCCAACACGAGTCAGTCACTGAGGGTAACATGTATGATGAAATGTCATGCGGCGCTGAACTTCAATTGGAAACAAAACCCGATCGTTTATTGTATTTTCTGGATCGTCTTTGGATTCGCAAACGCGATGACCTTCGAATTCTCATCATGAGCGAGGCTCACAAAACTCGTTATTCTATCCATCCCAGTGCGGATAAGATGTTCATGAACCTCCGTAATCAGTATTGGTGGCCCGGCATGAAAAAGGATATAGCTTTGTATGTGTCCAAATGCCTCACCTGTTCAAAAGTTAAGGCCGAACATCAACGCCCTTCAGGATTACTTGTTCAACCTGATATTCCTGTGTGGAAGTGGGAAGCCATATCCATGGACTTCATTACTAAATTACCTCGCACCTCTAGCGGTCATGATAGCATTTGGGTCATCGTTGATCGATTGACTAAATCAGCACACTTCATACCGATTCGTGAAGATTATCGGGTTGAGAAATTAGCTCGTATCTATATCAATGAAATAGTCAGCCGTCATGGTGTGCCATTGAATATCATCTCCGATCGTGATGGTCGATTCATCTCCCATTTCTGGCAAAGTCTTCAAATGTCCTTGGGAACCCGACTCAATCTCAGCACAACTTATCACCCTCAAACTGACGGACAAACTGAAAGAACAATACAGACTCTTGAGGATATGCTTCGAGCGTGTGTCATTGACTTTAGTGGCTCTTGGGATTCTCACCTACCGTTGATCGAATTTTCATACAACAACAGCTATCATACAAGTATTCAAATGGCACCATTTGAAGCTTTGTATGGTCGCAAGTGTCGATCTCCCATATGTTGGTCTGAGATAGGCGACGCACAAATCACCGGTCCTGAACTAATTCAAGAATCAATCGATAAGATTCATAAGATTCGTGATAACTTGCTTGCTGCTAGAAATCGTCAAAAGCATTATGCTGATAAGGGGCGGAAACCCATGGAATACAACGTCGGTGATCTCGTACTTCTAAAGGTATCACCTTGGAAAGGAGTAATCCGTTTTGGAAAAAAAGGAAACTAGCACCTCGTTATGTGGGTCCATTCAAGGTGCTTGAGCGTATTGGGAAAGTAGCTTACAAGCTTGAACTGCCTCAAGAACTCAGCAATATTCACCCAACATTCCATGTTTCTAACCTCAAGAAATGCCTTGCTGATGAGAACCTCCACATTCCACTTGATGAAGTTCAAATCGATGAATCCATGCACTTCATCGAAAGGCCTGTGGAGATCACGGACCGTGAAGTCAAACAACTCAAGCGTAGCCGAATACCTATCGTCAAAGTTCGTTGGGAGTCTAAACGTGGCCTAGAGTTCACTTGGGAGCGTGAAGACCAAATGAAAACCAAGTATCCTCACCTTTTTGTCTCAGCCTCCTCGTGATCAAATTTCGGGACGAAATTCCTTAAAGTAGGGGAGACTGTAACATCCGACCCATTTTCAAATTGTAACCCGAACCCGTTTTCTAAGGGTATTAATTTCAATGAATTAAATGTAACTCGGTATAGTTTAATCAATATTATAAATAGCTTTATTTAGAATGTCATTTATTTAAACCACTTAAACAAGTTATAATAATTTTATAATTCATAAAGTAAAGTATTACAAATTTACAAATAATTGTCATTTATGAATTTTAACATGGAAAGAATAATTATATATCAAAGTTTTTTTACAAAACATATAAATTTATAAAAGCCTATAAGTTGTAATGAGAATTAGATTTAATTTTAAATTATTTCTTTTTATTTATAAACTCTTTAAAGTTTTAAAAGAAAATTTTAATTATAAATTGTTTTAATAAGTTTGGGGCCAATTTTGTAATTTTTTAAACTTAATTCAATAGAGTCAAGCATAAAATAGCAACCACTCTAAACTACAGGGGCTAAACCTGTAAATTTTTAAAAGTATAACCCAACCCCCTCTTTTTCCCTCCCTCGCCGGCGTTCACTCCGGCCAACCTTCGGGTCGGCTTCCGGCGACCACCTCTCCCTCAAACCACTTGAAAATTTTGCAATTAAACCGCCCTTTAACTTTTGCACATCAGTTTCGAACTTGTCATCGGTTTCAATTCGAAATTAGTACAATTATATCGAGTTTTATCTTAAAAACCGAAAATCAATCAAACCCGAATCCGTTTCAACTCGAAATCCAGTAAATTGATTCATGTAATCAACTCGAAACGTACTAAAAATCATTGCGGTTATAACTATCCAAACAATTTGAACCGATAACGTAAAAACTAAATCAAATTCGATCGATTATAGCCATACGCAAACTCAAAACGCGTTCATCATGAAACGGATGAAATTGAACCTTCATAACAGAGGGCAACCGTTCTAATCAACCTTTCCAAAGTTTCTGTACATCCAATTTCGATTATACATCACATCTTCATCAACTTCGACCTCCATCACCACTCGCGACCTACAACCGATCGAACACCACATCCGAGACAATTTCAGAAGAAATTGGTTTAGGGCTTCTCATCCTAATCATCTAAGGAAGCTTTACACCAATTTAATTGGAATATTATCAGCAAACAAAAGCCTCAGTGGAGATTCAACCCGTCGTGACCTAGTTCTTCTTTTCTTTATCAATTCCATCTCAATTCAGGTAATTGGATACATGATTACACTCGTATATTCATGTTAGTCGAAAGCCCTATGCTTAATTTGATTATCAACTTCGATTTCTTGTTCAATTCGATGATTCTGCAATTAGGGTTTATGTGGATTTGGGGAAATACTTAATTACTGTTTTTAAGGTTTAAAATCGGTGTTTTATCAGATCATGGGCTTCTGCCCAACTGGTAAATCACACGCCTCACTCAAAGAGGACCCGGGTTCGACCCTGGTCCAACGTATATTTTTTTAAAAACAATTTTAATCATTTTAAATTCTAGAAATTGCTAAATATTATTAAATAAAAATTATATATTTAATTGTTCTCTTAATTACACTTATTTTAGAAATTATTGATCAATTTCTGAAAACTTTGAAGGTAATACTTTTATCTTAAAATCTTTTAAAAAAATGTAAATGTTATAAAAAAACCATTTATAAGTCTTAAATTTTGTAAACCCTTCTAATAGTTAAATACTCATTCAACAATTTTTAACAAGACATTTCATAACTAATTATTAAAATGAAATATTTCATTATAGATAATAAAACCATTTCACTAATTAATCATTATTATTGTATCTTTTTTTAAAGTTGTATTATTCAATTAATTTATTTTGTTCAATCAAGTTATTACGTTTTATTGAAATCCCAAAACTCAATCAAAACCCTAATTCATACATAGTCGCTCAACCATTGTTATTCTAACAAAGAGTACTTCAAACCTTAGGTTGAACCTCGAGAAGTTTCCTTTGGTGTCATGCCTAGTATTCTATTATCTCCAAAATGCTTATAATTATCATGTGAGTATTCATTGTCCATTTTCATGTTTTATTATTTGGGGAAATCATGTGATTCAATATTCAATCATACTTATTCAATTTTTATTCTATTTCATTCTAAATTCAATTCAATACATGATATGTTATTACTTGCAATTACGTGTTCATAATTAGATAAACTTGATAGCATGATCATTAATTCACACAACCACGGTAACAATAATAGATCTATTGGTTTGACAAACCCACCCCATTTGTTTAGACGCGTGGTGATTGAAACCGGAAATCATTCATTCTAAAAGGCTCCGTCTGAGGACCGAGTCAATTCAGTCATTAAGGTTGATTGTGTTGGGTTTTCTGTTATGATTCACTGTTGCACTTTAGTCTGACATTGTCATGTGAATTGAATTATTTTTGTAAGATATTTAATCAACCTATGTATGTGTATTTAAACCTATGATTACTCATCGGCTAATGTGTTAGCTGACTCGTTACTTTTTCGCATGATTTCAGGAAATGCTATTTAGTGGAATTCTCTCTGCTCATATATGATCGAGGATAGGAGCGAGTGGAGACGTAGAATTAAAATTAAGGACTTTTAGTGGTTTCTGTAGCTAGGAAGGGACTTTGATTACTTGTTACGGGGCCTGATGTGTATGTAGTATACTTTGACATTTTTAGGGAAAACTTACTGCTTCCCTGATGCATGCTTGTTCATTTTATATTTCTTTTTGATGATATTTTAATGTTTGCTGTATGATGGGTGCGGTACCAGGTATCATATAGCTTATATCATATGTTTGATTATATGTTGATTTGCTAGCTTTATTGCTTTTGTTATCGAGCCGGGGGTCTCTCTGGAAGCGGTCTCTCTGGAAGCGGTCTCTCTAACTATCTGGCTAGAGGAAAGACTTGCCAACACCTAACCCCCAGACCCTGCTCTTGAGTGGGATATACTGGGTTTGTTTGTTTGTTTGTTTGTTCTCTCTGCTCATGTAGGATTGGACCTAGTCAAAAATAAAGAAGACAATATTATATTTCATGGTTTTATTTTAAATTGCGTTGTAATGTGTGACTTGACTGGCATTATTCAATAAATAAATGGCTATTAAATGTTATTTCAACGCATTTATTACCTTGTGCTACGAACAATCGATTCACATTCATCCGCCTCAATGATACCGCCATCGGTCGGGGTGTGACATTGTAACACCCGTATTTTCTTTTCAAAGAAATAAAAGAGAAAGAGAAAGAAAAAAAAGAATAAACTAAAATCCAACTTAAGTGGAGGGGCCAAAGATGTTAAAAGTGCAAACTTTATAATTATTTTGCACAAAAGGTGGTAAAGCCGCCCATAACCTGCTGCTTTTCACCTTTCTACCGATTCTAGAGAGAGAAAGAGCAGAACCTCGGATCTTTGAAGAAGAACAAGAAGAAAATTTGAATTTAAGGTATAAGTTAGTGTTTTTAAAGTTGTTCTTGGCTAAATTAGCCTCGGTTATGTGATCTTATGTGTATATGTGTTCGGATTGTATGTTTAGACACATATAGGTGTTCGGATTCTTTGAGAAGTCCAAGTTTTAGAGTTTGAAGGTTGAAAGCCGCTAAGGTGAGTTTCTAGACTCCATTTTTTTACATGTTTTAACATATTTTGGGGCTGGAAATTACATGTGTATGTGTTTTTATGAGGTTGGGTATGTTACCCGTATGTGTATGTGCATGTGTATGTGGGTGGGGTATGCTTTGGGTGATTGTAATGCTAAGTTTACATTATGTGTATGTTCTTTGTCATTAGAATGTTAGAACTAGGTTTAAAAACATGTTACACAGGTGATTGGGACTGATTATTGTTATTGTTAGTATGTGTTAAGGGTTCATGCGCCCAAACAGGGCCCGTGCGCCTAGATTTATGCCTTAGGAGAAATTTAAGTAGAGCCATACGCCCAAACAGTCCCTATGCGCATGATATTACGACTTAGAAATTTAAGTATGGGATGATGCGCCTGAACAGTACCCTCATGCGCCTAGAAATGCCTTAGAAATTCTAAGTGGAAGTTGATGCGCCTGAACAGGGTTCATGCGCCCAGGATTTTTGACAGGGGACTAAGTGTATAGGCTCATGCGCCCCAATAGTGTCCATGTGCCTGGACTTCCCATGCGCCTAAGTGTTCCCATGCGTCTGAAAGACTCATGCGCCTAAGTGATAAATTGCTAAGTGTTGGAGTGGTGCGCCTGCATAGTGGAGATACGCCCAAACAGGGCTCATGCGCCCAAATAGTCCTCATGCGCCCAACACTTAGAATTAAATACAAAATTTTCGTGGGAGTCTGTGCACTTAGGGTTTTGAACAAATATTGAGTATGGGTTATTAAATGCATATGATTATGTATGATGGTCATTATAACCCTTTACCCTTAATATTATAATTAATATTATGATTAGGGTTATTATTATTATTATTATTATTATTATTATTATTATTATTATCATCATCATACTTAGTAATAATAATATTGTATGACTCTACGTGATATGATCAGGATCAAGACAGGAATTATTATCATTAATAAAGTAAATGATTAATGATAAAGAAAAGTGGAACGTAAATGAATGAACGAAAGTCTTGCAAGCAAATGTATGGAGGTGCACACCCCTGGCAGGTGTTAGCTCAACTGTGATGCGGGTTCGCTACCCCGAAGGATGCGCACAGGGTCAATCTTTGAGATTGACAATGAGGTGAGCAACTTTGTGTTACAACAAACTCGGTTAGCAGGCAAATCTTGAGATTTGCCACTGAGGTGAGCAACCATGTGTTGCAACAGACTTGGCTAACATACGATCGTGAGAGATCGATATGGATGTGAGCGGCCTTGTTGTCGCAACAGACTCGTAAGAACGAATGTAAAGATTGGAAGAGTAATGAAAAGAGTATGAATTGAATGAATGATGAGGATAATAATAATAATTATTATCTGTATGTATGCAGGATGTATGCTCACGAACAAAATACCATAATAACGTATAAAACGGGATCCTCGTCATTCGACCTCAGTAATCGTGGCTGTGTGCCATGACGAGGGTAAATCCTGACGGGATCTAGATGATAATGAATGATAATGAATTACGATGAATGAACAAAAGCTAACGAACGAAATGAAAGATAATAAGATATTATCTACATGGACGTATAATGTGTGGGCATGTACGAAAGTATAGTGTGATTTAAAAAAGTAAAGTATTTTAATTATAAAACTAGAACTCACTTAGCATCGCTGACTTTTATGTATTTTCTAGTTGGCAGGTAAACGATGCTGAGGATGGCACACGGGGATGGCTACTCGGCGGGGCAAGACTGACATTCATTCTCTATAAATATCACTGTTGTTTTGTAATGCAGTTAAACCATTCTATCTGATTAAACTAAGGTGTATTGCTTGGCAACAGTGATAATAATGAAATGAATAGCTTTTGTTAAATTAATTCCGCTGCTTAGATTTATAATATGTAATGTTTTATGCTGTGAGTGACCAAGTGTGAGCGTCCCGAGAATGGGGCCTTACATAAGTGTTGAATAAATATGTTAGGACTGTTTTCGTACGGAGTACTAACGGATTTTGCGTGAGACCAACTTAAATAGCACGGAATCCTATGTAACATCTTGTAATTTTGAGTTAATTTAAAGTTAGTTTTGTTAATTCTTGTAAGGGCCTTTACTGCTTAAATGAAACTCATGGGGTACTCATGCATATTGCTTTAATTTGTCTTTTAATCCTTTCAAGATTATAATCATTATTATTATATAATAAATAATAATAATAAATAATAATAATAATAATAATAAAAATAATAATAATAATAGTTAAATTATAAAAATAATAATAATAACTAATAATAATAATAATAATAATAATAATAATAATAATAATAATAATAATAATTAATAATAATAATAATAATGTTGTTATTAAAAATAATAATTTGTAAAAGTTTATTAAACTTTGAAATGTTTGAAAATTTGGATTTAATAAGTCAAGGGGGCCTTAATGTCATTTTATAAACTTTGAATAAAAGGTTTTGGCATAAAATATTAAACGTCCATAAGTTGAAGGGTTGTTTTTGTAAATTTAAAATCAAAACCCTTCCCCCCTAATCCCGTAATTCCGGCGACGAATTCCGGCCAACTCCGGCCAATCGCCGGCGAGGCCCAAAAGTCACCCAACCGTACCAAAAACGAACCCAAACGCTTCTAAATGGTTCGTGGAAACGATTCGAACTCAATAATGAACTTTAATTGTGATTAAACAACGGTTACGAGCCTCAAACAATTTGTATAACCGAAACCTTCAATGACACAACCGTTTGTCTCTTAAATCCTAATAATAACTTAATTAAACACACCTAATCAATCGACTAAGTACTCCTAAACGTTCACCAATCACATTTCACCTGAAACACACACAATCATCTCCTTTGATTTGTTCGTTAACCGCGACCTGCAACTTTGACGAAACCAACCTTCTGAGCTCCCTTAATCCGAATTGATTGAGGGGAAATCATCATTAACCCTTGAAGAAGCTCCCCATGAAGTTAACTTGATCGTAGTCTTCATTTGATCATCAATTGAATCCCACGTTGGTCACGGCTAACCTTCGAGTCGTGGTATCAACAATCAAACAATTAACAGGTAATTAACACACCTACACGTTCGTTTAAACATTGGGAACAAAAGCCCCATGGTTAATTTTATTTACAACATCATTTGATCCATCAATTTGAACGATTGTATTCTAGGGTTCTTGGGGATTTGGGGGCACTTTATTAATTGGTGAAGTTAAGTTAAAACCAAGATATACCGCGGCTGCAGCCTTAGTCTATTGGTTAAGTCACTCGCCTCCCCTACATGAGGTCCCGGGTTCGAACCCGAACAACCTCATGTATTTTTTTAAGGCTTTTAGTCTTTGTTTTAAATTCAGAAATTTTTCTAAAAATTTATAAAAATCAATTTATGAACTTGTTAATTTTTTAAGACACCATACTATTTCTGCACATTTCATAAAATATCTTGGTATTTTTGTTAAAATGTTTTAGACAAACAATATATTTAGTTTATTTTCTTATAAAAAATGACTTTAAATAAAGTTTTAAATCACTAAAATTATTAGTTATTCAAACTTTAACTATATATGATATTGTTTAAATGATGGTTATGTTAAAAACTTTAAAGGCTTATTTAAATTACATTTAGACACTATTGCCAATGGTTTTCTTTTATATCCTAATATTAAAATGATTAAATAGTATATTTCATTGACTCAAAACATAATCAAATTTACCATTTTAGTTGGATCTAATTGTTAACATCCCAAATTCCTATCGAAACTCTAATTCGCGTTAAAACATTAATCTTATCATTAAACTAAAACTTGTAAAATATATATTTAGGTGTCTTGTGAAGGGCTACGTTAAAGAGTTGCTTATTATTCTTTTTAACCCTCATTTATACAATTATACATTATGTGAGTATTTCTATACCCCTTTTTCATATTTTCACACTTTGGGGTGAAACATGTTACGTTATAATCATTGCACTTGTAAACGTTTGATTCTTGTAAACTTATGGTAATTTACTTGTGTGTTGTGGTTAGTTGAACCTTGTAGCTACCATGTAATGTCGAATATATGTACAATCATTAACTATTGCTAGCCTGACGACGTCATAGATCTATGGGCCTGACAAGCCTGCTTGGTTGATCCAAGTACACTTAGCTAATCATATATACTTATAAACATTTGAGACTTGTAAAACTTTATCAAGGTTTGATTGTGCATTCTGTCTTACATCCCTAGTTACTTTGTTCTCTAATTTACAACATGAATTGCCATCTTTTATATACTTATGTATTGAAAACTATGGAAATCTCACCAACATTATTGTTGACATTTTATTTTTAACATGTTTCAGGAAATGCTCAGGTTTGATTGACATCTTGAAGTGCTTTCACATCTAGGAATGGACCTAGTTAAATAAATAAAATAAATTGGCTTGTTACATCTTATTGTATATTATTTTCTTTCTTTGAGACTTATGTTTGTAATGGTACAATTGGAACTTATGATTAATATATATTTGGATTATTAATAGCGTTATGTGGCTGTGAACGATCTTAACCATCACACCTCGACGTTTCCGCCGTCAAGGTTGGGGTGTGACAAATTGGTATCAGAGCCCATAACTATAGAGATTTAGGTTATTAGAAATGGTGACCTAGACTATAGCATATGCATGAACCTTGTATTCCTAACTTGATGGTGTATTCCCAAGGTATGACCCCTAACTTACCAAATCAAGAGTTCTATCCCAACTAATTGTTAAGGATTCACAGAAATAAAACGAGGTAACTCACCATTAAGATAAAGGAAATTACTCCTATCTTAACGGTGAAGTTTTACAAAAACAAAATATAACAGGATGAACTTCTTCATCAAAATCCAGAATTCAATCCTAATTTGATGAGGTCGTTTCATTTAATAAAATACAATCCATGAAAATAAAATTATCATCAAGGTATGGAATTCACGCCTATCTTGATGACTGAATTTCATAATAACAAGAAAACAATTGGAAATTGACAATTGTCACCAAAGTACTGGTTTCAATCCTATTTTGGTGAGATCATGTCATTCGTGAAATGCAAGTTCCAATGAGAATAATTTTATAAAACACACGATTGGAAACCATTTATCAAAACAGATTGAGAATCATCAAAGTAAGGGAATCACCCCTGTTTTAATGAGTTAGAATCATTTAGGAGATACAAGTGTTCTTAGTCATAGGTTGACTTACAAACTCTTGCATCTCCCACGGTGCAAATGGTACGAAGTTTGACAAAACAACGAAAAGAAAAGAATATCAATTTAGAAATTCAAGAAATTTCAAGTTACAACAATGTAACAAAAGAGAAAATCATGATTACAAGCTTAAGATCAAAGTTCGAGATAACAAAATTTTTTTTGTGGTGTTCAAATCCTGGATGGTTTAAATCGGGAAGACGAAATCAAGGATAGGAATTATTCAACACCACAATGAGATGTGAACATTCGATCAAAAGGAAATACATGGACTTCTCAGGATATGAGGTCAAACATAGCTTTATTGAAGACACGCGTACTTATAAGTGATCACTCGTCTCAAGGGTTTCGAGTCAAGTAAATGGATTTAATGATCGAGTCAGATCACCATTTACACTTCGCCTAGACAAAGTATCCCGAGATGTAGGAATTCCACCTACAGCATTGCATGTTCTTAGTTATGGGACACATCCTTAAGAAGATTTTGAGAACCATAAGTAATGGTTTAAAGTTTTGAAGACCATACGGTTTAGATTCCCAATATCTTTGGGTATATTAAGATCCATGTTCTCGTTGGTCATGGTATGAAGATAGTTACATGAAACGCTCAACGTGTAACGGTGTTTAAACGTAAGAGTTGAAGTGTAGGATGAGTTCAATATTAATAGGATCATTATGTAGGTTAAGAATAAGAAGATATTTAAACTTTGATGATAAACCAGTTCAAGAATTCAAGGATTTTTTTAAGATACAAAAGGATGGTTCCATTTGGTAACGCATTACCATTTGGAATCGTTGACACGTCAAGGTAATTTGACCCATTTGCCTTAGAGACTTGTGTATTGACCATAGTTTATCACTCATTCCAGAAATCCCCAGGTAAGCATAATTGGTCTCGCAATGAGATTTATACGATATGCTTGCCTTAGCCCGAAGGCCTTTTTCCAGGAAATCCAGAATACAGGTGTCTATGTGTCACACAATTTCTTTGGTTTATGAAATCAAAACCTTTATGAGATTTTCATAGATTAGACATAGAGTCTAAGGAATTGAACCCACGATGATAAGTGTAGACTCCACATGTCGTTGAGAATAAGTTTAGGAAGTTCATTTATCGGGGAGAATCAAAGAGTTAAAGTTAAGTTTAGGGAGACAAGTAACTAAGTTTTAAACATTTAAAAGGCAATCCTATGCTAAAGCATCAAGTTGCACAAATGGCATAGCATTATGTAGCATGCAAACATTATGTAAGCACAAAAGTATAAGGATCTTTCTATGAGGTTCATGCATCTATAGTCTAGGTCACCATTTCTAATAACCTAAATCCCTATAGTTATGGACTCTGATACCAATCTGTCACACCCCAACCTTGAGGGCGGAAACGTCGAGATGTGAGGGTTACGATTGTTCACAGCCACATAACGCTATTATTAATTCCATATATATTAATCAAGATTCAATTGTAAAATACAAGTAAAAGTCTCAAACAAAGATACATCATGAATACAAGGTTGAAAGTAACAAGATCATTGTTTATTTCTCTAAGTCCAGTCCTAAGTGAGATAAGCTTCAAAGAGTAGAACGCATACTTGGGTTATTCCTGAAACATGTTAAAAATAAAAGGTCAACATAAAAATGTTGGTGAGCATTCCATAGTTTTCAATACATAGAATATATAAAAGATGGCAATTCAATTCATAAGTTAGTGAATAAAGTGATTAGGGATGTTATGAACAATGCAACAATCAAACCTCGACAAAGTTTTACAAGTCTCAAACGTTAAAAGTATATACGATTAGCTAAGTGTACTTGGATTAACCAAGCAGGCTTGTCTGGCCCATAGATCTATGACTTCGCTAGGCTAGCAATAATTAATGATTGTACATATAACGCCATAACATGGTAACCACAAAAGTTCAACTAACCACAACTTTACATGATGAATTGCCATAAAGTTTACAAGTCTCAAATAAGTTTACAAGTGCAATGATATAAGTTAACATGTTTCACCCCAAAGTGTGAAAATAAGAAAAAGGGGTATGGAAATACTCACATGGATATAAGCATTACAAGATGATATAAAAGATCAAAAGATAATCCAAAGTATTTCTTTACAAGGCACCTATACATATATTACAAATTTAAGGTTAAGATTAACGTTCAAACAAGGATTAGGGTTTTGATAGAATTATGGGGGTTTTTAATAAGTAATAAGTTTATAAATAATTATTTATGTTTTGATTCAATTAAAAGAACTATACATTTAAGTATTTTAGAAATGACTTTAAGTATAAATAATGATAAGGTTTAATAAGTAAATACATCTTTATAATTATTTAAACGTAATTCGAATAACTTATTGATTTATAACAAATTATTATTCTAAACCATTAATCGAAGTATATTTTATAAGGATTAGTATTTGTAAATATTTTGTAAAATATATAATTTCTATAATTATCATGATAAGGCTTTATTTAATATAATGACAATTAATATTATAAAGATTTATTGTTTCAAATCCAATGATTATTTAATTATTTTAAAAGAAAACCATTTAAATATAAAAGTTAAATAAAAATTGAAAATAATTATGTCTTTAAAAAGTACCATTTGAACCAAATGATTTATTATTTATTATTTGAAACATATAATAATTAATAAGCTAAAGAAGAAAAATAACCTAAATGTATTATTGAACATGTAATGTTTAAACAAGATAAACAAACAAATAAACAAACAAACCCAGTATATCCCACTCAAGAGTAGGGTCTGGGGGGGTAGGTGGTGGCAAGTCTTTCCTCTATCCA
Source organism: Flaveria linearis (assembly GCA_024085815.1). Taxonomy (NCBI): domain Eukaryota; kingdom Viridiplantae; phylum Streptophyta; class Magnoliopsida; order Asterales; family Asteraceae; genus Flaveria; species Flaveria linearis. Next base: position 68,000,730 of record CM044013.1, on the reverse strand, counting down.
GATAGGTAGAGAGACCGCTTCCAAAGAGACTCCCGGCTCGATAACAAAAGCAATAAAGCTAGGAAATCAACATATAATCAAACATACGATATAAGCTATATGATATATGATATCGTACCCATCATACAGCAAACATTAAAATATCACCAAAAAGGAATATAAAATGAATAAGCATGCATCAGGGAAGCAACAAATTTTCCCTAAAAAAATCGCAGTGAAAATGTTAGCTTTTTAACTAGTTATATATAAAATAAAATAAAATGTTAGATTATTATAAGAAATATATTTTCAGAAAATCATTAGTTATCCTTTAAATTAAACAAAATTTATAAAGCTGATTTTTTATATTTTTTTTAGAATTTTTTTATATTTTCTTAAAGGCTAAAAATCCATTAAAAAAATAATGAGGGAGCCCGGGTTCGAACCCGGGACCTCATAGTATGTAAGTGGACGGGGAACCAGTAGACCAGGGCCGCAGCCACGGTACAACCTGGTCATAATCTAATATAAACTCTATCTTGAGAAACCCCCAAATTCTCAAGAACCCTAGAAACGATTTCACCCAAATTGAACACCAAAGCGTTAATGTTAATGAAAATAATCATGGGGCTTTTGATCCTTGATTAAAACCGAGTATGTTTATGTATGTAACTTACATTATTAAGCTCAGATCATTGAAGATGTTGATAACATTAGCCGCGACTAGAACTGAATCGATTCGGGTTACATTCGTTGTTGATAATCAAATTAAACTTGTAGGTAGCTTCGGATGGTGATGATAAATGAAAGCCCTCAATAAATTTAAATGTACACAGCTCCGAAGATGGCGTTCGACCAAGTTGCAGGTCGCGAGTGAAGGTGGAATCAAATGTGATGTTTGTGTGTGTTTCAGATGAAATTGGAATCAATAATTGCTTAGGAATAGTTAGATGATTGTGTAGGTGCGTTTTATTAGATTATAGTTATGGTTTAATGCTCGAACAACTTTATGGTTAAAGGCAAGCTTCGGTTTCGTGTTTGAATGCTCATAATCACTTTTAAAACCTAATTAACATGCCCATTTGTGTTCGAAACGGCTTCATGAATCGGTTGGGTGTATTTTGGATGAAAAATCGCGGCCATTGGAAGGCCTTTCGGCCTCGCCGGAGGTCGGCCGGAGGCTGCCAGCATATTCACCGGAAAAACGTGGATGAATGGGGGGTGGTTTGGGTGTTTTAAGCAAATTTACAATTTGGTCCCTGTAGTTTTGACTTTGTCATTTCATGTAAGAAACTTATGTATTAAGTTTTTAAATTGGCAATAAAGCCCCTTAAACTTTTAAATCCAAGTTTACTAATTTTTACAAATTGTTGTTACTAATAACAATATTATCATTGTTATTATTATTCTTAGTTATTATTATTATTATTATTGTTATTGTTATTGTTATTGTTATTGTTATTGTTATTGTTATTGTTATTATTATTATTATTATTATTATTATTATTATTATTATTATTATTATTATTATTATTATTATTATTATTATTATTATTATTATGCATTCAAGTTAAAGGATTAAAAAACGAATTAAAGCAAAAATGCATAAGTAACCCATAAGTTTCATAATTCATGACAATGATCCTTACAAGAATTAACAAAGCTAACCTTAAATTAACCCAAAATTACAAGATGTTACATCCGGTTTTCTTCTTGTTCTTCTTCAAAAACTCGAATTCTGTTCTCTCTCTCTAAAAATCCGAAGAAGATGGTGATGTGAAAAGGGGGTGGGCGGCCATACCACCTTTACACCAACTTTTGAAAGTTTTGTCCCTTTTTGGACACTTTTAGTCCCTCCACTTTAGGTTGACTTTCTTTTCCTTCTTTTTCTTTCTCTTTTATTCTTTTATTTCCTTCAAAAATACGGGTGTTACAAGTCCACCCCCCTTATATAGGTTTCGTCCCCGAAACCTGTTAGTTCTCAAACAAATGAGGGTAATGCTGCCTCATCTTCTCTTCAGTCTCCCACGTAGACTCGGATCCCTTCCTGTGCCTCCACTGTACACGCACAAGAGGAACCACTTTATTCATTAACCTTTCTCCTTACGATCAATGACCGCCACTGGTTGCTCCACGTAATTGAGTCGCTCATCTACCTCGATGTCTTCTAGTGGTACAACCATGTCCTCGTCTGCCAAACACTTCCTCAAATGAGATACATGGAATGTCAGGTGAATTCCACTCAACTCGTCAGGTAGTTCTAACCGATAGGCCACCTCTCCCACTCGAGCAATGATTAGGAAAGGTCCTATATATCGCAGGCTTAACTTACCTCGCTTCCTGAATCGGATAATTCCTTTCCTAGGTGAGACCTTCAACATGACTCGGTCGCCAACCTTGAATTCTATCGGTCTTCGCCTCTTGTTAGCATACGAATTTGTCTATCTTTCGCCGCCTTCACGAAGGCTTTGATCTTTTCCAACTTCTCAGTCATAGCTTCGATCACCTCGACACCTCCCAGCTCCTTCTGCCCAATGTCTCCCCAACATACAGGTGTCCTACATTTCCTACCGTATAGCATCTCATAGGGTGGCATGCCAATACTGGCATGATAACTGTTGTTGTACGAGAATTCTGCTAACGGCAGGTAGTCGTCCTAACTTCCTCCAAAATCAATCACGGAAGCCCGAAGCATGTCTTCGAGCGTCTGGATCGTCCTCTCAGACTGACCGTCCGTCTGAGGGTGATAAGCCGTGCTGATATGTAGTCTCGTTCCCATCGCATCCTGGAATTTCTTCCAGAACTTGGATGTAAAACGGGTGTCACGATCAGACACAATAGACACCGGCACACCATGACGAGCCACAATCTCCTTGATGAATAGATCTGCCAATCTCTCAGATGAATACGTCTCGTGGATCGGTAGGAACTGAGCACTCTTCGTCAAACGATCAACCACCACCCATATTGCGTCATACCCTTTCGGGGTGCGTGGTAGCTTCGTAATGAAGTCCACAGTGATGTGCTCCCACTTCCACTCGGGTATATCTAACGATTGGATTTTCCCGTACGGCTTCTGGTGTTCCGCCTTTACTTGTAAGCAGGTAAGGCATTTACTCACATACTCCGCTACGTCGCGTTTCATACCCGGCCACCAGTAATCTTTCTTCATATCGTGAAACATCTTGGTAGCACGGGGATGAATGGAGTATCGAGTCTTATGGGCCTTGTCCATAATCTTTCCACGTAGATCCCCATATCGAGGAATCCACATCCGTCCGAATCGGGTCTTAACACCAAGAGTGTTCTCACCCAATTCCGTAACTAGACCTCTCATCCTTTCGAAGTTAAGACGATCATCTTTCAAAGCCTCGTCTTGAAACTCCTTAACCTGTGTCATCACATCAGAGGTCATAATTAGCTGATAAGCCTTCACCTGGATCGGCTCGGGCCTTTCCTTTCGGCTAAGGGCGTCTGCCACCATGTTGGCCTTGCCCGGATGGTAATGGATCTAGCAATCGTAATCTTTTATGAGCTCCAACCATCGCCTCTACCTCATGTTCAGATCTTTCTGCTCCAAGAAATACTTCAAGCTTTTGTGGTCTGTGAAGATGGTGCACTTTGTCCCGTATAAATAGTGCCGCCAAATCTTCAACGCGAAAACCACCGCAGCTAGTTCTAGATCGTGCGTGGGATAGTTGACTTCGTGGGTCTTCAGCTGTTGAGTTACATAAGCTATTACCCTTCCGCGTTGTATCAACACGCAACCTAGCCCAGAATAAGATGCATCCGAATAGACCACTAAGTCTTCATTTCCCTCGGGTAATGTCAAGACAGGAGCTCGTGTTAGTTTCGTCTTCAACTCCTCAAAGGCATCCTCCTTCTCTCGACCCCACACGAACTTCACGTCCTTGCGAGTCAACTTAGTCAAAGGTGAGGCTATCTTAGAGAAGTCTTGAATAAATCTTCTATGGTAGCCCGCCAATCCCAAGAAGCTACGAATTTCGGATGGCGTCTTTGGTGGCTTCCATTGCATCACAGCCTCAACCTTTGCTGGGTCCACCGTGATTCCCTCCGCATTTACGACGTGACCCAGAAATTGCACCTCGCGTAGCCAAAAAGCACACTTGGAGAACTTAGCATATAGTTTCTCCTTTCGCAAGGTCTCTAACACTTCCCGAATGTGACCGGCATGCTCTTCTTCGCTACTTGAATAAATCAAGATATCATCGATAAACACAATCACTGATTTATCCAACATCGACCGACACACTCGATTCATCAAATTGATAAAAGCAGCTGGAGCGTTGGTTAAACCAAAGGACATAACGAGGAACTCATAGTGTCCATAACGCGTACGAAAAGCTATTTTAGGAATGTCCTGTTCCTTCACTTTCAATTGATGGTAGCCAGATCGAAGATCTATCCTCGAGAACCAACTGGCACCCTGGAGCTGATCGAACAAGTCGTCAATCCTCCGTAACGGATACCGATTCTTTACCGTTAACTTATTCAACTCGCGGTAGTCAATACACATTCTCATGCTACCGTCCTTCTTCTTCACGAATAAGACCGGAGCACCCCAAGGAGAGATACTCGGCCTGATAAAACCCTTGTCGAGCAACTCTTGCAGTTGCTCCATTAACTCCTTCATCTCAGTCGGAGTCAGTCGATACGGTGCCTTAGCGACAGGTTGGGCACTTGGTATCAGGTCAATTTGAAATTCAATTTCGCGATCCGGTGGCACGCCTGATAGGTCCTCTGGAAACACATCGGGAAAGTCACATACCACCGGTACATCGGACAATTGAGGTGTTGACGTGTCCACATTCTTCACGTAGGCCAAATAAGCACTACATCCTCGCCTCATGCACTTTCCCGCCACCGCCATCGAAATCACTTTCGGAATCGTCGTAACCCGATCGCCGTATATTGTCACCGGACTTCCGTCAGGCGCTGTCAGTCTAATCATCTTCCTTCGGCATACGATGTTTGCTTCATAGGTTGCTAACCAATCCATCCCTAGTACTACATCAAATCCACCTAGGGGCATCACATGTAACTTAGCAGCAAACCTATGACCTTCTATTTCTATGGCACAGTCCTCTATCACATCAGTAACTCTAGTGTACTTACCAATAGCAGTTTCTACGTCAAAGGGTTCATCAATACATCTACCACTAACAGTCAATTTAGCACAGAAAGTAGCGGAAATAAAACTCCTACTAGCACCAGAATCAAATAACACTGAAGCAGGAGTTTGATCTACTAGAAACGTACCTGACACAACATCGGGGTCTGTCCTAGCCACCTCCCTCGTCATAGTGAACGCCCTGGTGCCTGCCCTTGGTCCTTCATTCCCCGTCTTCTTCACGCCGGAACCCTCAGCCCTCGACTTCTTACAGTCTTTGCTCATATGACCACTTTCCCCACAGTTGAAGCACCTCGCGCCCCTACAATCTCTAGCCATATGACCAGGCTTCCCACACTTGAAACAGATGTTCAACCCCCATCTACACTCACCACCGTGCTCCTTTCCATATTTGTCACACCTTTTGGGTCCCGAGCTTGATGACCCCACCCTACGGTCATCCCTTCTCATCTTCTTGTTGTTCGGGGTAAAACCACCACGCCCGAACCGCTTCCCATTCCAATTCCGGTCACCACCACCGGCTTTCTTCACCTCTACCACCGTCACTTCCCTCTCATCATAGAGTCTCCCAGCCAAATCCACTGCCGACCAAAAGGTGCTCAGTCGAGTATGCGATCATGTGCCTGCGAATGTCAGCTGGCAGTCCCTGAATGTACCGATTAATCTTTCGAGACACCGGCGTCACCTGATCCGGCACCAGTCTCGCCATCTCATTAAATTTGGTGGTGTACTGTTGGTGGGTCATGGTTCCCGCCTCGAGTTGTAGGAACTCCCTCTCGACCTTATCGAGTTCCCTGTGAGGACAGAATTCCTCAATTATCAGCTTCTTCAACTCTTTCCATCGCATTTTCCTGATGGCCCTGGAACCCTCAGCTTGGACGATATTGTCCCACCAACATAGTGCTGAGTCAGTAAAGGAGTGGGTGGCAAACTTCACCTTCTGATCCTCCCGGCACTCGCTGATCTCGAGTACCACTTCCATCCCCCTCACCCAACGGTGAGCGGCTGCAGCATTGCCATTGCTATCAAAAGTCGGGGGCTTGCACCTCTGGAATGCCCCATAACTGCATCCTTTGGTTGTCACCCCTACTGCATCATCCTCGTCCTCGTCGGACAATACCGTCTCAGGCTCTGGGTGTTCCTCCTCTCCTTTGCTTTCCTTCCCAGTCGGCTCTTTCCTGTCCTCCTCCTTTCTCTCCTCGTTCCTCACAGCTCGGACAACTTCAATCACTACAGACGGTAAGACTGTCTGCATGACCTGGTGCACCTCGTCAGCAATCGCCTCCCGAGCTGAGGCATTCAGGCTGGCATTCTCATTTCCTTCACTCAGTCATGAACCTCAAGGTTCTCATGGGTCGTCTCAGGAGCCTTAGCACTGCTCCTAGTTCCACACGGTCGACATATGCCTCTAGGAGCCTTGGAAGATTTCTTTCCAGCCATTTCCTATATCACACACTGAAAGATTCAAACACCAACATGGTCATTCAAGGGAATAGCTCAGTTTATGTCAAGTATAGTAAGTCCCTAATTACAGTGGCCAGTTATGATTAGCCACTTACTTTACTCTTCGTACCCCGAGCATTACCTGTCCTGACTACATTAGTATCTAAATCTAACAGTAACACATAAACACATAACATGCGCACATAGTACCAAATAACTTTAAGAAAATACCTGATGGAACGCAGCTACTCGAATTGGCATCCCTTCCCTTTCCGTCCCATTTTCAGTTTAAGTTTAGGTTTATTTTGAAAATTTTACCCATTTCACTTAAACTTTAGCTCTGATACCAACTTGTAAGGCCCCCGTTCCCGGGCACCTCACAGTTGGTCATTCATCGCACATAAATCATACTAATATTTAAATCATCGCAATGGAATTAGTAAAAGAACTTTTTCATTTCAATATTAATGCTTTTGCAAAGTAATACAACACTCATTACAAAATATTATTTGTTTGCATTACAATACAAAAACATCAAACAAAAGAATGCCCTCCAAAAAGGGCTAAGTAGCCGCCTCGTGCCATCCTCAGCAACACTACCTGTCAACTAGAAACACATAAAAAGTCAGCGTTGCTGAGTGAGTTCTAGTTTTATAATAAAACATACTTTTCTTTCGTTAAAGCGTTCTTTACATACATGCGATCACACAACATACGTACACATAGATAATATTATCATTATCTTCATCATTTATTCATTAGCTTTCGTTCATGTACCGTTCATCGTTAACATTCGCATTCTTTCATAAACTCTTTCTTTCATTCGTACGTATTTTAGTTTCATTTATACATTCGTTACATACATTCGTACGTTCATTACATTCCTTCATACGTTCATTTCATTTGTGCATTCATTACATACGTACGTACATTCATTTCTTTCATTCATACATTCATTACATTCATTCGTACGTTCGTTACTTTCGGTGAAATGTACACTACCCCGAACAATGTGCACTACTGCTGGTGCTGGACCTGTGGTAATTAATCACGAACATTGTGCACGAAGCTGATTCAGTCACCTAGGGCAAGTACATGCACCATTTATCTTTCTCTTTCATTCTGGATCAATGCCATGCGCTATACCCCAAACATTGTGCACGAAGCTGGTGCTGGACCTGTGGTAATTAAATCACGAACATTGTGCATGAATCTGATCCAGTCACCTAGGGTAAGCGGCAAGGATCCCATACATATGGTCAATCACAAGGGTTGGACCCCAGTGTGCATCCTTCGAGGTAGCTAACCCGCACACTGTTGAGCTAACACCTTCATTGGGTGTGCACCTCCTTACGTTTGCTTGCATGCCTTTTCTTATTCATTTACGTTCCACTTTTCTTCATCATTAATCTTTCACTTATTAATGATAATACTTTTCGTTTAATTATAAACATTCTTCATCATGTCATTTAGTATTTAACAATATTAGAATAATAATAATATTGTTAATAATAATAAATTAATGATAATAATAATCATGATAAGGGTCATATGTCAACCATGCATAATCATGCAAATGGGCATTTAATTAAACCCTAGTCAAGACCCTAACTGCACAGACTCCTACGAACATTCTGAAATAAATTCTAAGTGTTGGGCGCACGAGGACTATTTGGGCGCATGAGCCCTATCTGGGCGCTTTTCAACTATCCAGGCGCTTCTTCCAACACTTAGCAGTTTAACACTTAGGCACATGAGCCTTTCAGGCGCATGAGATCACTTAGGCGCATGGGCGCTATTGGGGCGCATGAGCCCCAACACTTAGGCTCCTGGTCAGAATCCTGGGCGCATGAAGACTATTCAGGCGCATGAACTTACACTTAGTATTTCTTAAGGAAATTTCAGGCGCATGGTTACTATTTGGGCGCATGGGGTTTCAGGCGCATGGGAACACTCAGTCAATTTCAGCCTAATTCTAGGCGCATGGCTACTATTTGGGCGCATGAGTTTCAGGCGCATGGGACTTAGGCGCATTAGGTACTGTTTGGGCGCATGAGCAACACTTAAAAATTCTAAGGCAATATTTAGGCGCATGAGCCTTATATAGGTGTATTAATAACCTGTTCAACATGTTTCTAAGTCGTATTCAGACCCAAACATCATATTACCTTATTCTAAGCATACACATACTAGACTGAGCATGAGCATAACATAAAACATCCGTAAACATCATCATACATACATGGGCACATATGGTTTCATACTTTAATTCTTTAAAAATACTTTACATGTATTTCCAGCCCCAAAAATCATATAAAACATGTAAAAATGGGGTTCTAGAAACTCACCTTAGCAATCTCTCAGGTATGACTTCTTCAAAAACCCGCTTGCTACAAGTTCGGCACCTATAAAACCCAATAAACACACCCGAACACACACACACACATAAGAACACATACCTTCGGTTTCTTAGCCAAAACACAACTTAAAACACTAAGTCTTACCTTAAATCCGGTTTTCTTCTTGTTCTTCTTCAAAAACTCGAATTCTGTTCTTTCTCTCTCTAAAAATCCGAAGAAGATGGTGATGTGAAAAGGGGGTGGGCGGCCATACCACCTTTACACCAACTTTTGAAAGTTTTGTCCCTTTTTGGACACTTTTAGTCCCTCCACTTTAGGTTGACTTTCATTTTCTTCTTTTTCTTTCTCTTTTATTCTTTTATTTCCTTCAAAAATACGGGTGTTACAATAGGATTGCCTAAACATGGTTACCTGTCTCCCTAAACTTATCTTTGACTCTTTGACTCTCCCCAAACATGAAACCTCTTAATTTTATTCTCGACGACACGTGGGATCGTATACTTATGCTTATGACTTGGATCTTTAGACGTTATGTCTAATCTATATAAATCTCATCAAGGTTTTGATTTCATGAACCTAAGAAATATTGTATGACACATAGACACCTGTATTCTGGATTTCCTGGCAAAAGGCCTCCAGGCTAAGGTAAGCATTTCTCATAAATCCTACAGGACTAGTTATGCTTACTTGGGGATTTCTAGGATGAGTGATAAACTATGGTCGATATACATAAGTTTTTAAGGCAAATGGCTCAATTCACCTTGACGTGTCAACGTTTCTAAATGGTAATGCGTTACCAAATGGAATCATTCCGTGTACCTTACAAACCTTAGCTTGCCTTTTCTAAACTACTACCCTTTATTATCCTTGTTCCCGTAACTAACTCATTTTTGTATATCCGGCATGTCTCGCCATCATGGAAAGCGCGGAAGTTCCGACCGCAAGCTTGCAGCAATGATCGCCCGACAAATGGCTGCAACCCTAATAGCTAATAGCAACAACAATACTAATGGGAACAATAGCGGTGCTCATGGAGAGAATAGCAACAATCAACAAGGGAACACTCGTACCTGCACTTTCAAACACTTCAACTCGTGCAAACCCACTAGTTTTAGTGGAAAAGAAGGAGCCACTAGACTTCTCGAGTGGTTTGAAAGTATGGAGAACACCTTTATCGTTAGTGAGTGCCCCGATGAGTTCAAGGTCCGCTATGCTGCAAGTGCCTTTCAACAACGGGCGCTAACATGGTGGAATAGTGAAAAGAGAAATCGTGGTACTGAGGTTGCATTGGCGTTGCCCTGGGAAGAATTTAAGGATATCATGATCCAAAAGTTTTGCCCGAGGAGCAAGCTGCAAAAGTTAGAGGAGGAGTTCTGGAACCTCAAACAAGATGGTGGGAATCACTTGGCTTATTTCACCCGACATCATGCGTTGAGTACGCTTCTACCACATATGGTGGACACCGTGCCTCGTAACATTGAGAAATTTATCAAGGGGGTGCCACCTCAAATTCAAGATGTCGTGGTGGGTAGTAGGCCCACAACTTTGGAGGAGGCAATTACTATCACCGCGCAGCTCACCGAGAATCATATTAGAGCTGGCACTATGTCGGCAAAGGGTTCCAAGTCTACTGCGAAGGTGACACCCAAGGCGACAAGGGAGGTAAGGGCCGAATCATCTTCCCAAAACAAGAAGCGTAAGTTCACACCAACACGCAATTACGTTGTAACCGCCCCAAATGCACCTCAAAAACAAATGGTGGTTGCAAATCAAGCTCCTATGGCTAGAGCTTATGTTGGTCCATATCCTATATGTAACACGTGCAAGTACCATCACGCGAGCAACACTCCATGCCGAGTCTGCTCGTTGTGTGGAAAGTATGGGCACTTGGTGGCTACTTGTCTTCGTGCACCAAACAACACTGCAATGCTTACCAACCGAACCTGCTATAACTGTGGCGAGCCTGGTCACATTCGTCTGCAATGTCCTCGCAATGCGGGGACTGTGCCACCGGCTCGTGGAAGGGCCTTCAACATCAACGCCAACCAAGCACAAGCCAACAACGACGTGGTGAATGGTACGTTGTTGAACTTCTTTTAAATCGTTTCTTGTCTTATAAAAAATTCCTATCTGTGTTCATCATACCAATAATGGGTTATTACCAAATAGGTATGTATCTTGTAAATAGTTATTATGCATCTGTATTGTTTGATTCGGGTGCGGATAGGAGTTTCGTGTTGTTGGAATTCGAGCGTATACTTTCTAAACCGCGTGTTAATCTGGGAGTTCCTTCACGATCGAAGTCGCTGATGGAAAATCTATTGACATTGACGTCGTAATACGTGATTGCACCTTAAGCCTTAACGAACACGAGTTCTTTGTTGACCTAATTCCTATGCAATTGGGAAGATTTGATGTTATTATCGGCATGGATTGGTTAGCCAAACATCGTGCGGAAATTCTATGCTTCGAGAAGTGCATCCGAATTCCTTTACCGGTTGGTGATACTTTGAAAGTCTTTGGAGAGAAATCATCCTAAGGACTCAAACTTATGTCTTGCATCAAGGCCCGCAAGTGCTTAAGTAAAAACTACATGGATTTAATGGCATACGTAGTTAATACAAAAGCCAAGGGTAAGGAATTGAAAGACATTCATGTCGTGCGGGACTTTCCCGAGGTTTTTCCATAGATCTTAAGGGACTACCCCCCGTGCGAGAAGTTGAGTTCAAGATTGACTTAAATCCCTGGTGCAAACCCTGTGGCTAAATCAGCTTATCGTCTTGCACCGTCTGAAATGCAAGAACTAGCTAGCCAACTGCAAGAGTTGACCGATAAGGGTTTCATTCTCCCTAGTTCATCACCGTAGGGTGCATCTGTACTGTTTGTGAAGAAGAAGGATGGTTCATTTCGTATGTGCATCGATTACCGAGAACTCAACAAGCTTACTATCAAAAACCGATACCCTCTCCCTCGAATCGATGATCTCTTCGACCAACTTCAAGGAGCAACTCAATTCTCAAAGATCGATCTGCGTTCTGGGTATCATCAACTACGTGTTCACGATGATGACATTCCAAAGACCGCTTTTCGTACTCGATATGGACACTACGAATTCATGGTTATGCCTTTTGGCTTGACCAATGCACCTGCCGTGTTCATGGATCTCATGAATCAAGTATGTAAACCGTATTTGGATAAGTTTGTGATCCTGTTCATTGATGACATTCTCATTTATTCCAAGACGAAAATTGATCACGAGACGCACTTGCGACAAGTTCTTGGACTTTTGAAGATGGAACAATTATACGCCAAGTTTTCCAAGTGTGAATTCTGGTTAGAAGAGGTTCAATTCTTAGGGCATGAGGTGAATAGCCAAGGAATTCACGTCGATCCTGCTAAAATTGAAGTCGTGAAGAATTGGTGTGTTCCCACAACCCCAACCGGAGTTCGTTCTTTTCTAGGCTTAGCGGGATATTACCGTAGGTTCATAGCGAATTTCTCAAAGATTGCTAAACCATTAACGGCGCTAACCCAAAAGAATCAACTCTTTAAATGGGGACCCGAGCAAGAAGAGGCTTTTGAGACATTAAAATGCAAGTTGCGTAACGCTCCTATTCTCACACTTCCGATGGAAACGCTGACTTTACCGTGTATTGCGATGCTTCAAATCAAGGTCTTGGTTGTGTTCTCATGCAACGAGGCAAAGTCAAAGCATAAGCATCGAGGCAATTGAAGGTTCATGAAGTGAGCTACACAACTCATGATCTTGAACTTGGTGCCGTGGTTTTCGCTTTGAAGTTCTCGACACTATCTTTATGGGACGCAATGCATAGTCTACACCAATCATAAGAGTCTCCAACACGTGTTCAATCAAAAGGATCTCAACATGAGACAAAGACGTTGGATCGAGTTGATCAGCGACTACGACTGTGACATTCGCTACCATCCTGGAAAGGCGAATGTTGTAGCCGACGCGCTAAGTCGCAAGTTCCACAACAAATTGGTCTCACTTCAAGAAATCCGAGATCGAAGGCAATGGCTTGACACGTTAAGGGAATTTGATAATCAATGCTTCAAAATATAAGGATTGATAGTGATATCGAGTTATGCATTCGCGAGGCTCAACAAGCAGCACTAATCAATGAAGGAAAAGATGAAGATTTGATGTCTAATGTTCGGTCACAACTGGAGACAATCTTGATAATCTTCGTCACTTCATTATGAACGAAGCTCATCAAACCCGATATTTCATTCATCCTGGCTCCGATAAGATGTACATGGACTTGCGTAGTCAATATTGGTGGCCTGGAATGAAGAAAGATATCGCGTCTTATGTTTCCAAGTGTCTCACGTGTGCAAGAGTCAAAGCCGAGCATCAACGACCAAGTGGTTTACTTGAACAACACGAAATCCCTATGTGGAAATAGGAACATATATCCATGGATTTCATAACCAAGTTACCTCGTACTCCTCGTGGTCATGATAGTATATGGGTGATTGTGGACCGTTTGACTAAGACGGCACATTTCATACCTATACGAGACACATACAAAGTTTCAAGACTAGCTCGTATATACATTGATGAAATTGTGAGTCGTCATGGCGTGCCGTTGCACATTATTTCCGATCGAGATGCTCGTTTCACTTCTCACTTTTGGTCGTCTATGCAAGAACTCTTGGGTACTCAATTGGATTTAAGTACGGCTTACCATCCTTAAACTGATGGTCAAACTGAACGAACAATCCAAACTCTCGAGGATTTGCTACGACTATGTGTCCTTGACTTTAGTGGTGATTGGGATACGCATTTACCGCTCACAGAATTTTCGTATAACAATAGTTATCACTCGAGTATCAAGATGGCACCGTTCGAAGCACTTTATGGTCGTAAATGCCGATCACCGATCTGTTAGACCGACATTGGTGAAAATTTCATCACTGGTCCTGAACTTATACAAGAAACGACCGATAAAGTCTCTACAATCCGTAAGAACCTTGAAGTAGCAAGAAGTCGACAAAAGAGTTATGCTGATAAGCGTTGTAAGCCGTTGCAATTTCAAGTTGGCGACATGGTTCTCCTTAAGGTTTCACCGTGGAAAGGTGTGGTTCGCTTTGGAAAGAAGGGCAAACTGGCTCCAAGGTTTGTAGGACCTTTCAAAATCCTGAAAAGGATTGGGAAAGTGGCTTATAAACTGGAACTACCTTCCGACCTTAGTGGGGTTCATCCTGTGTTCCATGTCTCAAATTTGAGAAAGTGTTTGGCTGACGAGGGTCTACATGTTACATTGGAAGACATCCAGATCGACGGGTCATTGCACTTTGTTGAGAAACCTGTTGAAATTATTGATCGCATTATGAAGAAGACTAGAACCACAACTGTTAGGACCGTGTACGGACGGAGTACTAACTGATTCAAACGTGAAGCCAAATCAAATAGTGCGGAATCCTATTTGATTGGTGATCCAATCAAGGAAAACATTAACAAAATCAAACCTAACGATTAGAAAACGTTAAGAACGAACTAGGAATGATCTGAAACGTTTTATGAACTTGGAAGGGACGAACAGGACGCTCTGGGTCGACTAGGGTTGCAAGTATTCGAAGTGTTCTCTTTTTCCACGAATTAAGTGGTATTTATAGGTTGCAAGTCTCACTCGTACGACTGAGCCAAGCGACTGGCTCAGTCGTGCAACTGAGTCATATGATTGGTTCATTTGTACGAGTGAGTCAGTCTTGTGACTCAATCGTGCGATTGACTCAATCACCTAGTTCAGTCGTGCGATTGGCCCATTCGCATGGTCCAGTCGTGCGACTGAATCAGATACTTAGTTAAACACATTCTTGAACCTTTACTGATTCAGAACTATGTCTAACAACTGTAAACCTATATAACATTGTCATATATGCGTGAACTAATAATTGATATGAATAGATATAACATGTAAACAACCAATAAACATAAATAGAAGAGATTCTCATTATTATGATCAAACATTACATATGTGTTACAAGAAGAAGTTCTATTACATTAAAGCTCACTAGACTAGAACTGGGGACATGTGTACCAACAAACTCCCCCTTGGACCTAGTTCTATCTAGACTTTGACCTCTTTCTTGAACTCTTCAAATCTCTTCTTCCTATCTTCTCTAGAAACCCCAGAATGAATATCAAGAGCGAAGCATAAACATATAACGTGTTGAAACTAAAGTGCTTGCTTGATATCTAGAGTGTCAAAAAATAGTGGCCACTTGTAGGAGATGTATACATCTGAAGCAGACAAGTTAGTTAGCCACATGGGGTCGAATACCCTTATTGTCTCGACCTTCCCTTCTTTCTCCAAAACTATAACGGCCTCACCAGTGCGCCAGTCATAGTACCACCATTTAAAATGGGGTGCAAAATCCTGTGGCATTTCCCTCAATGGAATACGCGACATTGTGCGAGGAGGGTGCCATCGCAAGACCACCTTTGGTCTTCCTGAGGTGGGATCAACCTCTGTCTTGTGAATCAACCTTCTAGGCTGTTGAGGTTTAAAATTCACCCACCTCGTATGATACTCTTTCTTCAGTGCCTGCTCAAACCATCCTGACATCTTTCCTGGAACAGCATACAGGAGGCTCAAGTTGGCTAGACGGTTAAGCTCATCCAGGGAGAGTTTTCAGATTGTGTGGGAATCTGAAATACTCAATTCCCTTCTCCCTCTTGATAGCTACACCTTGAGATCCTCAAGGTATGCCCAGCTGATAATTTTGCAAGACACCTTCTGATGCTTCTTTATCTTGTAAAGCTTGGTGTAGGCATTTGACTTGTTTGGCACGCTGTTTCTTCATCTCCTCCAGGCAGGCTATCCATTCAGCCTTTTTGACTACCAGATCAGCATCATTTGCCTAAGGAGCTTCTGCTGTAGCTGCTTTTGCAGCAGTCATCTCTTCTACCTTATCGAAGATGTTGTTGTCAAATGTTTCCCCCAGATCCGGGAGAACTTCGCCTTCGGCATTAGTATACTGAGGATAGTGATCAGTGGTCACGTCCTCAATCTCCACTTCGTCAACGTCTTGTAATTCATTGTCACTGACTATGTCGACTTCTGGGGCATCTTTTACCAGCTCATCAGGGTTCAGACTAAACAGTTCTGCAATCTGTTCATCTGTTAAGTCATGAATA
This sequence comes from Flaveria linearis, assembly GCA_024085815.1. Classification (NCBI taxonomy): domain Eukaryota; kingdom Viridiplantae; phylum Streptophyta; class Magnoliopsida; order Asterales; family Asteraceae; genus Flaveria; species Flaveria linearis. The sequence goes on along the minus strand of CM044013.1, from coordinate 67,984,631 downwards.
ATCTCCCCTTCCTCAGCAGTGTAGCTAACTGATCGTTGAACGATCCCTTGTAGATCGAGGATCATCGTCAATTAAGAATCAATGTGACGGAGGGGCACTACATCGTGTTCATCTACTTGTTTAGCTGAACCTGTTTAACAACCAATTACAACACAAGTAAGTATACATTAAGCACATAAATGATGTTGGTTTAACCTTTTCATTTTATTTATAAAGCACAAAATTTGATACAAATATTCAAGTACAAAGTTTATATAATGAATGGACATCTAGTCTTGAGCTTTGCCTTGAATCTGAGCTGGTTCTTCTGTAGAGTGGGAGGTAGACGGAGCAGACGAAAAGGCCATCTGATCTTGTTTTCTTTTAGTGCGCTGCTCTTGACCAGGGGCGGAGGCAGATGCATCTCCTTCATCTTCATCACCATCTTTTCCTCTATCCTCATCATCACCTCCCTCATCCTCATCATCACTATCATTATCTTCGTCATCCTCATCCTCATCCTCATCATCATCATCACCATCATCTCCATCTCCCTCTCTTATCTTCAGTGGCTCATCCTTAGTGCCCTTCAGTTTGAGCATGATGGTCTTCTTCGCCTCCTCCAACTCCTCAATCTTCTTAGAAGATATGACCTTCTACTCCTGGAGTTGGGACATCTCAGATCTCTAAGTAGCAATCTGCTGTGCCTGCTCCTCAATCAGCTGTGCCTGCTGAGATATCTGCTTAGATTGTGCAGTAGTAAGATCTACTAGCTGACGAATCTGAGCAGTCTTCTCGTCATCGGCAGCCCACAGCTTCAGCACCATTTTGTTTAGTGCTGCCTGCTGTTCCTCTACTCCAAATTGAGGGAGAGATGATCCTGTTGGAGTGTAGGATGATCCGGCTTGAGTAGCAGTGATGGGTGGTGTAGTGGTGAAGATTGGTGGTAGTGTTTGAGTAGTGGTTGTGAAAGGTGGAGTAGTGGTGGTGGGTGGTGTTGTGGTAGTGGGTGGTGTAGTGGTAGTGGGTGGTGGAGTGGTGTTAGCTGTGGTGGTGGTAGTGGTGGCAGTTATGGTGGTGGTTGTGGTGGTAACAGAGGAGGTAGTAATAAGAGTAATCCTCCTGCGTTTCGGCTTTAGCCCATGAGGCTGAGCCATGCATTCCTCTGTGTCCCCTTGACACAGAGGCTCCCCCTCGGTTGCTGGGAGAGGCTGGGGTGTAGGATGGATCAGCCGAAGAGCTCCCAGACTCTCCCGGGCTTCCTCCAACCGCCCTTATCCCTTGCTCTGTTGCCACTACCCGACTTCCCACAGTCCGGGTAAGTGGTGCTTCATCAGATTCCTCCTCCTGCTGCATATGAAAGTCAGGGTGTATCGGAGCTGGTTCAGGTTCTCCCTGACCATCTCCTCCCTGATCCGAGTCATGATCGTCATCGGAGTCATCGGAAGGTAGAGCCACCTGCTCTACATCAGAATCACTTTCATCGTGGCGCCACTTCCTCTTCGCCTGCGCCACGTAGTCTTCTCGGGCCAGATGCCCAAACAATCTCCTCACGGGGGGCTTCACCTGCTTTCCCCGGTAAACCTTCATTCTCCCCAATGTCGTGTCGTCCATGACCTCCAGGACGACTGCATCCTCTTTCTCCTTCGGAAGCTGGGGAAGCTTCTGATCAATGATCATCTGTATAAACCTCGGGTACATGCAGAAGCTTTCCTTCCCCTTGGCTTCGATGTTCTCCACCAAATAGGTGAAGATCATCCGCGAAAAGCTGAACGGATGGTTCAGCACTAACGCAACGTATGCGTTCTGAATCTGCTCAGATAGTTCATCAAAGCCTCCTTTCCTTGAGGCAATGCATCTGAGCAGCATGTGAGCTAGATACTTGAACTGGGGGCACAGATTGCTTTTGTTGAGCATACCTGAGTTGATGTCCCCAGAATACTTAGCCCGTAGAAAACACCCTCTAACAGTCAGCGGGTGTAGCCGAGTTGGACAGTCACTATCATCACCAAACTCGAGGACTGTCCTAAGATCCTCCTCTGTGATCTCTATGGCATGGCCAAGGATAGAGCTCCTTATACGATAGGGCTCAACTGATCTGTCTACAGCAGCATTCTCCCAGAATGCCTGCTATAAGGAACGATACGGAGTGCAGGGAGTAGATATAGCCCTGAAGATCCTCGATCTCCGTAAGAATGAAATTGTGCCCGCGAACTCCACTGCGTTCCTGGATGTCATGTCAAGATGAGCACAGATGTTGTGCTTCGTGTTCATTACCCAGCGACTTGCCATCTGTCACACAATGTAAGTAAACGTTAGTGCATGTTAAAGATAGCAAATTACAGTCAATGAACTTTACACCTTGGTCAAGTCTTGCGACTGAGCAAACGAATGAACATAGTCGTGCAACTGAGTAGGACGACTGAGCTTATACTTGCGAATGGGTTCATATGTGCGACTAAGTCAAGCGAATGGACTTAGTCATGCGACTGAACTTAGTCGTATAGTTTAATCGTGCGCCTGAACCATTCGTCCATCTCAGTCGTGCGACTGAGACTAGTCGTCTTCTCAGTCGGGCGATTGAAGTTCATCAGTGTGTCCAGTCGCCTACTCGACGGTTTTTCCATTCAAATTCTTGTTTTGAGCTATACTTGATGTTAAACGTCGAACTTAGGCTCATTACACTCAAAAACGACCGATTAAGCATATTTTAAGTTTTGTTTGAACTTTTAGCTTTGTTTTGATGGTCTATTTGTTCATTAAGTTCTCGGTTACTGTTGGGTTAAAATTCGAGTGATTCTGGATTGCATTGAACGGTTTTATTGATGAAACATCTATAACATTACCTGTATAAGAACACTTGAACGTTAAAACACACAAATAGATGAAGATATGAATCAAACAAAATTTTGCAGAGGTTCGTTTAGGTCGTGCGAATAAGGGGGCGATTTGGGAGAATGTGCGACTGATGCTGATTCGACCTGTATTTATACTAGGGCAAATCCCAGTCGGACGACTGAGCCTAGTCGCTTAGGTCAATCGTGCGACTGAGCCTAGTCGTATAGGTCAGTCGCACGACTGAGTCTCAGCCGTGCGATTTACTCAATCGTTCATCTCCATTCGGGCGATTGAGGTTCATCCAAACGACTGGTACAGTCGGTCACCTCCAATCGTGCGATTGGATTCATTCGCACTGCCCATTCGTGTGACTTTACTCAGTCGTATGTTCCAATCGGATGACTGGATTATACTTCTGATTCAGTCGTGTGAATGGCCAAACTTGTGACATTTTAACCATCTTACCATACGACATTTAGTTCCATTTAACAGTAGATAAAACTTTATGAGCAATTTGGTCATCTCAGACATGACCATTTTAATACAACAGTTTGATCACCTCAGATGTGATCCATTTATCCACCTGATCACCTCAGACGTGACCCATTTATCCACCCGATCACCTCAGACGTGATCCATTTATCCACCCGATCAACTCAGACGTGATCCATTTATCCAACCGATCACCTCAGACGTGATCCATTTATCCAACTGACCACCTCAGACGTGATCCATTTATCCTTTCAGAAACACGTTATTATTGATTAAACGTTAAGTTCAGTTTGTGACGTTTTCAACAATGAATAACATAGCATAGTCCGACGCTGACACACTTAACAACTAAAGTAAAAACACTAAACTAAGTAACAGAATGAAAATATTTTTGTGATTTTGTTAGGGTTGGGTAGATAATCCTATTAGTATTAACATCATTTTCAAGACCGATTCAAATGGAATCATACAGGCATAAACTAAATTACTTGGAACCTTTTATATTTATTGAAAGAAAAACTAACATATTTACATATCACAGTTTATCGCTCATCTGATACTTCTAAGTTCTAACTGGGAATCATGCTTGATATGATACGTAACGCACTTTGATTGTCAACTTCAGTCGGTGCGTTCACAACGATTGTCAGTATACTTGTCCACTTAAATCCATACACAGACTTTTGACATGCATTGGTGATGAATTAAGTTATATTATTTCAAACAACATTTGTGGATCCCAAGCTTATATGGTAATCATCATTCCTTAGAGGACTTTCGAGCGGTCTATAGGCATTTTTACAAGAAAAGACTATTCTTAGATCTTTCAAAGAGAAGCCAAGCCTCGGGTCAGTGCCATCGCACAATAGAGAGGCGGCAAACAACAATGAGTTCTAGAATATGTAGGTTATGCTTATCCTCAGGTCAGTGCCATCGCACAGCAGAGAGGCACACAACCTATCTCCTTGTTAGAGCATTTCTTATTATCTTTTGCACATAACGCACCAACAACATCAGGTTATCAGCTTGATTGCGCTTGTATTCATTTTATTCCATGCTTTGCTCTTTTTGTGGTCATTCGCACACCTTTGGTGGCGTTTATTTGCTCGATATCCCTTATTGGAAATAGCTGATTGTGTTAACTAGTGATAAGATGGGAACCCACAGTTGGTTGAACCATTTAGTTTAGATTAAGTTCACCAATGAATTCTACTTGTCTAATGTGTTAAATCTACCGACACATCGTATAGCGAACTAGCACCTCCCTAGATCAACTTTCTCCGTGTAATTACAGTAACTCACGAGCGTACTATCATTTTCCCAATCTTGTTAGACTTAGAATCCTCTGACTTACAAAGTCCTGTGATTTGATGAATCTAAAAATTAAAAAGTGTAAAATCTTTTTGGTGTTCCAAGTAACTAGAAGCCTGTGTACTATCACTTTCCATTATGTAGAATTACAGTCTTGTCTATTTTGTTTTTGCCTTTTATATTATCTGCCCTTCCCCTTTTTTTTGAGTAAATAAGTAATGAATTTAATCTAGCCACCCCCTAAAATTCTAAAACAGAAAATCTTTTTGTGTTTTTGGATTTTTTATAAAGCAAGGAAATTAAAATAACATTAAAAATAAAATAAACAAAAGACAGAACTAGTGTCGGACTATGCATCTGTTTCCTCTGAGATAACGTCACTTTTCTTTTTAACACCGTTGACCTCTAACAGGTAGAAAAATCTGGGTTTATCAAACGGTTTGGTGTAGAGGTCGGCGCATTAAAAATCCGTGTTTATTTTCACCACATCAATTAAATGCTTTTCATAGCAGTCGCGTATGAAATGGTACTTTATTCTGATGTGTTTGGTCTTAGGATGTTGGACCAGATTTTTAGTTACTGCAATTGCAGCAGAATTATCAATAAATATAGGAGTAGAAGAGAAATGCAAACCGTAGTCCCGCATTTGCTGTTGTATCCAAGTGATTTAAGAGCAGCAGCTGGCGGCGGCAACATATTCAGCTTCACAGGTAGATAGAGCAACTGATGTCTGCTTCTTGCACTGCCAAGTTACCAATCTCCTGCCGAAAAATTGACATCCTGCTGACGTAGACTTGTAATTCATTTTGCAGCCTCCATAATCCGAGTCACTATACGTCGTTAGCTCAAAGTCATCATCATGATGATACCACAACCCCAGTGTTGGAGTACCCTTCTATAATGAAAAATCCTCTTCACCCCAATCAGATGATTTACTTTGGGTTTCACTTGATATTGGGAGCACAAACATGTGGCATACATGATATCTGGATGCGAGGCAGTGAGGTACATAAGAGATCCAATCATCCCACGATGCATAGTGGCATCCACCAAATCCCCATTCTCATCAGGAGCCACATCATGATTTGTGGCGAGAGGGGTACCGGCTGCAGTGACATTTTCCATATCAAAGCGACTAAGAATGTCACCGACATACTTAGTCTGATGCCAAAAGATACCGGTAGGTGTCTGATCCACCTGTAACCCTAGGAAGAATTTCATTTCTCCCATGGCGCTCATTTCAAACTCTGCCTTCATCACAGATTCGAATTCTTTGCACAACTCTTCATTTCTGGAACCGAAGATGATGTCATCCACATAGATTTGCACCAAAAGCAAATCACTATCCTTTTCTTTAATGAACAACGTACAGTCAATCACACCCCTACGAAAGCCGTGTTTCAACAGATGGGTGGAGAGCTTTTCATACCAAGCTCGAGGAGCCTGATGTAGCCCATACAGAGCCTTGTCTAACTTGTAGGCTCTGTCCCGATGATAAGGATCTTCGAATCCTTTGGGTTGACTGACGTAGACCTCTTCACGGATTTCTCCGTGCAAGAATGCATTCTTAACATCGAGTTGATAGACTTTGATCTTCATGTAAGTGGCGTAGGCTAGAAAGATGCGGATAGCTTCCATTCTAGCTACTAGTGCAAAGACTTCATCGTAGTCGACTCCCTCGACTTGTCTGAAGCCCTGAACAACCAACCGTGCCTTGTTTTTGATAACAACACCTTGGTCATCCTTCTTGCACTTTAGTACCCATTTGGTACCAATTACTTTGACTCCTCTGGGTCGGTCAACAAGAGTCCACACTCCAAGTTTCTTGAACTGTAGCAACTCCTCTTGCATAGCATTTACCCAGGCTTCATCCTTAAGGGCATCGCTTACGTGTTTGGGTTCAACTTGAGATACAAAACATCTGAAAGCTCCATCATTCACGTAGCCCTTTTCCATAACTTCAGCGTAATCAGCAGTATACAATTGATTTCTTGTCTGTACGCCTGAGTGGAGATCACCAATGATAGCATCTGGCAGATGATTCATACTGATCCTAGTCATGGGTGTTGTAGGAACAACAACTTCAGAGTCCATAGTTGTGACTGGAGGTTCAGTATCTGTATTTCCAGATGCAGGTTTAGCAGCTGAAGAGCTTCCTTCTTGATCAACATTAGGTGCCTGGCCTGGTTCAGTTGCTTCTGCATCCTCTGAAGAGTCTTCACTTTCAAACTGATAAGCTGTGGCAGATCCCGATGAACTACCTACAGGTGTTGTATTGCTAGATTCCAGATTCGGTGTGTTTAGAACATCGTGCATCATCTGAGTAGCAATTTCATCATCTGAATCTATCTGAGGAAGATTGAATGATTTGAAAAAGCCATCGTAATCAAATAATGACGAAGGACCTTTTCCAGCAGGGGGGATGGTGAAACGTTGAACATTAACATTGCACCATACTTCTACCTGACCAGTAGAGTTGTTGTAAACTCGTTTGTCGGGTATGCTGTATCCCAGAAAGATCCCCTGATCTGCCTTTTCATTAAACTTGCCCTCTTGAGTCTTCTTTAGAAGCGTACAAGGAGCACCGAAAGGTTCCAGATACTCCAGGTTAGGCTTACGCTTCTGTAGTAACTCATAGCAAGTCTTCCCCTGCCTTTTCACTACTGATACACAATTTGAGTGTATACCATGCATTGGCAACAGCTTCATTCCAGAACTGCACTGGCAGTTTTGAGTCTGCCAACACAGTCCTGGCTATCTCGATCAAGCTCCTGTTCTTTCGCTCAACAACTCCATTCATCTGTGGTGTGTATGCAGAGGTGAATTGATGAACAATCCCTTTTTCTTTGCAGAAAGCATCCATCCACTGATTCTTAAACTCGGTTCCATTGTCTGAGCGAATTTTCCTAAACTTCAGCATGTAAAGTGATTCCAGAGTGGTGACCAGCACTTTGAATGACTTAAAGGTTTCTGACTTTCCTTTCAGAAACATCACCCACAAGAATCGTGAGTAGTCATCAGTGACTACGAAGCAGTACCAGTCTCCAGTGATACTCTTCGTGCTGACTGGACCGAAAAGATCCATGTGTAGTAGCTCCAGGGGCATCTCGATAGGATTGACGTGCTTGGTCTTGTGAGATTTCCTAGTCTGCTTTCCTTTCTTGCATGAGACACAAAAACCAGGTAGTTTGAAGTTCTTGACAGGAACTCCATCAACTAAGTTGTTATGAATCAGATGATTCATCTTCCTATGATTAATGTGTCCCATTCTTCTGTGCCACAAAATAGAGTCCTTCTCTGTAGCTTTAGACAAGAAACATTGAACAGTAGAAGCACTAGTAGAAGCATTAGACATGTCTAGAACATACAGGTCATTATATCTAGATGCTGACATTAATACCTGCTCCTCTGGAATTTCCATTTCTTTCTTCAGAATGTAACACTTGTGACTGTCAAACATGACTTTGAATCCCTTGTCACAAATCAGAGACACAGAAAGCAAATTGTTTTCTAATTGCTGAATGAAATTGACTTTGTCGAACCTTACCTTTTCATTACCTACTTCTCCCTGAGCGGTAATGTATCCTCCTTTGTTTCTCGTAAAAGAAACGTGTCCCCCTTTAATTTGTTTGACATTGTAAAGGAGGGACTTATTTCCCGTCATGTGCCTGGAAGCTCCACTATCAACTATCCATGTATTTGTAGACGCACTATAGCGGATAACCTGCACATAAGAGAAAATAATCAGTTAAGGAGGGGGACCCAAGCCTTGACTGGCTTGGGTTTCCCGGAGGCATCAACCATCATGAACTCGACCCCCTGTCCTTTATCAGTGGGTGGAATATCAACTTTCAGCTTGTCCTTGCTTTCAGACACATCAGTTGTTTTGGCTTTCCACAAACCATCCCTGTGAAAGGATTGTTTGTGGTAAACCTTAGATTGATTTAGAGTTTGAGCATATGGTTTAGATTCAAAAACAGTTTTTGCCTCTGGCACCACAGGCTTTTCAGTAACTTGTCTGTGTTGCTTTTGGCGGGGAGGAGATGAAACTGACCTAGAAGGTGTTTTAAACCTAATAGGAGTTTTTGATCTACCAGGAGTCTTAGATCTTTGTTTTCAACCTTGTTTAACTTCGTTGTTTAACTCAATCTTAATTCTTGGAGTCTGATAGCAAGGACAATTGGTAGAGATATGACCACGCTGTCAACAAGTATAGCAGGACCTCCATTCATCAGGGCTAGGAGATCTCTTGTGGGGCGGTGAGTAAACTTCTGGTCTTTCTTTTTTGTTCTCACTTTTAAGGCTATCACCTTCCTTGACAAATTTAACTTGTTTAACATTATTTGTGTTTTGTCTTAGAAGATGGTGGGTATCTTGCTTCACTGGTTTAGATTGAGTGGTTTTGGAAATCTTAGATTGTGTGGTAGTCGATTTTTGACCCAACCCAAGAGATGCTTGAACATTCTCTTCCACCCGGTTTCTAGTGACTTGTGTGCCAGTTGTGCCTGATGATGATGCTTTCTGGTCAGAAACCGGAGGGGCAAAGTTAACTACTGTGTCCGGATCGATGACCAGAGGAGTTGTCACCACATGATCCTTTATGGGGTTATCATTAATTGGACGTTGTTTGGTGTTCAAAAGGATCTCATGTGGTGGAGGCATAACTCTGTATCCCAAACCTTCCCCGTTGTTGCGTTCCTTAACCAAGTTTTTCAAAATATGCGAGGAGCTCGCAAGACTATGAAGTTTTTATTTTAAAGATTCATTTTCAACTTGTAAAACTGCTTTATCCTTTTTAGTTTCTTCAAGAGTCTTTAAATAGAATTTAATATCATTTTCTTAATTGAGTGCAACAACTTCAATCTCTTTTAATTGTTTCTTTAATGCCTCAACCTTTTCTTTGTAACTGCTTTCATTTTGTTTTAAAACTTTGTTAGCCTCAGTGTACAATTTTAGGTCTTTTACTAAGTATCATTATGATCTAATAACCTAGCAAATTTTAAGTCAATACTTTCCCTAAATTTTTCACATTCAACACAGGAATGTTTAGCAAACAGTTCATCCTTTGATTCTACCTGTGCAGATGTGGACGTTCCGGCCATGAAAGCATTTTGAGACTGTGGTTGTGCTTCAGATTCAGCATTCAGCTCATCTTCAACAATTTGATCAACAGCATCTATGTCATCATCCAGTGCAGCAGTATCAGGCTCAGCTGAGTTCTCCCCCTCACTCACTGAGTCTTCATTTAGATCATCAACAGATGCTATGTTGGCTTCACTGTCAGATAGGAATCGAAAGGACCAGTCATGTCCTTCATCACCTTGTGCCACCATAGCCTTTGAATCACTACTGGTTGAAGCTGGCCTTTTCTCTTTTTCTTGCTTTGTGAATGAGGAGAATGGGTTTCCATTTCCGGTCTTCTTAGGTTTGACACATTCCCTTTTGAAGTGTCCTTTCTCCCCACAGTTGAAACAGGTGACTTTTGACTTGTCAAACCTAAAAGTAGTATCTTTTGTAGCCACCAGATTTTGACCTGTTTTCTTCACAAATTTCTTTGCTCGTCGCACAGCACTCGCGAGAGCCCACATTATATCCATCCGTTCCAGCTCATTCTCATCCACCCGCTCGTAGTCTTCATCAGCCAGGTGGCAGTTTCCAATCTTTCCAGCCACTAAACCATCACAGGAATGAACTACCGCAGCAAGTAGATCCATGTGCTCCTTTGTAACTTCCACAGTTACTTTTCCTAAATTTTCAGTCATTAACTTCGTTGATTGAGTAACTATAGGACTTTGTATAACCCCAGATGCACCATGTGACTCACTAGCAGATGATGAGCCTTGATCAGTAGATGGTGATGCATTTGACACAAAAGTAGTTTGCAGAGGAGCGTTGGAGGTTTTGGAGGTAGAAGTAGCAGTAGGAGTAACATTGTAGAGTGTAGGATCCTGTGCATAAGAACCCTTCTTTGCCTTATACTTGTGTCTAACTTCTTCCTCTCGCAGTTTCAGGATAAAGTCATTTATATCCAATGTCTCAAGAACTGAATTGTATCTCAAGGTGGAAATAAATTAATCCCACTTTTCTAGAAGCCCGTCTGCCAAACTAGAGACCTTTTCTTCTTTAGACGTGGTTACCCCATGAGTGTGAAGTTCACTCATCAGATGATAGAAGCGGTCAATGATATCATCCAGACTCTCATTCCCAATAGCAGAAAAGTTGTCAAATTCTTTCTTAAGTGCTTTGGCCTTCAAGGACTTAAGAGTTGAGCTCCCTTCATACCTTTTCTCCAGAGCTTTCCGAAATTTCTTACTTTGTTTATGCTCAGAATACTAATGGAAGATCTCTTTAGGAATAGACTGAGTGAGCATTGCGTAAGCTTTCTTTTCAGCATTGTAGGCAATCTTTTGAGCATCAGTCATTCCACTCAACATTAAGGGTATACCATCAGCACCAACTGGCATGGTGTAACCAGTTTTAATAGCATTCCAAAGATTAGTGTCCACGCCATTGAGATGAATCTCAAACCTCTGCTTCCACTACGGGAACTCATCAATTGACAGAAGCTTAGGTGGCTTATTATGGTTACCAATCTCATTCTCCAGTAGCAGTAAGTTCTGGATCCTTGAGTCTTTCCCTGCTGAGAACGCGAAATTCTCAGAGTCCATGATGAATTTAACTTAAACTTGAAAAAAAACGACTGAGTATGCAACTGGTAGGGCGACTGGGGAACGACTGAGACACAATCGTGCGATTGAACTTAGTCGTACGACTGTGCAGGCGACTGACACAAATAGTGTGCGATTGAAACTCAATCGGGTGACTGGATTTCAGTCGTACGAATGAGATAATCGTGCGACTGGGACTGCTGAAAACGAGGTTTTTCACACACTTTGACCTAAAACGCAAGTTTTTACACCCTAGATGGCTGAAACTCGAAAAAGATTGAATTTTCAGAACATGCACACGTAAAGACTTGATTTTTAGCAGAAAGAAAGGATCTTTTCGCTTAAAAACGTAAACTTTTTCACAAAAACGATTAAATCCACGAAGAATCAAGAGCCTATGCTCTGATACCACTTGTTAGGACCGTGTACGGACGAAGTACTAACTGATTCAAACGTGAAGCCAAATCAAATAGTGCGGAATCCTATTTGATTGGTGATCCAATCAGGGAAAACTTTAACAAGATCAAACCTAACGATTAGAAAACGTTAAGAACGAACTAGGAATGATCTGAAACGTTTTATGAACTTGGAAGGGACGAACAGGACGCTCTGGGTCGACTAGGGTTGCAAGTATTCGAAGTGTTCTCTTTTTCCACGAATTAAGTGGTATTTATAGGTTACAGCTCTCACTCGTATGACTGAGCCAAGCGACTGGCTCAGTCGTGCGACTGAGTCATACGATTGGTTCATTCGTACGAGTGAGTCAGTCTTGTGACTCAATCGTGCGATTGACTCAATCACCTGGTTCAGTCGTGCGATTGGCCCATTCGCATGGTCCAATCGTGCGACTGAATCAGATACTTAGTTAAACACATTCTTGAACCTTTACTGATTCAGAACTATGTCTAACAACTGTAAACCTATATAACATTGTCATATATGCGTGTACTAATAATTGATATGAATATATATAACATGTAAACAACCAATAAACATAAATAGAAGAGATTCTCATTATTATGATCAAACGTTACATATGTGTTACAAGAAGAAGTTCTATTATATTGAAGCTCACTAGACTAGAACTGGGGACATGTGTACCAACAACAACTACTCCAATTGTCAAGGTTCTTTGGGACAATAAGTGTGGAGTTGAGTTCACTTGGGAACGTGAAGAACACATGAAGCAGAAGTATCCGCATTTATTCGTATAGCTTCATTCGTAATTTCGAGATGAAATTCTTTTAAGTTGGGGAGACTGTAACATATTGTAATTTTGAGTTAATTTAAAGTTAATTTTGTTAATTCTTGTAAGGGCCTTTACTGCTTAAATGAAACTCATGGGTTACTCATGCATATTGCTGTAATTTGTCTTTTAATCCTTTCAAGATTACAATGATTATTATTATATAAGAAATAATAAAATAATAATAATAATAATAATAATAGTAATAATAATAATAATAGTTAAATTATAAAAATAATAATAATAACTAATAATAATAATAATAATAATAATAATAATAATAATAATAATAATAATAATAATAATAATAATAATAATAATGTTGTTATTAATAATAATAATTTGTAAAAGTTTATTAAACTTTGAAATGTTTAAAAAATTGGATTTAATAAGTCAAGGGGGCCTTAATGTCATTTTATAAACTTTAAATAAAAGGTTTTGGCACAAAATATTAAACATCCATAAGTTGAAGGGCTGTTTTTATAAATTTAAAATCAAAACCCTTCCCCCCTAATCCCGTAATTCCGGCGACGAATTCCGGCCAACTCCGGCCAATCGCCGGCGAGGCCCAAAAGTCACCCAACCGTACCAAAAACGAACCCAAACGCTTCTAAACGGTTCGTGGAAACGATTCGAACTCAATAATGAACTTTAATTGTGATTAAACAACGGTTACGAGCCTCAAACAATTTGTATAACCGAAACCTTCAATGACATAACCGTTCGTCTCTTAAATCCTAATAATAACTTAATTAAACTCACCTAATCAATCGATTAGGTACTCCTAAACGTTCACCAATCACATTTCACCTGAAACACACACAATCATCTCCTTTGATTTGTTCGTTAACCGCGACCTGCAACTTTGACGAAACCAACCTTCTGAGTTCTCTTAATCCGAATTGATTGAGGGGAAATCATCATTAACCCTTGAAGAAGTTCCCCACGAAGTTAAACTTGATCGTAGTCTTCATTTGATCATCAATTGAACCCCACGTTGGTCACGGCTAACCTTCGAGTCGTGGTATCAACAATCAAACAATTAACAGGTAATTAACACACCTACACATTCGTTTAAACATTGGGAACAAAAGCCCCAAGGTCAATTTGATTTACAACATCATTTGATCCATCAATTTGAACGATTGTATTCTAGGGTTCTTGGGGATTTGGGGGCCCTTTATTAATTTGGTGAAGTTAAGTTAAAACCAAGATATACCGCGGCTGCAGCCTTAGTCTATTGGTTAAGTCACTCGCCTCCCCTACATTAGGTCCCGGGTTCGAACCCGAACAACCTCATGTATTTTTTAAGGCTTTTAGTCTTTGTTTTAAATTCAGAAATTTTTCTAAAAATTTATAAAAATCAATTTATGAACTTGTTAATTTTTTAAGACACCATACTATTTCTGCACATTTCGTAAAATATCTTGGTATTTTTATTAAAATGTTTTAGACAAACAATATATTTAGTTTATTTTCTTATAAAAATGACTTTAAATGAAGTTTTAAATCACTAAAATTATTAGTTGTTCAAACTTTAACTATATATAATATTGTTTAAATGATGGTTACGTTAAAAACTTTAAAGGTTATTTAAAATACATTTAGACACTATTGCCAGTGGTTTTCTTTTATATCCTAATATTAAAGTAATTAAATAGTATATTTCATTGACTCAAAACATAATCAAATTTATCATTTTAGTTGGATCTAATTATTAACATCCAAAATTCCTATCGAAACCCTAGTTCGCGTTAAAACATTAATCTTATCATTAAACTAAAACTTGTAAAATATATATTTAGGTGTCTTGTGAAGGGCTACATTGAAGAGTTGCTTATTATTCTTTTTAACCCTCATTTATACAATTATACATTATGTGAGTATTTCTATACCCCTTTTTCATATTTTCACACTTTGGGGTGAAACATGTTACATTATAATCATTGCACTTGTAAACGTTTGATTCTTGTAAACTTATGGCAATTTACTTGTGTGTTGTGGTTAGTTGAACCTTGTAGCTACCATGTAATGTCGAACATATGTACAATCATTAACTATTGCTAGTCTGGCGACGTCATAGATCTATGGGCCTGACAAGCCTGCTTGGTTGATCCAAGTACACTTAGCTAATTGTATATACTTATAAATGTTTGAGACTTGTAAAACTTTGTCAAGGTTTGATTGTGGATTCTGTCTTACATCCCTAGTTACTTTGTTCTCTAATTTACAGCATGAATTGCCATCTTTTATATACTTATGTATTGAAAACTATGAAAATCTCACCAACATTATTATTGACATTTTATTTTTAACATGTTTCAGGAAATGCTCAGGTTTAATTGACATCTTGAAGTGCTATCACATCTAGGAATTGACCTAGTTAAATAAATGAAATAAATAGGCTTGTTACATCTTATGTTATGTTATTTTCTTTCTTTGAGACTTATGTTCATAATGGTACAATTGGAACTTATGGTTAATATATATTTGGAATATTAATAGCGTTATGTGGCTGTGAACGATCTTAACCATCACAGCTCGACGTTTCCGCCGTCAAGGTTGGGGTGTGACATTCTATTTGATTGGCGATCCAATCAGTGAGAACGAACAATCTGATCGATCTAATGATGAAACAAACGTTAAGAATGAGTTGGAATCGATCAGGAACGAACTATGAACTTGGATGGGCGACTTAGGACGCTCTGGACGACTAGGGTATGAAAGTATTCGAAGTGTTATGTTTTTCCACGAATATGTGGTATTTATAGGTTTTCAATGTTCATTCGTATGACTGAACCATTAGCATGGTTCAGTCGTGCTACTGACTCATGTTGTTGACTCATACGCATGACTGAAGGTTCAGTCGTGCGACTGAATAAATCTTATGTCTCAGTCATGCGACTGATCCAGTCTCCTGGTTTAGTCATGCAACTGGTCCATAAGTATGGTTCATTCATGCCTATGGGCCATAAGTATGGTCCATTAGCATGAATAACCACATGACTAAGTTGAACACATTTCTAAGTGATTATAGACTTAGAACTATGTACAACAACTTCAAACCTATATATTAAGTTCATACATGTGAATCACATTCAATACAATGATAATATGATATAACCAATCACAAATAAACATCAAAATGCATTTCATATATCATTGAATCATCACATTTCATCAGATTACATCAGTATAAGACATGAAAGACTTTACATTTAAGATCATAAACTAGGTACATAAAGATGTATCAACAAAATAAATATTGTTTGATTAAATCACTAAATAACTGTGCAAAAATATTATTTTACTCATTTGAACTATTTGATACCGAATGAAATATATATGTTTTGTTAGATATCCAAATAATTATACTGAATGATTAATAACTACAAAAAGAAATACAAAACATCATAGAAAATCAAAATTAACATTCGTCAATGTTAACATCGGTAGTCTGAGAAGCCATGACCTGAGCTACAGGTTGAGCGGCAACTTTCACCGTGATTTTTATTTCTAGTTTCTCTCTAACTATACCAAAGTGAAAACTATTTTCATCTTAATAATATTTTATCATTCTTAGTTATCAATAATTTTGCTACTAACCTTACTCCCCTTTTAATTCTTCAACCCTCTTTATTTGATTTAATTAGTCTCGAGTCAAATGTATATAAAGTGAAGTTTATTAATTAAAAATGAAAGATGATTAACTAAAACAATTGAATAAATATATGATTCATGTCTTGAAAGTCATGTCATTTACATGAATAAATATATAAGTCGTGTTTGAGTTCACCTATATCAATCTCTCAATCCCCTTCTAACCTATCGACCCACCAACATGAAATAATGAAAATTATATTTAACACTCACTTAACTATTTAATTTTTTTCACATAACTTACTTTTGCTGTAAGTTTTTTATGGCAAACCACACAAAAAAAACTAGGAACAACAATTTGAATTACTAAAACTTTCATTTTACTTTCAATCTTTTGTTATTTTTGGAATTTATTATCACCGTTAATTTTCAGTTACTTTTCCTCTCATTTTCCCGTTCGAAATCTGAAAAACTCATCAATTGTCTCTACCTACATCAGTAAGTACTTCATCCTATCATCTTCTACCTTAATCTTTTCTTCTCACCGAGAGGAAACGAAGGGGGTCGTGATGGGTGGCAACCCTTCAGTGGTGTGAGACCCGTGACAACACGAACATCGACACGCGAGGACAGAAGCGACAAGGACAGTCGGCGGCATGGCATGCGATGGGTGGAACAAGGGAGGAGACGTTGATGGTGATATTTTTTGGTTATTTCTTTTGAGGGGTAATCTTGTAAACTAATCTATTCAGCATCTTTTTTACACTTATCCATTCAGAACTGAATGGAATGATTAAGAGGGTTCTTTTTTTAAAAAATAAACACATCTACCTCTTATCGATTCAAAGTCCCATAAATGTTGTTATAGTGTAAAGGATTGTTTGGCAAGCTTGTGCTTAGCCATTAAGATGTCTGATTGAATAAGAGGTAGCATCCGAATCATCCAACATATTTTTAAAACTTACCCATTAAGAGGCTCTATAAACCAGTAAGTGTCTATTAGGTAAATTAAATACATGTCGATTGAAATGTAACCTTTTAATAGAATTATTAAAAGGATGTCAAGCAGTCTTTAAGTCAAACACATCATATATTACATATGATTTGTATGAACACCACACACATGTTATGTATAACATTATGAACTGTATGTTTGGTCAATTGCACACTCATATGATTGCTTATGACACTTTATACGACTCGTATAATGTGTGGTGGTGTGTAGGTAGCAGGTTGCTACTTTATGTATAGTCTAACTCTTCATTACGATTAACAAGCATCTAAACATTTTACTCAAATTTTCTACAATAAATTTATGTTTTGACAACTAAAGCATTTATTTTATGTAATTTAAATAGTACTTGAATGTAGCTGATGAAACGACCACTATTCAAATAGCAAGTATACGAAAATAGCTTGATATTATGTTATCTTTTCTAGATTACACCATCCACGTTATTATATTATATGTCTGATCAACCAAATCTTAAACTGTAATTATTTGAGTCTTAAAGTAACTTGTCATGAATATTAGAAGGTTTGTTTGGATTGATAGACTCAAAATTTATATTATAATAACTGAGCTTAAATAAATTAATAAATTATAGATGTTCTATAACAGAATTTGGAATAATCAAATCAAAGCAGGTAAATGAAGATCAATGATATTGAATTCAATATATATCTATCATCGATTTATATGGAAAAGTTTATTACAAAACAACTATATTAGAACAATGCTCTCCATCAAGCTATGATTCTCTTTCACCAAGAACACACTCAATTACACACACTTATGATAAGACTCACACGTGTACACACTATAGATTACAGGAGGGAGGCTATAAACCTCATGAGTAAACTAAAGGTCTGGGGTAGCGAACATGGTAGCGGGGTTCAAGGGGCGGCAACCCTTAGTGAGGTCCAAGAGGCAAAGCCCCTAGCTGGGATCGCGCTGAGCTTAATGGTCTGGTAAGGTGTCATATTTGGGAAACTTGAATTGGAGGTGGTAGCGAACCACTACCATTCCTATAAGGGAAGGACCTATTTTATAAATCTATGAGAAGTTGACATGTGTTCGATAACTAATCATTGAATATTGAGACGTGTCTAATGACTAGACAGCACGCCCCCGTACTTTTTGTAGGGGGGCTATACTTTTGTCCTGTGAGATTGGCAAACACAAGGGGTGTGTTAAATTTAGTAAGATGGTGTGTTTCAGGCTAGGCATAGGGCCGTACCTCATGAGGCACGACCATATGCTTGAATTCTGTAGCTCGCTTTCTTCAATTTTCTTCTTGTTTAAGCTATTTTTGTCCATCTTGGTCTTTTTCAAGCCTAAAAATATAATTTAACAATTTTAAGAATCAAATCATCATTTTAGTAAGAGTTTCAAGAATAATTGATTTGCAATTGATGTGCTTTATATGTATAATTTGATGCATATTAATATAATAGCTAATATATAGAGGCACACAAGCACACACCCTCTCTCTATGTGAAACAACCACCACCGCCTCCTATTTGAGCAACCATTGTTGCCGGCGCCACCATCACACCTTCGACACCATTAATTGTCTACCACACCACCATCACTGCCTCACAACCCTGTTATCACACCTACCCACCATTAATTGTCTAGAATACACTTAGATCTACACATCAACACATCTTTATCTCCTATGTCACTGCCTCTTCATCTCTGCCCATTACTGCCTTTTGATTTTGGTTCAGTTATCCCTGATGATAGTTGTAGAGCTGCTTGTTGGTCTAAGGCAAACGAAGAGAAGGGGGAGAAAGATAGAGAGATAATAATAGATATGGTTGCCTCTAACACTTGTTTGCGATTAATTGATTTCTCCCTATTAATATGGTAGATCTGAGAGACGATGTTTCTTGATTAGAGTGTGACACTTGTGACAATTTCGGGTCAATACCAGACCCTAACTTAGTCATAATCATGCATATCATACGTGAATTTCAATTGAGTTTTATTTATTAGATGTCATTTCATGCATAGCATTACATGCATCAATAATTCGACGTAATTACCAGGTTACATGCGATACGACCGACACACACGAAAGTTGATGATAATAAGTAAATGCATGCTAATAAATACTTTAAAGTGTTACAAAGTGTGTTAGAACCCAAAATATTTACGAGAAAATAACTGAAGTTAATTAAATATTAAGAAACTAAATGCGTAAATTGATATTTTACCCGATATATGACGTTTAATGCGACTAAAGTATACATGATTTATTGATAATGAAATATCAATATTAAAAGATATGACTTTAAATGTACTATCATAATATTTATATTTTATAAGAAAATGAGTAACCTATAAAAATATGCATTGAACCTTACACCACAACAAACACCACCTTTTTGTTTGTTTGCAGAGTTTGAGTATTATATTTTTGGTGATTATCCTTTAGTCATGATAAAAGACACTTATAATAGTTACCACCTTTGGCCACTTCCTATTCTTCATTTTGTGTCATCTTTACGTAACATGCACATCTACACACATAAGAAACTTGTTGATTTTCTAAAAGGTCAAAACTTACTTTATTAGTGATATTTCTCTCTCTCTATCTCGTGAACATAACCACACACACTCAACAAGAATTTCCTCTTTTATGACACCAATTCATATGTAAAAATCCATACAAAAAGCATAGTTGACTTGTACCACACATATGAACAAGTAAGCTTAATGCCAAGATAAATTTATCATCACTTTGACCCCACCACCCCCGTATATCTCGTTCCTCCCTCTCTTTCTTTCTACACTCGAGCAATTTTGCTTCAAGACTAGTTCTACACTAATTAAAACTCATCTCACATTTCAAGCTTTGGTGCAAAACTTAAGTGCTTTTCAAGCAATCTACAACCATCCATTCATTCTCTTGCTTACTTATAGTAAGATTCGCATCCTCTCATTCTTTCATTTTTTCAAATAAAACAAATTGCGGTTCTTGTATGAAACCACACAAGAAACCTAATTCAAAACTAGTAGATAATGTATTTTTTTGCTTTTGAACATATGGTTTTCTTAAAAATGCTAAAGGTTTTAAACAAATTAAAATCCTTGTAAATACATGATTTCATAAGACAAGTTGATTAAAAGGCGAGCAAGTTGGCAATTTTGTTCATATATGTAAAAAAAGGTTGTGAAATAGTTACTTAAAATAAATAACGAGCTGGCAGAAAAATTAATCCGAGATTAGGAGATCATAACTTGACCTAAACTTAACCAAATAGGATAAACTTTAGGTCTAAAATTGTCATACCCCGGCTAGATGAGTAATTTATGACGGCTGATAATCAACAAAGAGGGGAAACTTACTTCAAATAACCAAAGATTAAAGGAAACAAGTATGGCATTACATCATTACATATTAAATATGTTATCTCGTTTTGTCTACTGGGGACGATATACGTGGTTCAACCAAAATAAGACAAGTGTTTTGAGTAAATCATAACATAATTAGTCTTAAAAATAAATTGTCTTTAAATTAATTAATGCCAAATCTAGGATGGGATTCCAAAAGCTCTTGTCATCTAAAGGGTGTTCATGCTAAGTCGGTTTAATCAAATACCTGAAAGTATGCTTAAAAGAAATTTGGGTCAACTAAAAAGTTGTTGAGTTTTGAGTTTACGTTTCAAAATATAATTATATATAAAAACAAAGTTATTAGCTCGTTCAATTTATAATTTTGTAGGTTTTTAAAGTTTAGTTTTGTAAATAATTTAATTATGACTCGTGATATTACACAATCAACCCTGCACTTAGCTCAGCTTGTGCCTCGTTGAAATAAATGGAGCTGAGACTAAGCCTAAAGCATGTATTCATACCCTCTATGAACAATTTGGTTCTCATAAAACCTACTACATGCCGCGAACGACTCTATAGGATCTTAGTGCGGACCTCACCTCTTATGCCACTGGTGTATGGCATGCAGGCACTGCGTGTGGGGGTTTCCCCAAGTAGTACTATCCATATAAACAAGCGGTTCACACATATTGAATTAACGATTATGCAAATAACTTAGCAGATAAATCAATCACATCATAAATTGCACATCAAATAAATAAGCATCAAACAAGTAAAATACCATGCTTCCATCCCAAAACATTAAGTAACAAGGCATTCATGAAACTCACCTTATAATCAAGTAAATGTCACAAATAGTCAAGTAAGTCTAAACTCAAGTTTAGAACTTGTTATATTATTATATTCACATAAGTGTATGTTCTAATCACTTTTATACACAAATGTGTACCCTTAAGTGTGTGACATAAATGATGTCACTTTTAAGTTTTATACAAAATAAAGTTTCCTTATTTAGAAAGTCTTAGGGTTGTGTTTTTAGTATTTAAACATTTGTTCTCTAAGCTTATTTAGTCATATGGACCTGTTATAAAAAGTTATATTTAGTGTCTTAGCAAAGTATTTGTCCTTGGCTATACGGGTGACGTTAACTTAATATAGTGACATGTATGTAATATGTTAATATCTAGTTTATGGTTTATTCTACATCTTATTTATCATCTAAAAAATCCTTACACTTTAATTACTAAGTGTTTCAAAAGATTTTTAGTTCCAAATTAATAAGGTTTACAGACTTGACAGTTTTAGTCCCTCAAGTTCAAAAATGACACTTTTAGCCTAAAGTTTCCTATTAAATCACTTTTTGATCCAAACTTAACCCATATTAGTTTTTATAAATTTCATATACTTAATTGGGTCATATTAGGGCTGGAATATTAGAATGTACAATATTTTTATAAAATTTATGTTTCGCTTATGCCAGTCACGGTAAAACCATCATTTTAAGCGTTAGAAGCCCGAGCTTTATACCATTTTGACTTTGGACTTAAAAAATAAATTTTATGGACTTATTTTAGTCCTAAGTATTCTGAAAATAATCTATATGTCCAAAAACATTTATTTTTACACATAATTTATGTTTTGAACTGTTTCTACCGAAACCGTTGCAATTAACTTATGGTTTTCACTTTTATGACCAAAAATACTTTTATTTGAGTTAAGTTACTGAAATATTATCATCTTTTATGTTCCTAGTTCCTTTTCATTCAAATAATGTTATTTTGTTACCATTTTCATCACCTGACCCATACTTCTTTATTTTCAGCAAATTACCCACATACAAGGCCTAATATTATTCATGCTAAACTTTTGAAAATAATCTATTCACAAGTACACCCACAAAATCTTATAAATCTCATTTTAATAACCCTGGTAACTCGGTTTTTATCCATTTAACACATTTTGCAAAGCTTGTTACCACCACTATTGTATGTATCAAATCTTTATATCTTATTTCACTTTATTTTACTGTTTCAAATCTGAATCTTAGGTTGGTGCTCATATATGTTATAGTTTTGGTGTTGTATGGCTTATAAATCATTCTTAATGACAATGTAATCCACCTAGCTTTACACCAAACCAAACCATAACTTTTTATAACTTTTAAACCATGTTTATAAAAAGTTTATTTACTATTTTAAAATGGTTCTTACATGAGTTTTGGTATGGGTTCATTGCATGTTGCAAAAATGGTTTAAACTAGTGTAAATATTAGTGTTTCAAGAGGGCTTCGATATAAACCAACCTTGATCCAAGCTAAAGCTTTAATGAAAATGACTTGTAGGATGTCCAAGGGCAGCAAGAACTTGTGGGATGGCTGGACTTTTCTATTTTGAACAAGGGGGTAAGAGTTTGAAAGATAGAAGTGTAGAAAAACTAAGGAAAAGTCCTATCTAGTTACCTTAAAGCTTGAATGATTGATTTTAACACTTCTATAACTCTTGAAACTGATTGAAAATATGAATTTGCTGCTAGAAATTAAGAGGATTTGGGTGTGTTTTACGTGAGAGATATAGAGAAATGAGAGAGATAATGGAAGTTGAATGTTATAGAGATGGAATGTGAGTGTCAAAGTTGAAAAATGAGAATTGGTAATGGGGATTCTCGGCTGAAGCAAAAAAGCAGAGTCAGAGGAGTTTGTCAAACAATATATTGTTATTGGTTTGCATGGTAGTGGTGTGAGTTTTAAGAATTGGTTCAAATTTTTAGTAACGGGAAAAGTGGGTATGTATGTAGACCATTTGAGGGTGATACATGCCTTCCTTTTTAGTTTTTCTAATGTCTTATGATAATTAGCATGTGTGTATATATATATATATATATAAACCATAAATTGTCACACCCCAACCGATGGCGGAAACATCGGGGTGCGAGAAGTGATAGATTGTTCATAGATATCATAGAACTAAAGTGACAATAAATTAAGATTAAATTTCATTTCCAATTAATCAACATAACATTACAATGTTTCAAATAAACATACAATAATTTTAAAAAATACAAGTCTAAAAAAAACATAATCAAATGACAGATTTGGTGTGTTTCTAAGTCCACCTAATTAAATTTTTTGATAAAGCTTCAAACATTTCCCGCAACATATATAAAATATTGGTCAACATATGAATATGTTGGTGAGAATATAAGTTTGAATACATAGCATAATAGTGAATAAATCTCAATCCAACATGAGTAAAATATACTAAAGTTTGTACATTGTTAGCATGCAAAGCCAATAATCAAACCAAAGTGTCCACTAGCGTAATCTTAGCATCAAAAGTGAACAAGATCGTAAATATTGATAAATTAACATAGACCCATCATAATAGGACGGATGTGCTAGTCCTATAGCACTATACATGTTAAGGGAGGTTTAGATTGCTTGCAAGATAATGTATTTGAGTATGTATTCACAAATAGTATAACAAGTAAGCATGTTTGTATGAATTAAGTTTTAGAATGAGTTTGATTGAATGTATGATTGAGTGTATTTGATAATTGATACATATTGCAACCCAAATATTATTAAACAAAATGGGTGAAGTATGACTCACAGTTTGGCAATTAGAATCCGTAAGGATAGATGAATGAGTTTAAAGGATTGAGACACCACAGTCACCCTAAAAGGTAAACAAAAGTGTGTAAGCTTAGAATATAAAGTTTAAGCTTTTAGCAATTGGAAAGTATATGAAAATTATAAATATGAGAGTACATGAAGGTAAATACTACTTGGAAACTTATTGGAAGTCCAAAATAAAGAATCATAAAATTAGTATAATGTCTACCTCAACACATAACATTCAACCATGGTTTGATTGATGTTATGGTTTTGAATAAGTATTATGTATATATAAATATAAGTCATGCATTAGAGGTAGGGTAATCCATAAACCTCAAGTGTTATATTTATATAAGTTTATATATTAGAGATGGGGATATCCACAAACCTTAAGATTGTCACCATTGCACAAAATCTCCATATAAGGGTGATTCGGATGGTCATGAGTACATAAATGAAAGTATTAAAGTAAATTAACTAGTTTGACTAAGTGTTCAAGTAGGGTATGATGGATAGATTAATTGTAAAACCAATGTTCAACATCACCATTTCATACCATAACACAAGCCTTTCAACATAGGTTGGAGGCCCGATTTGGTTTCATCCACTTTTTGATTTATAGATCACTTAGTGCAGGACCGGGTGAAGGGCTGATGCACTTGTATAACATAACAACACAAAGAGGAGAGTGTATTTCAACACTTAACAATTCAAATGGGGAACTGATAAGAATGAGTTTAGAGAACTTAGAAACACAAGATGTAAGTGAGACAGAAACTAGATCAATACACAAGCAATTGGTTTTCAATGTTTAAGTATATTAATATTCTAGTTCCTTACAAAGAGGTTTACAAAATTCAACTCAAAACTTACTTAGTTACAAGGACCAGAAAATACTTATATTAAAGCCTACAACCGGCCATACTTTGAAGGCCAGCTGGATACATGAACTAGACAACAAAATCCATGTAGAGTCAAAAGGCAGATTGCCTTTTGACTAGTGACTATGACATACCATAGCTCACATCCTAATATATTACAAAAAGGATAAAGTACATAAAGTGGAAAGTTACAGACTCAAGACGTCAATGTACAGTTTACCAAAAGCATGGATATTTTCACCAACTCATGAAAAGGTTGGTGACTTATCAGAGTGGCAGCAGAAAGTTGTTTAGCTTTAGGTAAAAAGTACATCAGATAAAGCATGTAATATAAAAGTCTTCGGAAGAAATCTGTCTTCAATGGTTGGCTTCGGAAGACTTTGTCCTTGAAGCTTCGGAAGACTTCATCTTTTGGCTTCGGAAGATATTGCTATTAGCTTCGGAAGATTTCACACTTAGAATAATTTCCAAGTCAGTGTGAATCTTCCGAAGCATTCCACTTCAGTGTACATGTGCATGCATGCAGGAAAGACTTCAAGTGTTTGGGTTGCATCAGCCTTACTAATAACCTTACAAACTCCCCCTAGGCTGATGCTACCAAAACACCTTAAGACTGTAGATATTGACAGTCCTCATTATGATGATGACCATCCCTTTCTTCATGAGATGGTCAGTGTCACACCCTCAAATTCCGGGTCTGGAATTTATCACGGAGGGGTGAGCAAACAGGATCGAACACAGTAGTTACACATGAGATGCAAATTATCTATATGATGGATTTTAGATAATCATTACATTAATGTTCAGAGTAATATTATGCGTAGCGGAAATAAATATAGATTGTTTCTTGACAACACGTCTTAATCATATTTCAGATAATAATCAATAGGTATCTTGAGCTCTTATATGATCCTATGTGCATGTCCATAAGCTCCTAGTAGATACCTGAGAATACATGTAAATCAAGTGTCAAAACAGGGTTGGTGAGTTCATAGGTAAGTAAAACATAATGATAAATCATCAACTATCATCAATTAGGATTTACTGTAAAAGTGTGAGTTTAATTTACTTACCGGTATATGAATAGCCTGTCGGAACCCTTTTTAATAAGGTGAACCCGCTATCCCACATACCCACTATGTACAAGCCCAACAAATCCTTCACATAGGATTTGCCCATGTATCATAGTTTAATATCCTTTTCATATGTATATTATGTTATTTATAATAATTCAAATCAGAGGGCGCGAATCCTCTCTCTACATTTATCCTCATATGGGTTGTAAGTGGAACTATAATGGCAAACTTTATATAGCGCACATCTGCCTTCTCACACCAGAACAGTCATCCCGAATGACAGCGAGATCTTTGTGCATCTTGGTATGGACCACATGTCCAAACCTTTGTGGGGGTCAGTCACTCCCCGATAGTACTATCCAAAAGATCCCTGCCTTGTTAATAGTCCAGTTTACAGAGAAGAATTTTCAATATAACCATATGTAATCATAAATGTGATTCAATTATTATTTAACATAATACACAAAAATAATTTGTAATTTTAATTACAACATGTATCCTCCCTAAAATATTTAAATGATTAAAAGGGGAATAGTTAAGTATGAACTCACCAACCCTGTGTTGATACTTGATTTACATGTATTCTCAGGTATCTACTAGGAGCTTATGGACATGCACGTAGGATCATATAAGAGCTCAAGATACCTATTGATTATTATCTGAAATATGATTAAGACGTGTTGTCAAGAAACAATCTATATTTATTTCCGCTACGCATAATATTACTCTGAACAATAATGTAATGATTATCTAAAATCCATCATATAGATAATTTGCATCTCATGTGTAACTACTGTGTTCGATCCTGTTTGCTCACCCCTCCGTGATAAATTCCAGACCCGGAATTTGAGGGTGTGATAGATTGGTATCAGAGCCATTGGTTATATTGAGTTAGGAATTGCATCTAGCCTATAGCCACACACAATAGTTGCACAAAGTAAATTTCCTTAGTTAGATTAAGAAGTTATATGCTCAAACTTAGATAGTTGTTTTCCTAAACTTAACTTTGACTCTTTGGCTCTTTCTGATAATTCCTAAACTTATTCTCAACGACATGTGGGATCTACACTTATCATCGTACCTAAATCAAATGGTTTTCAAAATGAGCTTTGAATCGTTATTCGTGGTTTTCCAATTTGTCAAAGTCTGTGTCTTACAACTTGAAACATGTAATGCTGGAAGAGCGTGATGCCTGTATCTCGAGGTGTTCTGTCTAGGCAAGGTATTCGTATAAATCCAAATCAACCGATGGATCTGTCTACCTTACCTGGGAACTCTCGGGATGAGTATCTGCTTATAGGTACGCATGTCTTCAACAAAGTTGAGATTGACCCTAATACTTTGATTAGTCAACGTACTCGCTTTGATTTACGAATCAAACGATTACACCTGGAACATCTCATTGCTATTATGCCAAATTCTTGATTGTCGTTTTCAGGTTGTATAACTCATATTACCCCATTTCCATGAAAATTCTTAATGATCTTTCAAAATGGCTTCTCGTCAAAATCCGTTCACGGTCTAGAAACTCTGGCCGTAAGATTGCTGCTATTATAACATGTGAAGTTACTGTGGTCATACACAAGTCTTTAAGACAAATAGGTCAAATTACCTTGATATGTTCCATTTGGTAATCTAAGCTACGCTTGTCCTAACCTAAAGCGAGACTTGTTTCCTTAGTACTCGTGCCTTGCTGAATTTAATCGAAAAACCCAGTTTTCTTAAATTCCCATCTGTCCTACAGTAATTGTCCATACTTTGAATATTTGGTATAGAATGCATCTATTGAATATATCAAAGTGTGAATTCTCACCAAATAATTTCATGATAGATGGACGTATCAGCGGGCAGAGGCAGAGGTAGAGGACGCGCTAGAAGAACTGTCCCAATAGGGATGACTCCTGAAGAAATACAAGCCTTAGTCAATCAAGGTGTTGCTGCAGCCCTAGCCACTCAGGCTGCTCAGAATGGTCATCACTATTCGTATAAGAAGTTCCTAGACTGCAAGCCAGATATCTTCACTGGGGTAGATGGGGCCATTGGGCTCATAAGGTGGTTTGAGAAATGTGAATCCATCTTTGCTATATCTGAATGTCCAGATGAGAGTAGGACGAAGTATGCCTCCGAAGCATTGAGTGGAGCTGCACTCTCGTTCTGGAAGACTGAAGTTTCAAGGCTTACTCTCTCACTAGCCAATGCTATGGCTTGGGAGGAATTCAAACAACTGATGATGGAAGAGTTCTGTCCGAGGGAAGAAGTACAAAGGTTTGAAACCGAGTGCTGGAACCACAAAATGGTAGGATCTGAAATTGAAACTTATACCACCGAGAATCATGAGTATGCAACTTTGTGTCCTCATATGATGGAGCCTGCTCACAGAAGAATTGAAGGCTATATTCGAGGACTATCTCCGGTCATTCAGTCTTTGGTCACTTCCTCCAACCCAACTTCAATCCAACAGGCCATTAGGATAGCTCACAAGCTGACTAATGAGGCTGTGGCTCAAGGGAAGTTGCCACCGAGGATCAAGGGTAAGCGTGCTGCTGCTGAAAGCTCAGGAAAGAGAAAATTTGAAGATTCTAAAGAAGGTGAGAATCAAGGTGCAAAGAAGAAGCAAGACCAGGAAAAGCAACATGACAATCAGGGCATTCCGCCTAGATGTCAGAGGTGTAGCAAGCGTCACCATGGCAAGTGTACTGTAGTCATTTGCTACAAATGCCATAGGAGGGGGCACACTGCTCCTGAATGTAGGAAACAGACTCAAGACCAAGGACATCAGCAGAATGATGGTAAGAAAGGATTTACGTGTTTCAGACGTGGAGAAAAGGGCCATGTTGCCAGGGATTGCACTGGGGAAAAGAAAGATACAGCCAAGGGCAGAGTCTTCATGATTGGCAAAGGCACTTGAACGTGGAACGTGTTCAAGAATACTACCAGTACATCTTAATTTTCGGGACGAAAATTCCTCTAACAGGGGATGATGTGACAACTCGAAAAAATTTCGTTAAAAATATATGTATATATTTGATATTATAATAATAATAATGATATTATTATCACTATTATTAATAATAACATTAATAATAATAACAATAATAATGATAATAATAATAATAATGTAAATAATAATAATAATAATATTTTTATTAATAATAATAATTTATAAAAGTTTATAAGTTAAGGGGGTAATTTTGTAATTTTTGAAACTTGATTTAAATACTTTTAGCATGAAATAATAACTAACTAAACCACAGGGACCATTTGTGTAATTTAAAAAAAAACCATTTCCCAAACCCCCTTCCCGTCGACCTCCCCTCCGGCCACCCTCTCCGGCGGCCCTCCGGCGACTCCAAAGGCCACAAATCACTTGATTTTTGATCAAATAAAACACCCCGACACCATATAGTGCATGAATCGAACTTGGGGGCCACATCAAATTGAATAATGTAGTCGGTTTAATGGGATTCCCACTCTCGACCGAAAGTTCGGCCGACCCACCCACGAAATCAAGCACTAAACTTAATAATAATCGAAATGGTGGAGCACTAACAGTCATTTGATAGTTTATAAACTACCAACGAGTTTAATTTCACTAAAACACATTGAAACATCACCCTCGATCAACCGCTCTGTCGCGACCTGCAACTGAACGAAACATCACACTTCGAACTTCAAAACAGGTAATTGAAACCATCTACGTACTCGTTTTTGCAAGGGGAACAAAAGCCCCATGAATTCGATGGGTAATAACATCGAATCGAGGATCAATTTGATTCAGTCGAATTAGGGTTCTTCATCGATTTGGGGATTCACTGGAGTTGTACTTAAAACTAAATGGAACCGGTTGTTAATACGGCTGAGGCCTTTGGTTCACCGGTTCCCAACTTGCAATGCAATCCCTGAGGTCACGGGTTCGAACCCGTGCAACCTTAATTATTTTTTTAATGCTCTTTTTCAACTCTTAAAAATATACAAAAATTCCCAAAAATTATAAAAATAAGTTTTAAAAACTTTATTTATTTTAAAAGTATCTGAGTAATTTTCTATAAAATTTATTTATTAAAAACACTTTAATAATATTTATAAATATTATTTATAAATGTTATAAATAGCCATTTTTATAAAAATAGACTCTAAATAATAATTTAAATTATTAATTCATTATTGGACACTATATCATTTCTAAATATGGATAACATAATTAATAATTAGATAATTTATATTATTTATTGAACAAAATCTATTATGTTATGATTATTAATTATTGAACATAATTAATAATTAGATAATTTATATTATGTTTTATCATGTAAATATGTTATAATTTAATAATAAGTTATTATTTATTATTTATACAAAATCTATATTCAATTATAATAACATTACCATATAAATATAAAGTTTAGATAATTTGTGTCTATTTATAAATCTTACTATTAGATTTTATAAATTAAATTATAAAATATTAAAGTATCCTATTTGTGTTTTAAACATGGTAAATACAAATTAGATTTTATAAATTTAATTATAAATCTTACTAAATTAGATACGAACTTACATATTTAAATAATGTTTAAAATTTATTAAGAACATAATGATATGTTAAAATCATTATTAAAATTAATCAAATGAAATACAAATCTTTAGTTATTAAAGAATTGACAAAAATAATTAAATGATTTAATTATGTTTATAACAAATCCTAGAAAACCAAACCCTAGATCAATTGAACGCCAGGTTCAAGATCTAACTTATTTAGGTTATGGATTTGTATCATTTGCTTATGTGAATTATAATTCCTTAGCAGGAATTTACTAGCTTGTCAACAACACACAAGGACTGAGGTGAGTTCATACTTAACTGTTCCCCTTTTTAATCATTTAAATGTTTTGGGGAGGAATACATGTTTCCAAATTATTTTTGTGTATTATGTTAAATAATAATTGAATCACATTTATGATTACATATGGTTATAATGAAAATCCTTCTCTGTAAACTGGACTATTAACAAGGCAGGGATCTTTTGGATAGTACTATCGGGGAGTGACTGACCCCCACAAAGGTTTGGACATGTGGTCCATACCAAGATGCACAAAGATCTTGCTGTCATTCGGGATGACTGTTCTGGTGTTGAGAAGGCAGATGTGCGCTATATAAAGTTTGCCATTATAGTTCCATTTACAACCCATATGAGGATAAATGTAAAGAGAGGATTCGCGCCCTCTTATTTGAATTATTATAAATAACATAATATACACATGAAAAGGATATTAAACTATGATACATGGGCAAATCCTATGTGAAGGATTTGTTGGGCTTGTACATAGTGGGTATGTGGGATAGCGGGTTCACCTTATTAAAAAGGGTTCCAACAGGCTATTCATATACCGGTGAGTAAATTAAACTCACACTTTTACAGTAAATCCAAATTGATGATAGTTAATGATTTATCATTATGTTTTACTTACCTATGAACTCACCAACCCTGTGTTGACACTTGATTTACATGTATTCTCAGGTATCTACTAGGAGCTTATGGACATGCACGTAGGATCATATAAGAGCTCAAGTTACATTTTGCTTATTGATAAGACATGATTAGACGTATTGTTAAGAAACAATCTATATATTTATTTCCGCTGCGTATAATATCTAATGCTCTGAATAATAATGGATTGATTATCTAAAACTTATCATATAGATAACTGCATCTCATGTGTAACTACTGTATTCGATCCTGTATGCTCACCCCTCCGTGAGAGATTCCAGACCCGGAATTTAAGGGTGTGACAGTCAGGATCACTCAGACTCTCATAATATCTTCTCATGTAAAAGAGATCATGCAGAGGTAGATTGAATATATCCTGCCATGTGTAGACATGTTTAATGCCTTGATCTCTTATGACATGCCATCTTTCTGGATTTGTGGTGTATGTCCAAGATAATATGGGTCTGCCTGATGCTAGAGGAGCTACTTGAATTGGAGTTGGTGGGGCATCCTCTTGTTGCACATCCTCAAGATGTTCAGACCCATCCTGAGGTTTGGAGGTGGATGTTTACTTCTTCTTCTTCTTTGACTTTGGTTTGGAAACCATCCTTTTCCTCCTCTTTGAACTCTTTAACTGAGAAGACTGGCCTGCAGTACCTGATTGATCTTCTTTGTCTTTCTCAGTTGGGTCTTCCTCTCTCACAGGTTCAGATTGAGAGGGGACAGATCCCTGCTGTGGATCAGAAGTGGAAGTTTGTTGAGATTCAGCAGGAGGTTTAGGTTGTGTTATCTTAGGTGTTTCAACCTTAACCTCTACTTCCTGAGGGACCTGACTTGGTGGGGAGTGTAAGTCAACAAGTTCACCTCTGTTGATCTTCTGCTTGATCAACCTAATGTGCTCATCCATGGTGGATAGAGACATGGGACCAAGTCTCTTTCCGAAGAATCCATATAGCTTCAAGAAGCTCATCATCTTCTGTCTGTCAGCAGACTTTTTCAGTGACAGGATCTCAGCCTCTCTCGTTGATCAATTAGATTATGTTTGCAGCGGATTTAGCACATTAATTAGCAATTAGGGCAAGAACATAAAAGATATTTCAAATTAAAGCATAAACATAGAGAGAAGAGTTTCTGCAAAACAATAAATGTTCTATTGATCGCACGTTTCGGCCATTAAAACAGTATGGTTACCCATCCTTTTATAGGCGGCAAAGGGATGGGCATGATGTCCTTTTTCTGACATCACTGAATATTCAAATTACAACTGACAAAACATAAAACTACTGAATATGTCAACAACTGACATCTTCTTACAAAAGTTCCTAAGTGCTGACAAAAGTAAACTACTGAAATCCTACAACGACTGAAGAACAAACTCTTCAGTCGTTTATAACTACTGATACTATAACAACTGAAGAACATGCTCTTCAGTTGTTGTACAGCTACTGAAAGTAAATAAACTACTGAAAAGGAAAAACCACCACAACAACTGAAGAAGACTTCTTCAGTTGTTGTGACAAACTCTGAGTCTTCAGTACTTGGTCTTCAGACTTTGCTTCAGATGATATAACAACTGACGACTTCAGTAGATATCATCAGTTGTTGTCTTCAGTCTTTGTCTTCAGACTTTGTGCTTCAGTAGAAGGTCTTCAGTTCTTTAGTTCAGCTGTTGATTCTTCAGTACTTGTCTTCAGTACTTGAAGTCTTCAGTACTTGTAAGATCAGTACTTCAGACTTCAGTATTTGGTCTTCAGTACTTTGGAGTCTTCTTCAGCTGATGTTCTTCAGTTCTTTGATCTTCATACTTTGTTCTTCAGACTTTGTCATAACAGCAGAAGGCTGGAGCTAAGATGCTCTCGAGTTTGACATTCAAGCAAGAGAACACAATAGCTGATGATAGTCTTCAGATGTTCTCGAGTCTGACATTCAAGCAAGAGAATATTGTGACTGATGGGAGTCTTCAGCAGTTGTAGCAGTGGCATGTGGGACTTAGAGGTTTTCCTGATCTTGGCTCATTGGTTCTTTTGGTCCAACAAACTCCCCCTAAACCAATGCAGCCAAAACCTCTAATTATTGGATGTCCCACTTATTGATGGCATAAAGATTGGTCTATTTCCTTCTAGATCAGATTAGAAGTTGACCCAGATAAGCACTGGCCAGAGAGGTAGTCTCAAGTGTTTGTTTGGCTAAGTATGGATGGGAGCTCTGTCTTGGGGAATTGGAAACAGAGCTGTTGCCCCATCCATGAGATCTACCTCCCACGTACAAGCCGGTAGGATTCTCTACAGTAAGCCTGAAGAAACATCAATTGTTCTTCTTTGGACAGGTCTTCAGGCTCACCTTCGAACAATCCCTCCCGACCGTACAGCTCTGAGATGAACTTGACCTGTCTACTATTTTTGAGCTCAAGTGTTGTGATTTGCCTATATGCAAACTCATCAGGGTGTTTACCCTCTAACAACAAAGTGAGCTCATCCCTATGGAAATTCTCAAGCTTCTTATAGACCAGACCCTTCCTAACCACCCTATTATCTAGCATTGAAAAGGGTGTTTGGCCGGCTCTATAAGCTTTCTCGAATTCATCCACTATTTCCCAGGGTGTTATTACAATAGCCACAGAGATCTCTTCATCTACGATTCTCTTTAGTTGGCTTTTGTATCTCACAGGCATGTCCTTCTTGACTATCCTGTAAGCCACCCTTGGGTCAGGCCAAGTTCTCACCCTCTCCCTTTCATATTGAAAGGTTTGTTTGAGGGTGAATAACCTCAGAGCTTCTCTCTGCATGTTTATTATAGAGGTGGTAGCAGTATAACATTTGTCAATGCTTTTCAGCATTTCCTCATCATGTCTTTTCTGCTGCTCCTCCTCTTCTAACTTAACCTTCACAGTGTCCTGCTGTGAGGTGGGATTGATGGTTTGTGGTTTGGCTTTGGGTAGAGGTATAACTGCTGAGAGTGGCAGGCTATCCTCCTCATCATCCTCTTCTTCATCTTGCAGCCTCAGCACCCTTCTCTTCTTCTTCAAGGGTGGATCATTGGCTGCGGGTTTTGGTGGTAAAGGAGTTGGTTTTGTGGGTTGTGGTTGGGTTGTTGGTGTGGGAGTGTTGGCAGGCACTGCTAGCAGCCTAGAGATAAGGGCTGGTTTGGTTAGCTTGACTAGCAGTGTCCTGTTCCCAGCACCGGCTTCAGATAAGGCCTCTGCGACCAGTCCCTTTGTAAAATCACCAGCCGAACAAATCTTGGTGGTTATTGCCAAGAGTTTGTCCCTGGTCCATGCCTTAACATCAAGGACTGGTCTGCCCAGGTACTTCGAAGTGAACCTACTCATAGCCTCAAGTTTTTGTCTTTCCTCTTGGCTATGAGTAGTCCATCGGTACTTAATCTCTCTCCTCTCCATATTTCTGATCTCTTGATCTAGCAAAGCAGTGTCCTTGTCAAAGCCTTGCCTGAACAGCTGTTCAATGACTTTGTTCATTGAACGGTTATGCTCAGCATCAGCCTCCTTGACAAGGGCTGCTAGATCAGGATCAGCCACCTTCTTTCCCTCTCCCTTATTCTTATCAGTGATACTGAAATCCTTTTGGATTTCAGCCACTTCTATCTGCTCTACCTCCCTCACTTTCCTCTTCCCCTTCTCCCTCACCCTACTGCTCTCCTCAGCCAACTCCCTCTCTACCACCACCTGTTTTTCTGCCTCTTTCTCCTCCTCTCCCCTCTTCCTCTTGTCTTGCACTGATGTCTCCCCCTTTTTGGTTGCATTGCTTGGGGTTTGACTATCAGCAAGAGCCTTAGATATGGCAACCTCCACCATGGGTTGTATATATGTGGGAAGCCTCTCATCAAGGGTTTGAATAACTATATCTTTAAGGATTGGTGTGATGAGAGGCAGGGATTTCTGGAGGATAGCATCCAGCTGCTCAGGGGGGTTCTGTCCCTGAGAGCTAGTGCCAGAAGCAGGGGCTGGTGGCTGAGTTTGTGGGAGTGGCTCAGTGTCTGTGAGACCTTCAGGTGAAGGTGCCATCTGTGGGGTAGTGGTGGCAGATGGACTTCTATCCTGAGTCATTTGAGCAAGCAGCTCTTTGAGTCTGCTTATCTCATCCTCAAGGATAGTGTTTTGAGCTACTACATCGTAGAAGAAGCTCAGGTCATCATCAGCATAAGCTGAATCACCTGACCTCCTGACATTGTCAGGATGAACATGTCCTGAGTGTGGCTCAGTAATGACATGTGCCCCTTG
The DNA here is from genome assembly GCA_024085815.1 of Flaveria linearis. Taxonomy (NCBI): domain Eukaryota; kingdom Viridiplantae; phylum Streptophyta; class Magnoliopsida; order Asterales; family Asteraceae; genus Flaveria; species Flaveria linearis. Next base: position 67,948,857 of record CM044013.1, on the reverse strand, counting down.
TTCATGGTACTGGGGACTTCTGGCCTCCGGATTGGATCCATCATCGGCCATTGCCTCTGGTGAGGTCTTAGAGATGTTACCAGCTTCACCCTGCTCAGATGTTGATGCAGGGGAAGTGGCAGCCTCACCAGATTGTTCTCTCTCCCTAGCCACACTAGGAGAGTGAACTGATTCTCTGTGCTGTGGGCTCCGATCAGCACTTGTGCCCACCCCCTCTTCGGTTGGAGTCTCCCCAGTTGTAATAGGTTTCTGGGGAGAGGGTGGAGTGCTCAGATCAGTCAGCACTTTGGCTATAACCAATGTTGGGCTTAGTGGAGCGGTCTCCTCTGTATGTGGGCTAGAAACAGTATGCACGTGGGGAGGACTGTGCTCTTCAATGGCAGCCTCCTCAAGTGAGGAAGACCCCAGTAATGTGGTTGCCCCAAAATTGGTTGCATCAGGCTCCTGTTGAGAGGAAGCCTGTGCGGTTGTGGTGGGTGGAGTCGTGGTACCCGCTGGGAGAATCGAACCAGCAGGTACATCCTGCCTTTGTGTGGCAGGGGCATCCTCAGGGGACTCATTTCCCTGAGTAGCCTTTGTGGGCTTCTTTTTGGCTTTTGGCTTGGTGGGGACTTTGGATTTGGAGGTGGAGGCTGTGGGTTCCAGCTGCGTGGGTTTTCGCAGGCGGCCAGCCTGTTTCAGTGTTTGGTCAGTGTTGTGCCTGGAGTATACCTCGGCTTGAACAGCCATGGCAGGGACCCCAGTGCCAACTAGTCCCTCAGCCTGAAGCTGGTATTCGAGCATGGCCATTATGAACCGTGGATATAAGTTCCAACGGTTAGAAAAAGGTTTTATGGCCATGTCCTTGAGTTCCAAAAATAAAAGTTCAGAAAAATTTAAAGGTTGTTTCTCAAGGATAGAATACAATACCTGCTGCCACCTTGTGGACATCTGGTCCCACGAAGAGGTCTTGGGAGCCAGACATACATTCACCATGTGGAAGATCAATCGTTGAGGGTCAGGAAGGTGTTTCTTCAACAAGGTGGAGGCGGAGAGGTTACCCTGATAGTCATGAGATGTGAAGGAGATATCAAGGGTACCTTTGGGGTAGGAAGTTGGGTGAGTGGCATCATCCAGCTCTAGGGTTTGGCGTAGAGTAGCTGGAGTGATAACCACGGGTTTGCCGTTGACGGAGGACCGGAGGGAGACCTCGGCATTCTGCTCTCCGGTTTGGACGGTGACATTGGTCCAAAACTCCGTCAAGGAGTCCGTGTATAGAGTGGGGTTCAAGAGAAAAGCCGTTTTGTATGGTGAGTCGTGCATGAGATCAACGGCTTGGTGAAATTTGGGCCATAATGGCGACTTGGTGAGATGGGCGACACAGTTGTGTCGAGGTTTCAATTGCATGTTCGCCATTAATGGTGTATGGGAATTTCAGAGGTTTGTAAGGATTAGGTCAAGTGAGGAGTAAATGCTCTGAAGATGGGGTATTTATAGGGTAGGGCAAGGGTTGAAAGAAAACTACTGAAGGTTTTGGTGTGAGTTATCAGTTGTTGTAACAACTGATGACATGGTTTTAACCTTCAGTGGTTGTAACATCTGAGGACTTGGTATTAGTCTTCAGTAGTTGAAACTACTGAGACCTTGGTTTTGTCCTTCAGATGTTGTGAACGTCTGAAGAGTTACTGTCAGTCGTCAGTAGTTTACTGATGACCTAGTATTCTTCTGCAGACGTTGGAACAACTGAAGACTTGGTGTTAGCCTTCAGTAGTTGTAAACTACTGAGATCAGTAGTTGTGAACTACTGAAGACATGGTATTGCTTCAGCTGTTGTAAACAACTGACTTGGTTTTAGCCTTCAGTAGTTGTGAACTACTGATGTCAGTAGTTATGAACTACTGAAGACATGCTCTTGTCCTTCAGTTGTTTGTGTATGAAACATCAGCTGTTGTTATCAGCTGATGAGAAATGACTCATCAGCTGTTTCCGTCAAATCAGTTGTTTCATACTAGCCTCCACACTTACTCATCAGCTCTTTGACTGATTTTCAGATGTTTCATTGACCCTTCAGCTCTTGTGAATATTTATGCCTTCAGCTCTTGTGATCAGATGTTCACAAGTGCTGATGAAATATTCTTCAGAGCTGGTGAACAAATTTTGTCTTTAGTATGTGTAAGATTACACATCAGTACTTATGACCAAAATTTGTTCTTCAGTACTTATTTAATCGAAAATCATACATCAGTAGTTGTAATCCACCTCACTACATCAGTTGTTTTTCAATAAATAATGTACATCAGTACTTTAAGTCATTTTAGTCTTCAGTAGTTGTGAAAGTGCTGAAGACTAAATTACTCATCAGTACTTATATTTGACCTTTGCTTTTCAGTAGTTGTGAACTCCAAGAACCAGCATAGGCCAAATCAATCAAGCTGCAGCATACCAAGCCTTAGTACCAAATTTTGGAATGTGGCACTATCTAAGGGCTTAGTAAAAATGTCTGCAAGCTCATCAGCACTAGGTACAAACTTAGGATCAATCAGACCTTTCTCATAGCAATCCCTGGTAAAATGATGTCTGGTCTCAATATGTTTGGTCCTTGAGTGCTAGACTGGATTCTTAACAATACAGAGAGCTGAAGCACTATCCATTAATAATGGAGTCTTAGTCTCAGTAATGCCATAATCCAGAAGTTGGTTCTGAAGCTAGAGTATTTGAGAAGTACAGCTTGCAGCAGCAATATACTCAGCTTCAGCAGTGGATGTAGCAATGGATGTTTGTTTCTTACTCTGCCAAGAAACTAAACAATTGCCTAGGAATTGGCAACCACCAGAAGTGGATTTTCTGGTGACTTTGCATCCTGCATAGTCACTATCAGAGAAAGCAACTAATTTGCAAGAATGCCCAGCTGAATACCAAAGACCTAGTGATTGGGTACCTTGCAGATATCTAAAGATCCTTTTGACTGCAATCAAATGAGATTCTTTAGGTGCAGCCTGAAATCTAGCACAAGCACATGTTGAAAACATGATGTCTGGTCTAGAAGCTGTAAGATACATCAAGGACCCAATCATACATCTGTAAAGGGTTTCATCAACCGCTTTACCTTTCTGATCTACATCTAGTTGTGTAATGCTGCTCATGGGAGTAGAACAAGGCTTACAAGATTGTAAATCAAACTTATTCAACAACTCTTTGGTATACTTGGACTGATGGATCAAGATTCCATCATCCAGTTGTTTGATTTGCAAACCCAGAAAGTACTGTAATTCTCCCATAGCACTCATTTCAAATCTCAGCTTCATAAGCTTTGTAAATTCATCACACAACTTTGGATCAGAGGATGCAAAGATGATATCATCAACATAAATCTGAACAAGGAGTTTATGTTGTCCCACAGTCTTGATGAATAGGGTTTTATCAATGGTGCCTCTAGTGAATTTATTCTCCAGAAGAAAGGTTGAGAGTGTCTCATACCAGGCTCTAGGAGCTTGCTTCAGCCCATAGAGAGCCTTATCAAGCTTGTACACCCAATCAGGATGTTTATTGTCCTCAAAGCCTGGTGGTTGACACACATAAACCTCTTCTTTTATTTTTCCATATAGGAAGGCACTTTTGACATCCATTTGATAAACCTTGAGACTGTGAAAGGCAGCATAAGCTAAGAACAGTCTGATTGCTTCCAGTCTGGCCACAGGTGCAAAGGTCTCATCATAATCGATGCCTTCCTCCTGTGCAAACCCTTGGACAACCAGTCTGGCCTTGTTCTTGACAATTTGGCCCTTCTCATCTGTTTTGTTCCTGAATACCCATTTGGTGCCTATAGCACACTTATCTTTGGGTAATGGAACAAGCTCCCACACTTGCTGTTTCTTGAATTGAAGAAGCTCAAGCTGCATAGCTTCCACCCATCCATTGTCTCTTAAAGCAATATGATAGTTCTTTGGCTCTTGCTGACTGATGAAGAGAGCATAGAAGCAGAAATTTGACAATTGATTCCTGGTTGAAACTCCAGCTTGGATATCACCAATGATTTGTGAAGTGGGGTGATTCTTGAGCTCTTGATAAACTATAATATCTGTGCAAGTGTTCGTAGACCCATCAGCAGCAACAGATGGTGATGGAGATTCCTGAAACCATGTAGAGGATGGCAGCTCAAATGAAGTAGAGCAAGCAGAAATCTCATCAGCATTTGTAGTGGATGGAGCTGCTGAGGCTACAGGAGCATCAGGTTCAGTGAACTTAGGCAGATTGTCACTGATCCTGAAGAGGTGAGTACTGACTTCATCATCATCAGTACCACCAGGTGGAGATCTGTTGACAGGCTCAACAGATGGAGGTTGATAAGGAACATATTGCAGTATGTCCAGATCAAACAACTCCACAGGGTTTTGTGGAATCTTGTTCTTTGGAGATTCATTGAACTTAACATGCAAAGTTTCTTCAACTCCTTTGGTTCTACAGTTGAGGACTCTGTATGCTTTGCAAGTTGATGAATAACCAACAAAGTACCCTGCATCCACCTTACTAGCAAACTTATGGAGTGGGTTGCTAGTGTTGAGAATAAAACAAGGACACCCAAAGGCTCTAAAGAATGAAATAAGAGGAGCCAAATGATGAAGAACTTCATAAGGAGTCTTCATCAACCTCTTATTCACTAAAGCTCTATTTTGTACATAGCAAGCTGTATTGACAGCTTCAGCCCAAAAGGTCAATGGCAATCCAGAGTCGGCCAACATTGACCTTGCTGCTTCAATGAGGGTCCTATTCTTTCTCTCCACCACTCCATTCTGCTCAGGAGTTCTAGGAATGCTAAACTGCCTTCTAATTCCCTTGGACAGGTAGAAGTCATCAAGTGTGTGGTTTCTAAATTCTGTTCCATTATCACTCCTCACACACTTGACCTGTAGGGAATACTGCTTTTCTACTTGTAACACAAAGTTCATTATTGTCTTTGCTGCTTCATCCTTGGAGTGCAAGAAGAAAGTCCATACAAACCTGGAGTAATCATCCACAATTACCAGGTAGTATTTCTTCTTTGCCATGCTCATTACTCTGACAGGACCAAAGAGATCCATGTGCAGAAGTTGTAAGCAGACAGTGGACTTTGGTTCTTCTATTGAAGGAAATGAAACTTTGTGTTGCTTTCCTTTCAAGCAAGCAGTGCAGTCATCTTCACACTTGAACTCCTTCAGAGGCAATCCTCTTACTAAACCATGGCTTATAAGCTGATTCATGTTCTTGAAATTTACGTGACCCAGCCTTCTATGCCATAGTGTAGACTCTTGAGGAGATGCCTTGGAGAATAGGCAAGGATGGCCTTTTAGATCCATCTTTTTGGAAAGATCTAAGGCATACACTCTTCCTGTCCTGTTGGCCTTCAGGAGAGTGTGTTCATTCAATGCCTTGTCAATCAAACTCAGAACTTTGGATGACAGAATCCGACAGTTCTGGCTTGTGAAAAGGGCAACATGGCCTTTGTCACACATTTGACTGACACTCAAGAGGTTGTACTTGAGATTCTCCACATGGTTAACATCATCAAACCTTATTTTCCCATTGGAAACAAAGCCTTTTCCGATGATGTAACCCTTTGCATCATTGCCAAAAGAAACAAATCCCTTCTTTCCTTGAGAGTAGTCATTAAGAAGGGAACCGCTTCCTGTCATGTGCATGGATCCTCCACTGTCTACATACCAGATGCTTTTAAGGCATGTTGAAGAACCCTGCAAACACAACCATGTGTTAGTTTGTCTTGGAGACCCAAACCTGCTTGGTTTTGGGTCTGTTCTCAGCTACAGGTGCAGCACTAACAGTTGTGTTGTGTGTGACAGCTTGAGGTGAAGAAGATGGTACAGAAGAGGAACCCTTTGGCTTGGACTTCCTTTTCTGTGATTTCAATATAGGAGCATCTAAGTGGTTGACTCTTCCCACTAGCTGCTGAACCATCATCACCAATTGTGTCTGATTCTGTGATAAGGCTTTCAGCTCTTCAGACACATTGGAGTTTGCTGATGATGAGTTCCTATGTTGTACCATCTTTTTCTGAGCAACCTCAGCTGTTGCCTGAGTTATCCCTACCTTCTTTTTAGATTTAGCTTTGGGCTTAGGGATTTCAGGTTTGGATGTTGCTAATACAAACTTGGTTTCAAACTCATTTTTCATTTTATTGATGCTCTCATTGATTTGCTCCTTCTGTTTGAGTTTGGAACCCCTTTTGTACCAGCAATCATCAGTAAGATGATTGAATAAGCCACATATCTCACATGGCTTTTTCTTCATCTTATGCTGATCATCAGCTGAAGAGGATTTAACTACTAAAGTCTTGTTCTTCAGCTGTTTGTCATCAGTACTAGCAGTTTTCTTCCTAGTGCCTGCTTTCCTGGTACCCTCTCTAGCTGTCTTCAAACCTTTCCTACTGTTAGTTTTCTTCTCTTTAGTGCTAACAGTATTTGAGGTTTGAACTTCAGGTGTTGTCACTTGCTCTCCAGTACCTTCAGTACTTCTAGTGACAACTCCTGAGTTGATTAGCCTTTTGGTCATGTGACAGTCTATCTCTGATGATGCTGATTCAGAGGATAGTAAGTCACATGATGAGAAGGATTGGTTATTGCTCTCCCCATTAGATTCAACTTCTGCTCTTGAAATGAAGTCTGTGGGAGGAGCAGTGTGATTGTAACCAATGCCAAACTTCACATTGGAAGCAGTTTGCTTGCTAAGAAGCATTTCAAAACCCTTGCATGATTGCACCCATCGATCACACTCAACTTGAGTGGTTGCAAGAGTTTCCTTGAGATCTTTGTACTTCTCAAGAAGTACATCTTCCCTAGCTTTAGCTTTTTGATTTGGCAGTTAAGCTTGTAAATCTCATCATTTTTATCTTTTAGAACAACCTTAAAATCAGCTTTTCTTTTGGAAATAGTGTGCTCAAGCTCAAGATTTTTATCTATTAAAGCTACATTTGCTTCTCTAATAGAAGCAAATGCTGCTATGCATGACTCTGAACAAAGCTTGGCTTTTGCCTCAGCGGATACCTGAGATGAGGCATTAGATGATGACCCTTCAGCAGAATCAAGGGCCATCAGAGCAAGATTTCCAAAAGGTTGGTCACCACCATGTTGACCAGCACCTTGGAGTAGTGGTTCCTGACCAGATAGCTCTTCTGGTAGACTACTCCAGTCAACAGCAGTTGGGGTGAAAAAGCTTTGTTGTTGAGGTTGTGTGTGATGATGAGATTGGGAAGAATGAGGCTCTGGAAGAGCATGAGGTGGTTGAGCCGGGGGTGCTTGAGTTTGACCAGGCTGAGGCATGTAGTAACAGGGGTAAGGATAAGGCGTATGACCCTGTGGCATAAAATAAGCAGGTGGTGCTTGTGCCTGAGATGGATGGGAAGAACTGTAGGAAGGTTGCCCTTTGTGCTGTGAGCTATTGCTGGGAAAAGTCACAAAGGGTGCAGATGAGTTAGATCCAGATGATCTACACTCTCTTGCAAAGTGTCCAAGCCTTTGGCACTTGTGACACCTCAACTTGCTCTTGTCAAAACCAACTTTGGTTTTGCCAGAGAGTCCTGGGAATTTCCTACCAGTTCTTTTGTAGAACTTCTGAGATCGGATATTTATCATTGCCATTTGGTTCAAAATATCCATCTCTTCCAGATCATCATCTGGAATGCTCTTCGAATCCTCCATCAAAAAACACAAGTTGTCACCACCTCCTCCTGAACTACTGACACCAACAAAAGCTTGTTCTGAGTTTGTAGAGAAATCAATATGCTCATCATAAGAACTTTCTGATGAAGCATATTCTGACTCATGACTTATCAAGGCAGCATTACCTTGGACAAAGTCATCAGCAAGTTTGCCAGAAGATGACAACTTCCTCTTTTGCTCTACCTCTCTCTCAAAAGTGAGTAGTTTCCCATGAAGTTGGGTGAGAGATAGAGTGTCAAGGTCAGCACTAGAGCGTAGGACAATGGTATATGTGTCCCATCTCTCAGGCAATGACCTGAGGAACCTGTTATTCATCTGGCTTTTGGAGTACTCTTGTTTAACCATCTTCAGCTCAGAGATTAAACAAGAGAACCGCTCAAACTGCTGGGTCAGAGTCTCACCCTTTCTATATGAGAAAGTCTCATATTGTTGGGCAAGGATTTCCCTATTGTTTGCTAAGACCGAATCAGTTCCTCCAAATTGTTCCTTTAGAGCAACCCATAGGTCATGAGCAGACTCATGATGCAAGAGCCCTGAATATATCTCGTTTGGAATGGCCATGGCTAAAATTCCATGGGCTCTGGCATCAATTTCGAACAGCTTTAGATCTTCGTCCGAATATTGTTCAGGTTTCTTGGCAACCTGTTCATTAGACTCCGGGACGCTCACCATAGGCTTGTATGGCCCATGCACCACTGACTTCCAACAACCAGCACTGTTGACAGCCAAGTGGTGTAGCATACGTATTTGCCATATGTTATACTCGTTCCTAACCAGCATCGGAGGCTTGGTTGCGGAACCAGTATTGTGAGGATCATTGGTTGGTGTTGTCATCTCAGGTTTTGGTCAAAAACAAGTTTAAACACGACAAACGTAACTCAAAACCACCAAAAGATCTCAAGATTTTGGCCGGAAACAGCAGAAACTTACTCTCTATGGCTAACTCTTGCAAATTGCTAATTCGATCAAACAGAGAGATCAAAAGAGCAGTTTCAAATGATCAATGTTGAAATCGATCAATGATTAACCTGCTCTGATACCATTTGACAGGATCTCAGCCTCTCTCGTTGATCAATTAGATTATGTTTGCAGCGGATTTAGCACATTAATTAGCAATTAGAGCAAGAACATAAAAGATATTTCAAATTAAAGCATAAACATAGAGAGAAGAGTTTCTGCAAAACAATAAATGTTCTATTGATCGCACGTTTCGGCCATTAAAACAGTATGGTTACCCATCCTTTTATAGGCGGCAAAGGGATGGGCATGATGTCCTTTTTCTGACATCACTGAATATTCAAATTACAACTGACAAAACATAAAACTACTGAAGATGTCAACAACTGACATCTTCTTACAAAAGTTCCTAAGTGCTGACAAAAGTAAACTACTAAAATCCTACAACGACTGAAGAACAAACTCTTCAGTCGTTTATAACTACTGATACTATAACAACTGAAGAACATGCTCTTCAGTTGTTGTACAGCTACTGAAAGTAAATAAACTACTGAAAAGGAAAAACCACCACAACAACTGAAGAAGACTTCTTCAGTTGTTGTGACAAACTCTGAGTCTTCAGTACTTGGTCTTCAGACTTTGCTTCAGATGATATAACAACTGACGACTTCAGTAGATATCATCAGTTGTTGTCTTCAGTCTTTGTCTTCAGACTTTGTGCTTCAGTAGAAGGTCTTCAGTTCTTTAGTTCAGCTGTTGATTCTTCAGTACTTGTCTTCAGTACTTGAAGTCTTCAGCACTTGTAAGATCAGTACTTCAGACTTCAGTATTTGGTCTTCAGTACTTTGGAGTCTTCTTCAGCTGATGTTCTTCAGTTCTTTGATCTTCATACATTGTTCTTCAGACTTTGTCATAACAGCAGAAGGCTGGAGCTAAGATGCTCTCGAGTTTGACATTCAAGCAAGAGAACACAATAGCTGATGATAGTCTTCAGATGTTCTCGAGTCTGACATTCAAGCAAGAGAACATTGTGACTGATGGGAGTCTTCAGCAGTTGTAGCAGTGGCATGTGGGACTTAGAGGTTTTCCTGATCTTGGCTCATTGGTTCTTTTGGTCCAACATTCAGATTCTTATGGATGATAGCTCTTGATTTTACAGCTTCTTCCCTTAATTTTCTTTTGGTGATCTTTCTTTCTTTGGCTACATCAAGTTCAAGTTGTTTGAGGTACTCAAACTCAATGTAGTCAAAGGGTAAGGGAAGAAGTGTATCAACTTGATAGAGGCCTATGGCACTCAGGTAGTTGATCATGTTGATCCTATCTTTTTCTTTGTCTACCTGAGGTTCTTGTGGTACCACATCCTCTTGTTACTAAGTTTCTTGAACTGGTGAGAGAGTAGGCATATGCTTATAGAGCCTCTTCCTTCTTCTTTGATTTTCAGAATAAGCTCTGCATCCTCTTCTTCCTTTCTCTCTTTTGATAGTTCTATGTCAGCCAGTTCATTCAACTCATCTAAGCAGAGAGAAATGATATTATCAATATCATAGTTCTTAGTCTGCAAGTAGTTTCACCTGGCTGCCCTTAACTCATCATTCTGAGTATTTGGTCTGGGGGCAGCCCTGATAGCACTTTCCATGAGCCTTGCAAACCCAGCAGAAGAACTTTCTCCCCTTAGCTTCCTTTTCCTCTCTCTCTCCACCTCTTCAATCTCCTTAGGAGTTAACTTCCTTTTCCCTTTGTCACTCACAGAACTTTATGACTCAGGGTGGAGAGAGCTTTGGCCTTCATTGCTTGGTGTAGCTTCCAAGCTCTGGCCAGAGAGAGGTTGAGATGCACCTTCACCAGGAGGTGTCTCATCAGGGGTTTGAACATCTGTAGCAGTTTGTGGTGAGACAGGGCTCTCAAGTTCTACGACTGGGCCTTCAGTCAAGATTTTCCCTTTAAAGCTAATCTCAGGGTTTGCCTCAACATCCAGTTGACCGATGGTATTGCCTGATTGCCTTTGTCTTCCTCTAAGGCTGAACTCTGCAGTGTTCTTTTCTTGAACTCTTTGAAGGATAAGTGTTCTTCTAGCAGTATCATACCTCCACCTAAAAATGTGAGCTAGAGTTGGTGGAGATGATAGTGCTCTTAGGATGCCTTTCTAAAATAGACTCCTTATGACTGAGTCTATGCTGTCCACATCAATATGGACTTGAGAAAGTTGCTGAGTATGCATAACTGTAAGTGAGGATGGTGAGTCCTCAGTGTCCATACTCCCTGAGGAACTCCCAGGTTCTGTGATTGTAATGACTTCCTCCCCCTTTTTAGTAGCATCACCCTCTTGCACAGGGGAGCTAGGAGTTAGGTCAATGACATCCACAGGTTCTTGTGTTCCTCATTGAGTTTCTCTTAAGGGTCTCCTAGCTAGTTGTTCCTTGAGATAAGATATCTCAAGTTGCTGATCATTGATCCTGTGTTGCAAGGTAGTCACCTGAGATTCAAGATGACTAACCTTGGAGACTAAATAGGTGCATGTTTTGGATAGTTTTTGCACCTTTAGCCTCAAGTTCCCCTCATCTTTATCATAAGAATCACTGGGGGTTGAGAGAATGGGACCAAAGTCCTCTTTCTCAACACCCGCATGGTGTTCTTGGCTGCTGGATTTCCTCTGCTCAGTGACAACTTCAGTTGAAGTATCAATGGGCTGAGTTTCCGTGGTTGAGGTATGAATGATGTAATCACTTGCTGAAGTGAGAGCCTCTTCCATGTGGATATCCTGAACATGTTCAGAAGTATCCACCTCAGTGTTAGGTGACTGATGTGGGCTAGACTTAGATGACTCGGGAGCACTCATCTCCTTTTGAGGAGAGGTGTAGTAGGAAGACTCATGATACTCACTGGAATCTAAGTCCTCATCAGTATAGAAGTCAAGGTTGGGTATTGGTCGGTTTAAATCTAAAGGCTGGGGATGGTAGCTATCCCCTGAAGGTTGTTCACTCGAGTGTTAAGACTCAGAGTGAAGGCTTAAGGCTGTTGGGCTTGTGAGCTCATCAGGCTGAGCATGAGGAACCACAGCATTGATTCTTGAAGTGATAAGAGTGGTTTGCTCCTCAAGGGAAGTGGGAGCTCCAGTGTCCACTTCCTCCTGTGTATGTGAGTATATGGAGGCCTGCACAGACTCAATAGCTTGTATAGGGGTTCGTTTGTGTTTTCTTTGGTAGGTGAGGGTGATTTGTGGCTGTTTTGGTGGTTGGGATGTAGAAGGTGTGGGTTGAACACTAGCTTGTGTTGATAGATTATCACCTTGAGCAATGAGCTCTAACATTTTTAGGACAAGGGCTGTTTCTACCCCTGAGAAGCTAACAGTTGGCTTCTTCAAGATTTTAAAGATGTCGGGCTTCATCTGTCCCAATTTAAGAATATTACCTGTTTCCCTCAACCGTGAGCCCAGTTCACAGTTGAGAATGTATTGAACATATCTAGGAAACATGTAATATTCTAAGGAGTCTAAGTTTGCTATTAAATTTGTATACACAAATAGAGAATACCTAAACTTGACCCCTTGAACCATTCCATGTACTATGAAGGAGAGATCTTTAGGAATCTGGTCCCATCCTCCATGCTTGTTAGACAAGCTGTGGATGACCACATGAAGTAAGTACTTCCACTTAGATGAGACCTTCCCTTTCCTGAAGGTCTTTACAGAGAAATCTCCTTCATAACCCATCTGCTTAAAAGAATGGTTGACAACTTCCTTAGGGAAGAACATCTCACCTTTTTCATCATCCAGCTAAAGATGAGTGTTGATGATGGCCGGAGTGATGAAGACTATTCTCCCCTGCACTGTGGCAGACAGTGCCTTCTCCCCATCGAAAATAACCTCTTGGCAGGTCTTCCAGAATTCGAGTAAATGATCCTCATAGAGAGGAGGATCAATGGTAAGGGAGGTGAAATAGTTAGACAGGGCCAAGAATTGGCATACCTCTGAGAAATGAGGATCTTTCTCAGAGTTTTACAGTGCAACCTGATTGTGTTGCCTGTGTAACTATATAGAAAAATCTGGGTCATTTTGTCTATCAAGGTTAGCCATTTTAAGTAAGCTTAGATGTGAAGGAAGAATGAACGATGGCTGTTTCAGAGAGAATCTTGGAATTTAGGTTTGGAAAGAAGATGAAGATGATAAAAAGAGGGGGAACCGACAGGGTTTATGTGTAAAGGATTTGAGACAAAGTTAATGAAAGAGGATAAACTTTGAAATCCGGAAGGTGGTCCCACCTCTGAAAAAGTAGTTTGCTTTTTGCTCAAAAGTTATTTTCTTGGAATTCAAAAATCTTACGAAGGAAAAATGCCTACGGAAGTTTTAATGATAAAGCTTCCAAAGCCAAAATAGCTTCGCAAGAGTTTCTCAAAGAGTTTTGATAAATTTGCTTCGGAAGATAATTGTTAAACTGGGATGCTTTGTTCCATAAAAACAAAGCTTTTGAGAGTTAATATCCTTCGGAAGAGAAATGATCCTGAAAAACATATAAGTGCCTAAGAGAGTTTTTTGCTTTGAAAGATATTTCAGAAATTTCTTCTGAAGGTAAATTTTACATAGACAGTTATTTGTCTTGAAGGGATATTTTCTTTCGAAGATAAAAGCATATCTTCCGAAAGATGAAAATTTGTCAAAAATCTATGAAAAACTCTTCAACCAGTTTTTATCCTTAGAAAACATGAGCTTATGAAGGTGATAGACTAGACAACTTATGACACACAGATTTTAAGAAATAAAATTAATTAGTTTTTAAGAAAAAGCTACTCAAGGTTAATCATCCCAATAGCTAATATAAGATATTTAAATCTCTGTTCATCAAGGCTTTTGTGAACAGATCAGCATATTGTTCATTTGTGTTAACCTTAACTAGTTTAATTAAACCCTTTTCAAAGTTATCTCTAATTAAATGATACCTGATATTTATGTGTTTTGTCCTTGAGTGTTGCACAGGATTCTCTGTGATAGAGATAGCATTGTTGTTGTCTATGTGAATGGGAGTCTCCTTGAAGTTGAAACCATAGTCAAGCATCTAATTCTGAATCCAAAGCACTTGAGCACAGCAACTTGCAGCAATAATGTATTCAGCTTTAGCAGTTGATGCAAAGACACAGGATTGTGTCTTGCATTGCCATGAGACAACCCTTCCACCAAGGAACTGACATCCCCCAGATGTAGACTTTGCAGTCATATTGCAAACACCATAGTCACTATCTGTATATGCATACAGATTGAAGTCAAAATTTTTAGGATATCAGAGGCCCAATGTTGGGGAACCTTTGAGGTATCTTAGTATTCTCTTGATAGTGAGGTGAGACATCCTAGGGTTGGCTTGATATCTTGTACAAATACATGTGGCAAACATGATATCAGGCCTGCTAGCTGTAAGATACATAAGATACCTAATCATAGCCTTATAAAGGTGTTCATCCACATACTCCCCCTTAAGATCAGGCCCAAAGGAGTGGTTTCTTGCTATGGGTGTCTTAGCAATCTTACAATCAGTCATGTTGAATCTTTTGAGTATGTCCTGGACATACTTTGACTGACTTATGAAGATTCCATCTTCAACTTGCTTCACTTGAATACCTAGAAAGAAATTTAGTTCCCCAATGGAACTCATTTTAAATCTATCTTTCATCAGCTTCTTAAAGTGTTTGCGGAGCCTTGGATTAGTTGAACCAAAAATGATGTCATCTACATACACTTGAACTAGCAGTAAGTCATTTCCCTATCCTTCGATGAAGAGAGTTCCATCTATAGTACCTCTTCTGTTTCCATGCTTGTAGAGATACTGAGATAGAGTCTCATACCACTTTCTTGGTGCTTGGTGTAGCCCATAGAGAGCCTTATCAAGCTTGCAGACATAATCAGGGTGATCAGGATCTACAAAACTAGGTGGTTGTTTGACATACACATCTTCATCAATCACCCCATACAGAAAAGCACACTTGACATCAAGTTGATAGACCTTAAGTTCTTGGATGCAGCAAAGGCCAAGAATATCCTAACAGCTTCTAGTCTTGCTACAGGAGCAAAGACATCAGTGTAACCAATTCCTTCTTCTTGTGTGTATCCTTGAACAACTAGTCTAGCTTTGTTCTTAATGACAATAACTCTATCATCTTTCTTATTCCTAAATACCCATTTGGTTCCTATAGTAGTCTTCCCATGAGGAAGAGGACATAGGTTCCAGACCTTCTGTCTCTTGAATTAAAGTAGCTCCTCATGTATGGCTTCAATCCAACTTCCATCCTTCATAGCCTCATCAACTTTCTTGGGCTCTATCTGGGACAAGAAACTAGAGTGTAGACAAACATTTACTTCATGGGTTTGTCCTCTTGTTCTTACCCCGGTGTCAACATTTCCAATGATGTTTGTGGTAGGATGGGACTTGTGGATCCTTAACTGAGGGATCACAGCAAGCTGCTGAGATAGATCTAAATTAGAGAAATTTAGATCTGGCATAGATGCTTCCTCCACCTCTTCAACACACTTATCAAGAGAAACTTGATCCAATGAATGTGTGACATCATTGATATGTTCATATATGGGGTGGTTATTAGCATCAAAAAATTCTTGATCTGTCACTACCTCTATCATCTTCTTCTGCATTTGAAGTTTCTTTGTTTGTCTGTTGTGCCTCTGAGCTGGAACTTGAAGGCATCTCAGATGGATCAGCTGTAATTGTCATTGTTCTGCTGATAGAAACCTCATTTGCTGAAGTAGTTACAACTGGAGCTGAAGATGTATAACTTGAAGGTCTTCTTAGCTCAAATCTTGGATCAGGATCACCTGGAGGTAGAATGACCATAGACCTTGAAACATTCTCACAGGATTTGTTAAAACAGTTTGTAACTAAGTCAAGATCAAAGAGCCAATCCGGACCAGAACCTTTCACACTGGGAGTGTGCTCATTGAAAGTCACATTTGCTAACTCCTCAACTACTCTAGTTCTGAGATTGTATACTCTATAAGCTTTAGCTTGAGAAGAGTATCCAACTAAGTGTCCATCATCTGATTTCTCAGCAAACTTAACAATTTGATCTTTGGTATTCAAGATGCTACATGGACATCCAAATGACCTGAGAAAACCAATGAAAGGTTTTCTCTTATGCCAAAGTTCACAAGGAGTCTTACCATGGGTCTTAACCACTAAAACTCTGTTCTGTACATACCAGGCAGTATTGACTGCCTCTGCCCAGAAGGTGACGGGCAGTTTAGAGTCGAACAACATAGTTCTAGCAGCTTCAATCAGTGTCCTGTTTTTCCTCTCAGCAACACCATTTTGCTGAGGAGTCTTGGGAGCACTATATTGTCTTGTAATACCCTTTTCATCACAAAATATATCAAGGATTTAATTCTTAAATTCAGTTCCTTGATCACATCTTATGGTTTTGATCTTGTGATCACATTGATTCTCAATTCTTAAGATGAAAATTTTCAAAATCTCAGGAGTCTCATCCTTAGTTCTAAGGAAAAAGACCCATGTAAATCTTGTAAAGTCATCTGTGATCACCAGACAGTAAGAGGTCCTTCCTAAACTCATTACGCTGGTAGGGCCAAAGAGATCCATATGTAATAAGTGTAGGGGTTGTAGTGATGGAGTTTCTTTCCTTAGGCTTGTGAGATAACTTGTGTTGCTTCCTTTTCAGGCTTGCAATACAATGATCATCACTTGTAAACTCTTTCCTTGGCATTCCAGTTGCCAAATCATTCTTAATTAGCTTATTCATGTTCTTAAAGTTTACATGGCACATTCTTTTATGCCAAAGAAAAGACTCATCACTTTTGGCTTTAGATAGAAAGCATGAAACTTCTCCTGAGGGAGATGTTTATTGCAAATCCATCTTATACATGTTCCCTTTTCTGGGGGCTCTAAGCAGAATATGCTCATGAGGAATAATCACCCCAGGCTTGAGAACAATGCGCTCATGCTCATTAAACAGCATGTTATGACTCTGATCATAATATTAGGATACACTCAAAAAATTGTAACCAAGCTCCTTGACAAAATTTACCTTCTCAATGCTGAGCTTACCATTTGTGACCTTTCCCCTTTCAGATATGTAACCTCTTTTCTCCTCCAAAAGCAACTGGTCCTCCATCAATCCTTTCAAAGTTCTCGAGTAGTGACCTATTGCCTGTCATGTGCCTGGAGCAGCCACTATCAATGATCCAGACATTTTTGTTTGTATTGAGCTGTTCCTGCACACAGAAAATGATTAGTTATATTTGGAAACCCAAGGCTCATTGGTCTTGGGCTCATCAAAGGAGATAGAAGGTAATGAAACAGTAATAGATCCTATGGTTGTGCTCTGGGGATCTGTTGCTGTTGTTGATGGAAAACTTTCAGTCACTTGGTCTTTCCTTGATTTCCACACCACCTTTGGAAGTTTGGACCTGACCTTAATCACTTCGGAAGCTTTTAAGACTTCAGAAGTCTTGATGACTGAACCTTAGGAAGACTCCGCCAGCACTGCAGCAGACTTTAGTGCTTCGAAAGTATTCCTTTCTTCCGAGACCAAATTTTCTTCCGAAGGCAATTTTCCACTTGCCTTCTTCTTTCCTTTGGAGCTTTCGAGGGAAACAGATTTTCCTTCTGAAGCTATGTTCTTCTTAGATCTCTTGGGAGTCTCATTCTTGGTCATATGAAGAGTACCTTTTGGATTGTATGGACAATCCATAGCAAGATGAGAAGTACTTTCACACATAACACAACTTATCTTTTTCTTCCTAAGAGTTTTCTTCCGAGAACAAGGCTGACTTTGATCACTTCCCTTCTCCACCTTCATCTTTGCAGATGATGAGACATTCCCTTTGGGCTTAGGACTGTTCTTGGAGTTGGATGGTTTAGGCTGTGTAGCAGTGGTAAACAACGGATCATCCTTCTTCTTGATGTTGAGATGATTTGAACATGAACCAGAAATCTTTTCAGAAGAGTAGAGGTTTAAGTTTTCAGTCTTGACCATATCAAATCCTGCAGAAATAAAGACTTGTTTCTCCTTAGAGTTGAAAGTGGCCTTGATCTCTTAAGCCCTCCTGGCCTTTCTTTTGCTCTTTCTGATCAAGTTCTTCCTCATAGACTTGGTCATCTTAGGCTTCCTGCTCTCCTCAGAAGGATAGTGACCCTTCTTAGAATCCTCCTCTTCACTCTTCTCAAAGGAATTCTTCACTATCACTTCTTCACCCTCTTCACTCAAGGGGTCTATGTAAGGAAGCTCATCTTCACAAGTTCCACACCTAGGTGATCTTAATGACAAGATTGTGTGTGGAGGAGCTATGTCACTAGATCCCAGTCCCTGCCTATTTTGATAATAAACTTTTGCATGCAAGGATGAGGATATGATGTTCTTTAAGGTCTCTTCTTCAAGAACATATTTTTCTGCCCTGGCTTTGCTGATCACAAGCTCAGCCTGGCATTCAGTTAACTTAGTTATGAGATCTTTGATCCGAGTCCTGTAATTTGTATGCTCATGTTTTAAAACTGAAATGGTTTTCTCTAAGTCCTCTATCTTTAACTTATAATCATTTTCAGTCTTTCTAAAATCAGATTTTAGTATGTTCAAAGACTCAAGATCAGATCTCATCTCTAGGTTATAGGAACTATATCTGTTGACTTTAGCAATACATTCAGGAGTGCAAAGATGTTCCAATACCTTGGTTTCATCATGGTCAGGCATTAATGCTTGGTTTGGAGATGCATCTTCCACCTGAAAGCTCCAGTCAAAGCCTCCTTCTTCAACAGCAACTGCAACTTGCTGCTTTGGCTTCTCATTCTGGGTAGCTTTATCAGTGTAGTTTGGTCTGGATTGTGCTTGTCCAACATTTGTTCTTGGTTCCTTGCACTCCCTAGCAAAGTGACCCATCAAGTTACAGTTGTAACACTTAACTTTGCTTTTGTCCAGACCAAACTTTCTACTGGCTGTACTGCTAGGAAACTTCCTTTCTATCCTCTTGTAGAATCTCTTGGCTCTGTGAGTGAGAAGAGCCATTTGCTGGACTATCTTCATATATTCTAGGTCGTCAGGATGGATTGAATACATTCTAGATCTTCAAGGCTGAATAGGAAGCTGCCACAACTTTCATCAGAGGACAAAAAGGCTTGAGAAGAACTTGTCTCTTGGAATGGGCTTCCTTGAGTATAGTTCTCCCTTGGTGTCTCTGGGAAGGTGATGAAAGGACCCTTTTGTGAAATGTAAGGGTAGCATATGAGATGATGCTGGGGTTCTATGCTATCCTTTTCAGTCACATGAAGGGCTGGACCCATTTGATTGCTGGAGTTACCAGATGAACCTTGCATGTTCATCTCCATCAGGTATCCATTGAGAATGCCATACAACTCTGTCAGAGTGGGAGTCTTAAGGTTCTTAGTTCTCTTGATTATAACACAATAATGTGTCTATTGCCTAGGAAGAGAGGACATGAACTTCCTTACAATATCTCTGTTTTCAAGAGTTACTCCAAAATCCACTAGGGTATCCACAATCTCGACATACCTGAAGTATTGTTGAGTCATGGTCTCACCTACTTTGAAGGTGAAAATTTTAAACTGCTGCTTCAGAAGATCCTTCTTGTTTTCCTTGGCTTCAGTAGAACCCTCATACATTAGTTTCAATGCATCCCACAACTGCTTAGCTATTTTGCATTTCTTGAAACCTCTGTATACAGAGTTTGGAAGAGCAGTCTGAAGAGCTGTCAAGGCTTTTTGATCAATCTCTACTCTCTTTCTATCTTCTTCTGAGTAGTCAGCCACAGCCTTGGGGATCATACCACCTCCAGCAGCAGCTGAAGGAGTTTTTGGTATGTAAGGTCCAGAGACAACAAATTCCTACATTCTTTAGTATTGACACTTGATGAAACCTTCCATTTTTTGACACCAAGTGTCAAAGTCATCAAGAATGATCAGTGGGGACTTTGTCATGGTTCCAGTTTCCATATCCGATTTAGAGATAGCTGCCGTTTGAAGGGTTAAGTATTTTTGTGTGTGTGAGGGATCTTAAGATGGTGAGATCTTATATCAAGAGCCTAAGATGCTCTGATACCAATTGCAGGACCGGGTGAAGGGCTGATGCACTTGTATAACACAATAACACAAATAGGAGAGTGTATTTCAACACTTAACAATTCAAATGGGATACTGATAAGAATGAGTTTAGAGAACTTAGAAACACAAGATGTAAGTGAGACAGAAACTAGAGCAATACACAAGCAGTTGGTTTTCAAGGTTTAAGTATATTAATCTTCTAGTTCCTTACAAAGAGGTTTACAAAGTTCAACTCAAAAGTTACTTAGTTACAAGGACCAGAAAATACTTATACTAAAGCCTACAACTGGCCATACTTTGAAGGCCAGCTGGATACATGAACTAGACAATAAAATCCATGTAGAGTCAAAAGGCAGATTGTCTTTTGACTAGTGACTATGATATGCCACAGCTCACATCCTAATATATTATAAAAAGGATAAAGTACATAAAGTGGAAAGTTAAGACTCAAGACCTCAATGTACAGTTTACCACAAGCATGGACCTTTCACCAACTCATGAAAAGGTTGGTGACTTCAATGGTTGGCTTTGGAAGACTTTGTCCTTGAAGCTTCGGAAGACTTCATCTTTTGGCTTCGGAAGATATTGGTCTTGGCTTCGGAAGATTTCACACTTAGAATAATTTCCAAGTCAGTGTGAATCTTCTGAAGCATTCCACTTCAGTGTACATGTGCATGCATGCAGGAAAGACTTTAAGTGTTTGGGTTGCATCAGCCTTACTAATAACTTTACACTTAGTGTTTTGTAAAGATGAAAGAATGGGGTGTAAAAGCCTCAAAATTTCTGCAGTATAACTTCAACACAAGCCTTCAAACATTGAAGTTGTTGGTGACTTGTTTTAGTATGCAAAAGGTTTAAAAACAAGACAAGAAAACATGTATGAAAGAATCAAGTAAAATATTTTCAATTTGGACCTCAAAAATAGGGGTTTACCATACTTGTTCACCTTGATGACTAAGTGGTTATGTCCTAGAGATTGTTCCAAGTGGTAAGGAAAATGAAAGAAGAAAGTAAGCAAAGTAAGGAAAGAAAGTAAAAAAAATAAAAAACTCATAAGTTGTTCTTAAAGATTTCTTGAAAAAGATAAAGTTTTAGATGCAATAAGAGAGTTAAGAGTGATGAAAGTGATTAGGTAGGGATTTGGGTTATTATTTATAGATTAAAATTACAGTTGGGCATTAAAAAAGATAGAAGGAGAGATGAGTGGGTGGAAAATTCAAAGTTTTAATTTTAACCCCTCAACTTATTTTATTTATTAATTTGCACCGTAAACTCTTGATTAAGCATGGGTATTTTAACATATGAACCATAAAAATAAAACTTATAAATAATTTTCTAAAAAATATAAGTCCCGATAAGTTGCTCGGTTTTGCGTTAAAATATGTATTGACAATTGTTTAAGCGTGGTACAAACATATAATCAACAAGAATGATAAAAAAAATATTTTTACATTAATCAAGTCTTGAGATTACAAGGATTAAATGAAACATACGGAACTTTACATAATGTATGTATATTTTCATGCATTTTGATTTATTCAATGTTTTATTTATGTCTTTTGTATGTAGGTAAATTTTGCTAGGTATTATCTGCTGTATAATTATTACCCCATTAGTTTATTCATACTATTGTTAGGAGATATAAATTGTGTATCATCTAATAATAATATTGCACCAATTATATAATCTATAAGTTTCACTATTATTTTACTAACCAAATATATTTCACAAGAATAGTCACATAGATATAAATAAATATATATGTACGAGTGATATTAGAGTATTGCATAAAATAATAATATATTTTTTATTAGTTGGTGTAATATGATATAGGTTAATATAGATGAGCATAGAAAATAATGCTTCTAAGCGAGTAGTTATAATATAACAATCTTAATAAATTAGAGTTAGAGTGGCACCTAGTAGTCGGGTTATCACCAAAATTACGTTTGAAGAGTTAGCTTTCCAACCCAAGTGGTTACATAGGATTTCATTGATTTTTGATACCTTATAAAAATGACACAAGAAACGAGGTCGAAGCTAATCTTTTTAGTAAAAAGTTAGTCCTACTTGTTTGGGTCATATCTCATTCATAAAAAGTCCAAATGATCTTAGTTTTATAAACGTTAGTATTTGTGTCAGCTTCAAAAGTTGTATGATCTTGGGGCATGAAAAAGAAGTTTGGTCACTCATCGAGGTGGATTTCCTAAAGTATTCCGAAAAAACTCACCGCTATATCGTTTTGCCAAAATAAATAATTTGGGTTAGATAAACATATCAAAACAACAATAACAACAACATATCCAGTATATCTCACTAGAAACAGGGCTTAGGAGGAGTTGGATGGTGGCAAATCTTACGTCTATCTTTTAGGATAGAGAGACCGCTTCCAATGAGACCCCCGGCTCGAAATGAAAAAACCACAAGATTACAGGCACATTTCGTATATTTAAAATAATAGTTTAGCAAAACACAACGACATATAAACCCACATACACATCTCAGGCAATGAATAAAAGGCAGACAAATTTTCAAAATAAAAAGTGCACATTCAATAACACCACTCGTAATTACTCTGCTCTATGATTGTCCTAAAAGCCCCTATTCTTAATCTTGTATTAGCACGTCATATATAAAGGAAAATGAGAGTTCACCTATGTCATAAGCATACACTATCTCAACCGATTCCCATTAACAGTCTTTAACCTTAATTATACGCCTCTAGTCACTCCTATCCTCGATCATGTGCTTGGAGAGGTGCAACTCTAACATGTCCCGCCTAATCAACTACTCCCACGTCAACTTTGGTCTTCCTCTACCCCTTCTACCATATAAGACAATGTTATCTACAGTTCTAACCAGTGTTCTCATCTGCCTCCTCTTCACGTGTCCAAACCATCTCATCTCCCCTCCCAAATTTTATAAGTGATGCATGTCACCCCAATCTCTGTCGGAACACGTTGTTCCTTATCTGATCCATCCTTATGTGGCCACACATCCATCTCATCATTCTCATCTCTACGACCTCCATCTGCCGCCCTTGTGACTTCTTCATGGCCCAACAATTTGTTTCATATAACATAGTAGGTTTTACTGCTACTTTATAGAACTTTCCCTTTAGTTTTGTTGGGAACCTCTTGTCACATAAAATCACTGACGCCGCTCTCCATTTGCACTATCCTGCCTGGAAACTATAGGCTACATCGCTGTAAATCTCTCCATTCTCTTGAAAATTCAAGCCAAGATACTTGAATGTACTCGTTTATGGAACCACCAAATCCTGAATACTAATTTGGGTGTCCTCTTCGTTTACACCACCGAAGTTACAATGCATGTATTCCGTTTTAGAGCGACTTATCCTTAAGCCTTTGCGCTCTAATACCGTTCTCCACTCTTCTAACCTATTATTAAGTATTTTTTTATTCTCTATTATTGAAAGGATCTCAGATCTAGTTTGACCAATTAGGTTATGATTTGTAGCGGAATAGTATAAGAATTAGATGAAATTTAAGCAAAAACAAGATGAATATTCAATAAAATAGTAACAGTTATAGAGAGAGAAAGTTTTCTGTAAAAGAGAATGTTCTCATTCACTTATAAGCTTTGGTAATTACAAATTAGGTCAACCTTCCTTTTGTAGAGGTAAGGTGACGTCAGCAGATGTCACCTGATAGTGACATCTAACCGTTTTACATAAACAACTGAAAATAACTAAAACTACTGAAGATGTCCACAACAGCTGAGGACATCTTCTTACAATAAAAGCTAAGTATTAAGTAATACTGCAACTACTGAAAACAAACTACTAAACTACTGATTACAAACTACTGAAATGATAAAGACAACTACTGAAAAGTAAACCATCACAACTACTGAAGAGTACTACTTCAGCTGTTGTGACAACCTCTGAAGACTTGGTCTTCAGACTTTGTCTTCAGTTGATGTCTTCAGACTTTGTCTTCAGTACTTGTCTTCAGACTTTGTCCTCTGTACTTGTCTTTAGACTTTGTCTTCAGCTGATGTAGTCTTCTTCAGTTGTTATGATGTCTGTGGGAGTTAAAGGTTTTTCTGATCTGGCTCATTGGTTCTTTTGATCCAACAAACTCCCCCTGAACCAATGCAGCCAAAACCTTTAAGTTTATTGGAGTCCCACTTATTAGGCAAAAAGATTGTCTTTTTCTTCTGGATCAGCTCAGAAGTGACCATTATAAGAACAGGCCTGGGAAGAGGTTTCAGTAGATCTGATTGGCAAGGGATGGATGGGAACTTTATCTTGGGGAATTGGACACAGAGTTGTTACCCCATCCATGAAACCTACTTCCCTACAATGAGTCTGTAAGACTCTCTTACATAGGTCTCTAGGAAGACAATTTGTTCTTCCAAAGTGAGTTCTTCAGCTTCTCCTTCAAAGAAGAACTCTGGCCCATAATACTTAGACAGATATTTGACCTGTTTCCCATTCTTTAGCTCCACAGTTGTTATTTCTCTATAAGCAAACTCATCAGGGTGATTACCCTCAAGTAACAACTGGAGCTCATTGCTTCTGACATCTTCAAGCCTCTTATAAATGAACCCCTTTTTCACCATTTTGTTTTCTAGTAACTTTTGGGGTGAAAGATTAGCTTTGTAGGCTCTCTTGAAGTCTTTTAGGATTTCCTAGGGTGACACTACAATGGCCAGCATGATCACTGCATCTACAATCTTCTTTACTTGGCCATTGTATTTATTTGGAATGTTCTTCTTGTGAATTCTATGACTCACCCTAGGATCAGGCCGAATTCTAACTCTCTCCTTCTGATATTGAAAGGTAAATCTGAGAGTGTACAACCTCTGAGCATGTTTCCTCATAGATTGTATTGATGTAGTCTGAGGAAAGTCTTTATCAACCATACTCAACAGATGCTCATCATGTTGTTTGTGCA
Organism: Flaveria linearis; assembly: GCA_024085815.1. Taxonomy (NCBI): domain Eukaryota; kingdom Viridiplantae; phylum Streptophyta; class Magnoliopsida; order Asterales; family Asteraceae; genus Flaveria; species Flaveria linearis. Next base: position 67,924,227 of record CM044013.1, on the reverse strand, counting down.
GTTCTTCTTCTTCAAGCTTTACTTTGACAGTTTGCATCTGGATGGCAGGAGTGATCACTGTTGGTTGGCTCTTGGCATTATTCTTTGATACTTCAGGCATCTTCCCTTTTGATTTAACAACAGTTGAAATGGGCAGCCTATCATCCTCATCATCATCTTCTTCTTCTTCTTGAAGCCTCAACACCCTTCTCTTCCTCTTGAGTGTATCATCGACAGTTTGTGTTGGTTTCTTGGGTAAAGGAGTTGGTTTTGTGGGTTGTGATGTTGGTTGTTTTGGTGTGGGAGATTGTACAGACTGCTCTAGCATTTTGGTTACAAGTATGGCTTTAGAGCACTTTGTCAGATCAGTCCTCTTTCCAGCACCAGCTTCATCAAGGGCTTTTATGATCAATCCCTTTGTAAATACTTCAGACGAACAGATTTGGTTGGTTATCTCCAAAATATTGTCCCTGTCCATGATTTCACCTCAAGGATTGTCCTCCTCAAATACTTTAAAATGAACCTGACCATAGCTTCTAATCTTTCATTCTCCTTCTCACTATAGCCAGCCCATCGGTGCTCAATCTCTTGTATCTCCAACTTCCTAATCTCAGTGTCAAGCTAGCAGTGTCAAACCCTTGTCTGTACAGCTGATCAATGATTTTATCCATTGATCTGCTATGTTTCTCATCAGCTTCTTTGATCAGGTCTTCTAATTTCTTCTCACGAGAAGTCTTCTCATCACCCTTCCTCTTCTTGTATGTGACATGAAAATCTTTTTCTTTTTCCTTCTTCTTCTCCTTTTCTTTTTCTTTCTCCTCCTCCTTTTCTTTCTCCTTCTCCTTTTCAACTCTCTTTATCTTGACTACTTTCACTGACTTAGACTCCCCCTTTTTGGTTGCATTGAGTTCAGGGGTTTGAGTGTCAGAAAGTTTCTTATTGACTGCATCATCAACTAGGGTTTGTATATTTGAGGAGAGCCTCTCATCAAGGGATTGATGCACAATGTCAGTGATGATGGGAGTTATGAGAGGCAGGTAAGATTTAAAGATAGCAACCATTTGCTCAGAGGGTTTCTGTCCCTGAGAAATGGTGCCAGAAGCAAAGGCTGGTGGTTGATTTATTGAGAGTGGCTCAGTGTATGGGAGACCTTCAGAAGAAGGTGCCATCTGTGGGTTAATGTGGGCAGATGGACTTGATTCTTGAGACATTTTGGCAAGCAATTCTTGTAATCTACTTACCTCAGCCTCAAGAATGGTGTTGTGGGCTAGAACATCAAAGAAAAAGCCCAGGTCATCATTAGTAGTTGCTGAATCATCTATACTCCTGATTTCATCAGGATGAACATGTGCTGAGTGTGGATCAGTATTCACATGTGCCCCTTGATCTTGGTACTGGGGACTTCCTGCCTCAGGATTATGCCCTTCATCGATAGTTGCCTCTAGTGAGGTCTTAGAAATGTTACCAACTTCAGCCTGTTCATGTGCAGCCTCACCAGAAGTTCTAATCTCCTCCTCCACACGGGGAGATTGAACTGTGTAATCCCTATGCTGTGGGTTATCAGCAACACTAGAATCCTCCCCCTTAACTGTTGAGGTTTTCCCAGTTGTAATATGGTTCTGGGGAGGGGTTGGAGTGTTTAACTGAGTCAGCACTTCTGCAATTATAAAATTTAGGCTTTGTGGGGTGGCTTCAGTGGGAGATAGGTGTGAAGCAGATTGCACCTGGGGTGAATGGTGCTCTTCAATGGCAACCTTCTCAAATGAGAGAGGTTCCAGTAATGTGGCATCCCCTGAAATGTTTGCTACAAGATCCTGTTGAGAGGATTCCTGAGCGGTTATGGTTGGTGGAGTCTGTATAACTACTGGTGGATTACTACCAACAGTTTATTCCTGCATTGGTGCTGCAGGGGCATCCTCAGGGGACTCAACTCCCTGAGTAGCCTTTTTGGGCTTTTTAGTTTTTGGCTTGGTGGGGACTTTGGATCTGGAGGATGAGGTTGTGGGTTCCCGCAGCTTGGGTTTTAGCAGCTTGGCAGCCTCTTTAAGTTGTGTGTTCGAGTTTGCCTGGAGTATACTTCAGGCAAAACTGCCACAGCAAGGACTCCAAGGCCAACAAGGCCGTCAGATTCAATGCCATGAGAAATCGGTAAGTGCCAAGCTGATTTCTATGTCACACTTACCTTAAGTGTATTTCAAACTGCCACAGCAAGGACTCCAAGCCTTACCGATTTCTATGTCAGATTCATGGCCATGAGAAACCTTGGATATAATATCCATCTGTTAGCCATAGGTTTCAATGCCAGATCTTTTAGTTCTAAAAATATAATTTTAGAAAAATTTAAGCTTTGGCGTTCAAGAATAGAATACAATACCTGCTGCCACCTTGAAGACATTTGATCCCATGAGGAGGTCTTGGGGGCAAGGCAGACATTTACCATGTGGAAGATTAGGCGTTCAGGGTCATGGAAGTGCTTCTTCAAGATTATGGTAGCACTTAGGTCACCTTTGTATCCATGATGGGCGAAGGATAAGTCGGTTATACCCTTAGGATATTCGGTGACGAAGGTGGCATCATTCAGATTTAGGGTTTACCGAATAATGTCAGAAGTGACGACCACCTTCTTCTGATTGACAAACGACTGGAGAGTGATCTCGACATCATTCTCACCAGTTGTGAGGGTGACGTTTGTCCAGAATTGTTGTAGGGATTCGGCGTATATGGTTAGATTCAAAAGAAAGGCCGTTTGGTATGGGGATTCAACCATCAAATCGATGGCGTCATCAAACTTGTTCCAGAAGGCTGATTTGGTGAGGTAGGCTACACAGTTATGGCGTGGTTTGAGTTGCATAGTCGCCATTAATGCAGGAGGGAAGGTCTGAGAATTTTGAATAAGAACGTTCAGGGAATGAAAAGTTCTGAGGTTAGGGTTTGGAATTTATAGGTTATGAAACGGCTGATGGAAAACAACTGAAGGTTTTGGTGTTAGTCATCAGTTGTTTGAAACGACTGAAGACTTGGTGTTAGTCATCAGTAGTTGGAAACTACTGAAGACTTGGTTTTGCCTTCAGTTGTTTTGAAATGAAACATCAGTTGTTTTAAACAGCTAAAGAGTAAAGTTACTCATCAGTTGTTGTCGTCAATTCACGGGTTTCAGTTGTTTCATTCTAACCTCAACATTTACTCATCAGACTTTGTCTGATTTCAGACGTTTCATTGGTCATCAGTTCTTTTGAATATTTATTCATAAGCTCTTCTGAACATTTGTGCAGTAGATCTTTTGAAATAAATATTTTTCAGAACTTGTGAACAAATTTTATCTTCAGTACTTATGCTCAAGATTACACATCAGTACTTTTGGACAAATTTGTTCTTCAATACTTATCTGTTGGAAATAAACATCAGTAATTACAACCACATCAGTAGTTGTAACTACATCAGTTCTTTTCAACAAATAATGTACTTCAGTACTTTTAAGCATTTTGGTCTTCAGTCTTTTTAACACTTCAGTAGTTAAAAAAATATTGAAGACAAAATAACTCGTCAATACTTATTTTTGACTTTTGTATACTAACACTCATCAGTACTTATGATCTGAGAGTATCAGTATTAGTCGATTTATTCTAGCTGCAGCATACCAAGCCTTAGCATAAGATTTTGAAAAGATGCACTGTCCAAAGGCTTAGTAAATATATCTGCAAGCTCATCAGCACTAGGAACAAACTTTGGATCAATCAGACCTTTTTCATAACAATCCCTGATGAAATGATATCTGATCTCAATATGTTTGGTCTTAGAATGCTGGACTGGATTCTTAATAATACAAAGAGCTGAAGCACTATCCATCAGTAATGGAGTCTTAGTCTCTGTAATGCCATAATCCAGTAATTGATTCTGAAGCCAGAGTACCTGAGATGTACAACTTGCAGCAGCAATATACTCTGCTTCAGTAGTGGATGTAGCAACTGAAGTTTGTTTCTTACTCTGCCAAGAAACCAAACAATTGCCTAGAAATTGGCATCCACCAGAAGTAGATTTCCTGGTTACTTTACACCCTGCATAGTCACTATCAGAGAAAGCAACCAATTTGCAAGAGTACCCAGTGGAATACCAAAGTCCTAGAGATTGAGTTCCTTGCAAGTATCTAAAGATCCTTTTGACTGCAATCAAATGGGATTCTTTAGGTGCAGCCTGAAATCTAGTACAGACACAAGTTGCAAACATAATGTCTGGTCTAGAAGCTGTAAGGTACATAAAGGAACCAACCATACATCTGTAAAGGGTTTCATCAACCGCTTTACCTTTTTGATCAGCATCCAGTTGTGTGGTGGTGCTCATGGGAGTAGAACAGGGCTTACAGTTTTGTAAATCAAACTTTTTCAGAAGATCCTTTGTATATTTTGACTGATGAATGAAAGTTCCATCAGCTCTTTGTTTGATTTGCAAACCCAGAAAGAACTGTAATTCTCCCATGGCACTCATTTCAAACTTTTGTTGCATTAATTTTGTAAATGCATCACACAACTTTGGATCAGATGATGCAAAAATAATATCATCTACATAAATTTGAACAAGTAGCTTATGTTGTCCTACTTTCTTTATGAACACAGTTTTATCTATGGAGCGTCTAGTGAAATTGTTTTAAAGAAGAAAGTTAGACAGTGTTTCATACCAGGCTCTAGGAGCTTGTTTTAACCCATACAGAGCCTTATCAAGCTTATACACCCAATCTGGATGTTTATTATCCTCAAAACCTGGTGGTTGACACACATAAATCTCTTCTTTTATTTTACCATATAAAATGCACTTTTGACATCCATTTGAAAAACATTGAGATTATGGAAAGCAGCATAAGCTAAGAACAATCTGATTGCCTCCAGTCTGGCTACAGGGGCAAAGGTTTCATCATAATCAATACCCTCTTCTTGTGAAAACCCCTGTACAACCAGTCTGGCCTTGTTCTTGACAATTTGACCTTTTTCATCAGTTTTATTCCTAAACACCCATTTAGTGCCTATTGCACACTTACCTTGGGGTAGAGGAACCAACTCCCACACTTGCTGCTTTTTAAACTAAAGAAGTTTAAGTTCCATGGCTTCAACCCATCCATTGTCTCTTAATGCAACATGATAGTTCTTTGGCTCTTGCTGACTGATGAAGAGAGCATAGAAGCAGAAATTGGACAATTGACTTCTGGTTGAAACTCCAGCATTGATATCACCAATGATTTGAGACATTGGGTGATTCTTCAGCTCTTGATAGACAATAAGATCTGTGCAAGTGTTTGTAGGAGATTCAGCAGCAACAGATGTTGATTCAGACTCTTGAAACCATGAAGGAGATGGCAATTCAAACGAAGTAGATGATGCAGAGATCTCATCAGCATTTGTTGTGGATGGGGTGCTGAAGCTATAGGAACATCAGGTTTAGATGACTCAGGCACTTGAGCACTAAACTTGAAAAGGTGAGTACTGGCATCATCATCATCACAAGTACCACCAGAGGAAGAACTGTTTGTAGGAGGTGATGGATTTTCAGGAACTGCAATAGCTGGAGACTGATAAGGAACATATTACAGTGTGTCCAAATCAAATAGCTCCATAGGGTTTTGTGGGATTTTGTCCTTTGGAGATTCATTAAACTTCACATGCAAGGTCTCTTCAATCATCTTGTTCTGCAGTTAAAAACTCTGTATGCCTTGCAAGTTGATGAATACCCAACAAATTTCCCTGCATCCACTTTTGATTCAAACTTCTGAAGTGGATTATTTGTGTTAAGAATGTAAAGGGACACCCAAATGCTCTAAAGAATGAAATCAGAGGGGCCAAATGATGTAACACTTCATAAGGAGTCTTCATCAACCGCTGATTTACTAAAACTCTATTCTGCACATAGCAAGCTGTGTTGACAGCTTCGGCCCAAAAGGTCAGTGGCAAACCCAAATCAGCCAACATTGACCTGGCAGCTTCAATAAGTGTCCTGTTCTTTCTTTCCACCACTCCATTTTGTTCAGGAGTTCTTAGAATGCTATACTGCCTCTTGATTCCCTTAGACAAGTAGAATTCATCAAGTGTGTGGTTTCTAAATTCTGTGCCATTATCACTCCTTACACACTTGACTGGAAGGGAGTACTGTTTTTCCACATACAACACAAAGTATATTATGGTTTTTGGAGCTTCATCTTTTGAATGCAAGAAGAAAGTCCATACAAATCTGGAGTAATCATCCATAATTACCAGACAGTATTTCTTCTTTGCCATGCTCATCACTCTTACTAGACCAAATAGATCCATATGCAGTAATTGCAAGCAGGCAGTAGACTTTGGCTCTTCTATTGGAGGAAAAGATACTTTGTGTTGCTTCCCTTTTAAACAAGCAGAGCAGTTGTCATCACATTTGAACTCCTTCACTGGTAAACCTCTCATTAAACCATGAAGAATCAGCTGGTTCATGTTTTTAAGATTCACATGACCAAGCCTTCTGTGCCATAGTTTAGATTCCTGAGGAGAGGCCTTGGAGAACAGGCAAGGATGGCCTTTTAGATCAATTTTCTTTGATAAATCTAAGGCATATACTCTTCTTGTCCTGTTGGCCTTCAGGAGAGTATGTTCATCCAATACCTTGTCAATCAAACTCAGAACTTTGGATGACAGAATCCTGCATTTCTGGCTGGTGAAAAGGGCAACATGACCTTTATCACACATATGACTGACACTCAAGAGATTGTACTTGAGATTCTCCACATGGTTGACATCATCAAACCTTATTTCACCATTTGAAACAAAGCCTTTGCCGATGATGTAACCTTTAGCATCATTACCAAATGAAACAAATCCCTTCTTTCCTTGAGAGTAGTCATTAAGAAGAGAGTTGCTCCCTGTCATATGCATGGATCCTCCACTGTCTACATACCAGATGCTTCTTTGGCATGCTGAAGAACCCTGCATTTGTCAAAAGAAACTAATTAGTTTTTAAGACCCAAACCATTTTGGTTTTTGGGTCTGTTCTCATCAACAGATTTTACACTAACTGGTTTGTCATGATTGACAGCCTGTGGAAGTGGAGATGGTATGGAAAAGGATTCCTTTGATTTTGGCTTGGTTTTCCTTTTCTGTGGTTTAATCACAGGTACATCTATTTGTTGACTCTCCCCAACAGATGTTGAACCATCATAACAAGTTGTGTCTGATTATTTGCTAAAGCCTTCAGTTCATCAGACACATCAGTTCTTGTGTTTGATTGGTTCCTGTGTTTCACCATTTCCTCACTTTTGAAAGACACAGACTTGGTCTGGTGTTTTGGTATTCCATAAGGAATCCATTGACCACCTTCAGCTGTTTCCTGATAAACCCCTTCCTTCTTTTTGGATTTCTTCAAGGAAGTTGGATTTTCAGGATGAGATGCCTCTGGTACAAATTTGGTTTCAAATTCATTTTTCATTTTATTAATTTTCTTGTTGGTGTTCTTATCTTTATTTAAATTTGCACCCTTTCTGTACCAGCAGTCATCAGTGAGATGATTGAATAAGCCACATATTTCACATGGATTTTTCTTCATCTTCAGTTGATCAACTACTGAAGAAGATGAAAATACTGAAGATTTTTTCTTCAGTACTTTCTTCCTTTCAGTACTTATGTTAAGTACTGACGGATTCTTAACTACTGAAGATTTGTTCTTCAGAAGTTTTCTATCAGTACTTTTGGACTTCCTGATAGACTCTTCAGCAGTTGTCAAACCATTTTTGTTCTCAGTGGGTTTGGTTTGTTCTTCAGGTGTTATGACTTGCTCTTCAGTACTTTGAGTACTTTGTGAGACAACACCTGAAGTGATCAGCTTTCTCCTGATCATGTGTTTGTCAGTATTGGGACCATCAGCTGATTGATTTGCTGAGGTGCTAATACTGATTTCATCCTCTGATTTTGGTTCATTACCAGAGGGTGAGACACATAATGATGTGGATTGGTCATTGCTTTCTCCTTCAGATTCTACTTCTAATTTGGGAGTAAAATCTATAGGAGGAGCAGCGTGATTATAACCAATCCCAAACTTCACATTTGAAGCTGTTTGTTTGTTGAGAAGCATTTCAAATCCCTTCCTTGCATGATGTTACCAAGCGTTCACACTCTACTTGGGTATCTGCAAGTGTTTCTTTGAGATCCTTGTATTTCTCTAAGATAACCTCTACCTTTGCCTTTTCATCAGCGATTTGGCATTTTAATTTATAAATCTCATCATCTTTTTCATTTAAAACAGACTCAAACTCATCTTTTCTTTTGGAAATCACTTTCTCTAGCTCAAGATTTTTATTGATTAAAGCCACATTTGTTTCTCTAATTGAGGTAAAGGTAGCTATGCATGACTCAGAACACAACTTGGCCTTAGCCTCTGAAGATACCTGTGGTACCTATGATGTAGAAGCATTTGAGCATGAACCATCAGTAGACTTCAGGGCCATAAGAGCAAGATTTCCAAAAGGGTTTTCACCACCATGTTAACTAGCACCTGGAAACAGTTGTTCATGGTAACCAGAAAGATCATCTGGTAAACTGCTCCAGTCAACAACTCCAGGGGTGAAAAAGCTTTGTTGTGGTTGAGATTGAGATTGTTGATTTGATTGAGATAGTTGAGGATCAGGTAGGGCAGGTGTTTGTTGAGCTGTGGGTACTTGAACCTGATTGGACTGAGGCATGTAAAAACAGGGGTAAGGATATGGCATAGGACCTTGAGAGACAAAATATGCAGGAGATGATTGAACTTATGAAGGATGACCAAAACTGGTGGAATGTTGCCCTTTGTTTTGTGAGCTATTGCTTGGGAATGTCACAAAGGGTGCAGATGAGTTAGATCCAGATGATCTACACTCTCTTGCAAAGTGTCCAAGTCTATGGCACTTGTGACACCTCAACTTGCTCTTGTCAAAACCAACCTTGGTTTTGCCAGAGAGACCTGGGAATTTCCGACCTGTCCTTTTGTAAAACTTTTGAGATCTGATGTTGATCATTGCCATTTGACTCAAAATATCCATCTCTTCCAGATCATCATCTGGAATTCCTTTTAAATCATCCATCAAAAAGCACAAATTATCACTACTACCACCTGAATTACTATCAACACCAACAAAAGCATGTTCTCCACTGTTTGTAGAGAAATCTATATGCTCATCATATGAACCTTCTGATGCAGCATACTCTGACTCCTGACCGACCAATGCGGTATTTCCTGGTACAAAGTCATCAGTGAGCTTCCCAGATGAAGACAGTTTCCTTTTCTGTTCTATCTCTCGTTCAAATGTCAACAGTTTCCCATGAAGTTGGGTAAGAGATAGAGTGTCCAGATTTGCACTGGAGCGTAGGACAATAGTATATGTGTCCCATCTCTCAGGAAGGGATCTGAGGAATCTGTTGTTCATCTGGCTATTTGAATATTCCTGTTTAAGCATTTTCAACTCAGATATCAAACAGGAAAATCGCTCAAATTGCTGAGTCAGAGACTCACCCTTTCTATGAGAGAATGTCTCATATTGCTGGGTAAGGATTTCTCTAGTGTTTGCCAAAACCTCATCAGTTCCTCCAAATTGTTCCTTCAGAGCAACCCAGAGGTCATGAGCAGTTTCATGATGCATAAGCCCTGAATAGATTTCATTTGGCAGTGCCATGGCCAGAATTCCATGGGCTTTAGCATCAATTTTAAACAGTTTAAGATCCTCATCCGAATACTGCTCTGGTTTCTTCGGAACCATCTCATTCTTTTCCGGAAGACTCACCATAGGCTTGTATGGTCCATGAACCACAGATTTCCAACATCCTGTGCTATTGATAGACAGGTGATGGAGCATTCGGCGTTGCCATATGTTATACCCACTCCTAACAAGCATCGGAGGCTTTGTTGAGGAGCCAGTATTGTGAGGATCATTTGTTGGTGTAGCCATTTTCACAGATTCAAACAAATTCAATGTACTTTTAACAAATTTAGCTCAAAAACTCAACAACTCTATTTTAAACACGTAGAACCTCAAATTAATTCACCAGAAGCAACAGAAAATAAAACTATAACCAATTCTTGCAAATTTGCTAATTCGATCAAACTTAGATAATAAAAGAGCAGTTTCAATGATCAATTGTTAAATCGATCAATGATTAACCAGCTCTGATACCATTTGAAAGGATCTAAGATCAAGTTTGACCAATTAGGTTATGATTTGAAGCAGAATAGTATAATAATTAGACGAAATTTAAGCAAGAACAAGATGAATATTCAATAAAATAGTAACAGTATAGAGAGAGAAAGTTTTCTGCAAAAGAGAATGTTCTCATTCACTCATAAGCTTCGATAATTACAAATTAGGTCAACCTTCCTTTTATAGAGGTAAGGTGACGTCAGCAAATGTCACCTGATAGTGACATCTAACCGTTTTACATAAACAACTGAAAATAACTAAAACTACTGAAGATGTCCACAAAAGCTGAGGACATCTTCTTACAATAAAAGCTAAGTATTAAGTAATACTGCAACTACTGAAAACAAACTACTGAACTACTGATTACAAACTACTAAAATGATAAAGACAACTACTGAAAAGTAAACCATCACAACTACTGAAGAGTACTACTTCAGCTGTTATGACAACCTCTGAAGACTTGGTCTTCAGACTTTGTCTTCAGTTGATGTCTTCAGAGTTTGTCTTCAGTACTTGTCTTCAGACTTTGTCTTCAGTACTTGTCTTCAGACTTTGTCTTCAGCTGATGTAGTCTTCTTCAGTTGTTATGATGTCTGTGGGACTTAAAGGTTTTTCTAATCTAGCTCATTGGTTCTTTTGGTCCAACAGTTATTAACACAATATCATCAGCTAATAACATGCATCATGGAACTGGCCCCTGTATAGACTTGTACAACTCATCCAAAACTACCGTGAAAATAAATGAACTCAATGCTGATCCTTGGTGGAGACCCACCTCCACCAAAAAGAAATCTGCGTCACCCACCGGCGCACGCACACACGTTTCGCCTCCTCATACATATACTTGACTAACGTAATATATCTCTCTGGAACCTTTCTACCCCGTAGACTTTCCCAAATGAGTTTCCGCGACACACTATCGTAGACTTTTTCCATGTCGACGAAGACCATATGGAGATCCCTCTTCTTTTCTTTTTATTTCTCTATTACCCTCCTTATGATGTGTATGACTTTCGTTGTAAAGCACCCAGGCATAAATCCAAATTGATTTATCATTACCTTAGTTTCTCTTCTAAGTCTCGAGTCGATAACTATGAATCCAAGGATCGCAATCAGGTTTTATCAGTATTAAAATAAAGACATGTCAATGAATGTGGAATAATCATTAACTGTTGTTTAATTGTTTTTAATTTTTAATATCACCTATTAAAAGCTTGTTATGATGAACACAATTATGTATACGTAATAAATAAGCAGACAAGAATTAATTCAAATGTATTTCATTAATACTAAATAATGATTACAAAAGAATAATTAAGAATGCTATGAACAATGATTCTTCGAATGTATTATTGTTATTGATGGGACGGCGGCTAGGGTTTGATGATGTGATGTGTGTGTGCCGTAATATTTCTATTATGTTCTCCCTTGATGTGAAACCTAGGACTCATACTTATACAAGTGTTTTTGTCTTCCATAGGAATCTTGTCTTCCGCTGGAACTCTTGTTCTTCCGTAGGAAACTTGTCTTCCGCAGGAACTCTTGTTCTTCCATAGGAAATTTGTCTTCCGCAAGAATCTTCACTTTATCTTGAGATCATCAGTGGATACTGATGTTCATCCATAGAAGTCTTGTAAGAAACAAATCTACGGATTAACAAAGTTGTTCATCCGTAGATGTTTCTTACACTTAGCCAATTACAACAGTTCACCAAGTATATTGTTTTTGCCTGTCATCATACACATTAAGCAACACATATATATGGATTAACCTATATACTCAATGCATATATATACTGATAGTCAGTTACAGTCATTTATTACAAGAATTGATTAAAGTTCTAAGCCTATACAAATTGATCTTGACCTATTCTCTCAAGATTTAACAATACTCCCCCTTACGCTTAGATACTTTTAATCAGTCCTTCAAAATTGAAAGCTCATTCACCCTTGCCATGATTTTGTTGTAGAAGTAGGATACAATAGTTTTCTGATCATCAAACTTGTAGTTGAACTTCATCTTACTGATCTTCTTCAGAGTTTCATAACTTAGCTCCAGAACATCTTCTTCTATTGTGAGGGATTCCAGAACATTGTTATTGTTGATTATTTCCAATTCATCTTGCTCTAAGATCCTTAGTTCTGAGACTTCTTCATAGTTTGTCCCCTTCAGCAATCCAACATTATGTTTTCTCCTCTTGTAAGCTTTGGCATGGAGTTTTTCAATCACTTGGATTACATGCATAAGCAGGAACAAGTCATTCTGCGCTTCGTCGTCAGTTAACTTCGGAAAGTATTTGTCATGCAGGTATGATGTGTAGCTGGGATGTAGTAGTTTGATTTCCACAGGATCAAAGATCCTGATTCTATTAGCCTTCTTATTGTCAGCATTTCTCAGCAGCACCAATTCCTTAGTCTATTCAACATATCCACATTCTGTTATAGGATATGTGTATTGATTTCCCTCAATAGTCTTGATGGCTGCCGTTTTTCTGTTGTTGTATCCAACCCTATTTAAAAATTCATCATCATTTGATTCTGAGGCATTGGACTTAAACCTTTTTACACCTTTTATTCTCTTCTTGTGCTCAACATCTTCTCTCTTAGCCTCAGTTAGCACATCATCTCTGAACTTAGTCTTCAATTTACCCACTAGAGTTGAGAAGTCTCTTCCTTTTGGGCGTATTGGGTAATTAGTAATGCTAAGGCTCTGTAAGTCTTTGAGATCACATTCAGGCAAGCACAAAACTAAAAATACATCATGGAAGTATTCAACTCTTCCAGATGTTCTCTTAATAACTGCACAATCCCAGTCTGGATCATATTTCCAGGCCATAATCCTGTTCTCTTCCACAAAACTGGGAGTTGTGAGATGATCAATCAGCTCTATCAGAGTTGATTTTTGCTCAGTGATTTCTCTAACAGTAGTTCCCAGTGGCCATACTTTTCCGGGTATCATTTCCCTTGGTTCTCTAACCAGCTTATCTTTCCCTTTATGTTGATCTTTGCTCTCTATAATCACTCGTTCAGCAGGAGCTTTGTTGTTATGCTCTATAGCTGGGTTTGGAGCTTCAGTTTTGAATCTCACTCCAGTTTCAAGCTCAACCTTCATAACATGCTCCATCATTCTTCTCAGCTCACCAACTGTTCTCCCCTTAAGCTCATGTGACTTGTAGTTATGACCTTGTAGCCAGCAAGTCATGTGGTATTTGCTTAACTGGATGTGTCACGGTGGCCTAAGTCTTTCTTGATCTTCTGAATAGATTGATAGGTTATGAAAGTTTCATAATCACTGTTGGGGATCATGAATCTGGCCAACTTAAACTTTTTTAGCATATTCTTCAATTCAGTCACGTTCATCCTTTCATCCATGTCATAAGGAAACCCATGGTTGATAAGAGTCATGAACATGGTTGACTCAGGCCTCTCTTCCAATATATCTTTTGTTGTCATAAGTTCATCAGCCTTTGAGTCCTTTTGTTCTGTTGGAGAAACCATCTTGGTCAGCTCATTCCATTCTACATCACTATCACTCTCCTTGTGAGAAATAGACTTCACAGTAGACAACTCTACTGAAGGAGTGTGTTCAGGGGATGAGAGCTTTGGTTTCTTAGGTGAATCTTGCATAGATCACCTTCTTCTGAGTAGCACCTAGGTACTTCCTCTTCCTTGAGTAAGGAATGAGGTGCTGTGCAGACTCAACAGATTCTTTCACTGGCTTTATTGATGGAGCAACACTTGACTCCAGGCACATATCTTCATGTTCAGCTCCTCAATTTCTTCATCTTTTAACTTTAACAAATTAGATTTTGCTGAGAGAGAGTTAGTGATATGTTCAACCTTCTGAGTCATCTTCTCCTTCTTATCTTTCTCAAATTTCATAGACTTAACTAATTCTGCTTCATGTTGAAGCAATGCATCGATCATTTAATTCCTACATTCTTGAGTCTTGACACTTGATGAAACCTTCCATTCCTTGGCACCAAATGTCAAAGTCATCAAGAGTGATCAGTGGGGACTTTGTCATGGTTCCAGTTTCCATATCAGCTTTAGAGATAGCTGCCATTTGAAGGGTTAACTATTTTTATGTGTGTAAGGGATCTTAAAATGGTGAGATCTTATATCAAGAGCATGATATGCTCTGATACCAATTGCAGGACCGGGTGAAGGGCTGATGCACTTGTACAACACAACAACACAAATAGGAGAGTGCATTTCAACACTTAACAATTCAAATGGGGAACTGATAAGAATGAGTTTAGAGAACTTAGAAACACAAGATGTAAGTGAGACAGAAACTAGAGAAACACACAAGCAGTTGGTTTTCAAGGTTTAAGTATATTGATCTTCTAGTTCCTTACAAAGAGGTTTACAAAGTTCAACTCAAAACTTACTTAGTTACAAGGACCAGAAAATACTTATACTAAAGCCTACAGTCGGCCATACTTTGAAGGCCAGCTGGATACATGAACTAGACAACAAAATCCATGTAGAGTCAAAAGGCATATTGTCTTTTGACTAGTGACTATGACATGCCACATCTCACATCCTAATATATTACAAAAAGGATAAAGTATATAAAGTGGAAAGTTACAGACTCAAGACCTCAATGTACAGTTTACCAAAAGCATGGACCTTTTCACCAACTCATGAAAAGGTTGGTGACTTATCAGAGTGGCAGTGGAAAGTGGTTCAGCTTTAGGTAAAAAGTACATCAGATAAAGCATGTAATATAAAAGTCTTCGGAAAAATCTATCTTCAATGGTTGGCTTTGGAAGACTTTGTCCTTAAAGCTTCGGAAGACTTCATCTTTTGGCTTCGGAAGATATTGGTCTTGGCTTTGGAAGATTTCACACTTAGAATAATTTCCAAGTCAGTGTGAATCTTCCGAAGCATTCCACTTCAGTGTACATGTGCATGCATGCAGGAAAGACTTTAAGTGTTTGGGTTACATCAGCCTTACTAATAACTTTACACTTAGTGTATTATAAAGATGAATGAATGGGGTGTAAAAGCCTCAAAATTTCAAGAGTATAACTTCAACACAAGCCTTCCAACATTGAAGTTGTTGGTGACTTGTTTTAGTATGTAAAAGGTTTAAAAATAAGACAAGAAAACATGTGTGAAAGAATCAAGTAAAATATTTTCAATTTGGACCTCAAAAATAGGGGTTTACCATACTTGTTCACCTTGATGACTAAGTGGTTATGTCCTAGAGGTTGTTCCAAGTGGTAAAGAAAATAAAAGAAGAAAGTAAGGAAAGTAAGGAAAGAAAGTAAAAAAAAATAAAAAAAATAAAAAACTCATAAGTTGTTCTTAAAGATTTCTTGCAAAAGATAAAGTTTTAGATGCAATAAGAGAGTTAAGAGTGATGAAAGTGATTAGGTAGGGATTTGGGTTATTATTTATAGATTAAAATTACAGTCGGGCATTAAAGAAGATAGAAGGAGAGATGAGTGGATGGAAAATTCAAAGTTTTAATTTCAACCCCTCAACTTATTTTATTTATTAATTTGCACCGTAAACTCTTGATTAAGCATGGGTATTTTAACATATGAACCATAAAAATAAAACTTATAAATAATTTTCTAAAAAATATAAGTCCCGATAAGTTGCTCGGTTTTGCGTTAAAATACGTATTCACAATTGTTTAAGCGTGGTACAAACATATAATCAACAAGAATGATATAAAAAAATATTTTTACATTGATCAAGTCTTGAGATTACAAGGATTAAATGGAACATACGGAACTTTACATAATGTATGTATATTTTCATGCATTTTGATTTATTCAATGTTTTATTTATGTATTTTGTATGTAGGTAAATTTTGCTAGGTATTATCTGCTGTATAATTAGTACCCCATTAGTTTAGTCATACTATTGTTAGGAGATATAAATTGTGTATCATCTAATAACAATATTGCACCAATTATATAATCTATAAGTTTCACTATAATTTTACTAACCAAATATATTTCACAAGAATAGTCACATAGATATAAAAAATATATATGTACGAGTGATATTAGAGTATTGCATAAAATAATAATATATTTTTATTAGTTGGTGTAATATGATATAGGTTAATATAGATGAGCACAGAAAATAATGCTTCTAAGCGAGTAGTTATAATATAACAATCTTAATAAATTAGAGTTAGAGTGGGACCTAGTAGTCGGGTTATCACCAAAATTAAGTTTAAGAGTTAGCTTTCCAACCCAAGTAGTTACATAGGATTTCGTTGAGTTTTGATACCTTATAAAATGACACAAGAAAAGAGGTCGAAGCTAATCTTTTTAGTAAAAAGTTAATCCTACTTGTTTGGGTCATATCTTGTTCATAAAAAGTCCAAATGATCTTAGTTTTATAAACGTTAGTAGATGTGTCAGCTTCAAAAGTTGTATGATCTTGGGGCATGAAAAAGAAGTTTGGTCACTCATCGAGGTGGATTTCCTAAAGTATTCTGAAAAAACTCACCGCTATATCTTTTTGCCAAAATAAATAATTTGGGTAAGATAAACATATCAAAACAACAATAACAATAACATATCTAGTATATCTCACTAGAAACAGGGTTTGGGAGGAGTTGGATGGTGGCAAATCTTACCGCTATCTTTTAGGATAGAGAGACCGCTTCCAATGAGACCCGCGGCTCGAAATGAAAAAACCACAAGATTACAGGCACATTTTGTATATTTAAAATAATAGTTTAGCAAAACACAACGACATATAAACCCACATACACATCTCAGGCAATGAACAAAAGGCAGACAAATTTTCAAAATAAAAAGTGCACATTCAATAACACCACTCGTAATTACTCTGCTCTATGATTGTCCTATAAGCCCCTATTCTTAATCTTGTATTAGCACTTTATATATAAAGGAAAATGAGAGTTTACCTATGTCATAAGCATACACTATCTCAACCGATCCCCATTAACAGTCTTTAACCTTAATTATACGCCTCTAGTCACTCCTATCCTCGATCATGTGCTCAGAGAGGTGCAACTCTAACTTGTCCCACCTAATCAACTCCTCCCATGTCAACTTTGGTCTTCCTCTACCCCTTCTACCATCTAAGACAATGTTATCTACAGTTCTAACCAGTGTTCTCATCTGCCTCCTCTTCACGTGTCCAAACCATCTCATCTCCCCTCCCAAATTTTGTAAGTGATGCATGTCAACCCTAATCTCTGTCGGAACACGTTGTTCCTTATCTGATCCATCCTTGTGTGGCCGCACATCCACCTCATCATTCTCATCTCTATGACCTCCATCTGCCGCCCTTGTGATTTCTTCATGGCCCAACAATTTGTTTCATATAACATAGCAGGTTTTACTGCTACTCTATAGAACTTTCCCTTTAGTTTTGTTGGGAACCTCTTGTCACATAAAATCACTGACGCCGCTCTCCATTTGCACTATCCTGCCTGGAAACGGTAGGCTACATCGCTGTAAATCTCTCCATTCTCTTGAAAATTCAAGCCAAGATACTTGAATGTACTCGTTTATGGAACCACCAAATCCTGAATACTAATTTGGGTGTCCTCTTCATTTACACCACCAAAGTTACAATGCATGTATTTCATTTTAGATCGACTTATCCTTAAGCCTTTGCGCTCTAATACCGTTCTCCACTCTTCTAACCTATTATTAAGCATTTTTTTATTCTCTGTTATTAACACAATATCATCAGCTAATAACATGCATCATGGAATTGGCCCCTGTATAGACTTGGACAACTCACCCAAAACTACCGTGAAAATAAATGAACTCAATGCTGATCCTTGGTGGAGACCCACCTCCACCGAAAAGAAATCTGCGTCACCCACCGGCGCACGCACACACGTTTCGCCTCCTCATACATATATTTGACTAACGTAATATATCTCTCTGGAACCTTTCTACCCCGTAGACTTTCCCAAATGAGTTTCCGCGACACACTACTGTAGGCTTTTTCCATGTCGACGAAGACCATATGGAGATCCCTCTTCTTTTCTTTATATTTCTCTATTACCCTCCTTATGATGTGTATGACTTCCGTTGTAAAGCACCCAGGCATAAATCCAAATTGATTTATCGTTACCTTAGTTTCTCTTCTAAGTCTCGAGTCGATAACTGTGAATCCAAGGATCGCAACCAGGAATTATCAGTATTAAAATAAAGACACGTCAATGAATGCGGAATAATCATTAACTGTTGTTTAATTGTTTCTAATTTTTAATATCACCTATTAAAAGCTTGTTATGATGAACACAATTATGTATACATAATAAATAAGCAGACAAGAATTAATTCAAATGTATTTCATTAATACTGAATAATGATTACAAAAGAATAATTAAGAATGCTATGAACAATGATTCTTCGAATGTATTATGGTTATTGATGGGAGGAAGGCTAGGGTTTGATGATGATGTGATGTGTGTGTGCCGTAATATTGCTATTATGTTCTCCCTTGATGTGAAACCTAGGACTCATATTTATACAAATGTTTTTGTCTTTTGTAGGAATCTTGTCTTCCGCTGGAACTCTTGTTCTTCCGTAGGAAACTTGTCTTCCGCAGGAACTCTTGTTCTTCCGTAGGAAATTTGTCTTCTGGAGGAATCTTCACTTTATCTTGAGATCATCAGTGGATACTGATGTTCATCCATAGAAGTCTTGTAAGAAACATATCTACGGATTAACAAAGTTGTTCATCCATAGATGTTTCTTACACTTAGCCAATTACAACAGTTCACCAAGTATATTGTTTTTGCCTGTCATCATACACATTAAGAAACACATATATATGGGTTAACCTATATACTCAATGCATATATATACTGATACTCAGTTACAGTCATTTATTATAAGAATTGATTAAAGTTCTAAGCCTATACAAATTGATCTAGACCTATTCATTCTAGATTTAACAATACTCCCCCTTAGGCTTAGATACTTGTAATTAGTCATTCAAAATTGAAAGCTTATTCACCCTTGCGATGATTTTGTTGTAGAAGTAGGATACAACAGTTTTCTGATCATCATACTTGTAGTTGATCTTCATCTTCCTGATCTTCTTCAGAGTTTCATAACTTAGCCCCAGAACATCTTCTTCTGTTGTGAGGGATTCCAGAACATTGTTATTGTTGATTATTTCCAATTTATCTTGCTCTGAGATCCTCAGTTCTGAGACTTCTTCATAGTTTGTCCCCTTCAGCAATCCAGCATTATGTTTTCTCCTCTTGTAAGCTTTGGCATAGAGTTTGTCAATCACTTGGATTACATGCATAAGCAGGAACAAGTCATTCTGAGCTTCATCATCAGTTAACTTCGGAAAGTATTTGTCTTGCAGGTATGATGTGTAGCTGGGATGTATAGTTTGATTTCCACAGGATCAAAGATCCTGATTCTATTAGCCTTCTTGTTGTCAGCATTTCTCAGTAGCACCAATTCCTTAGTCTGTTCAACATATCCACATTCTGTTATAGGATATGTGTATTGATTTCCCTCAATAGTCTTGATGGCTGCCGTTTTTCTGTTGTTGTATCCAACCCTATTTAAAAATTCATCATCAATTGAATCTGAGGCATTGGACTTAAACCTTTTTACACCTTTTATTCTCTTCTTGTGCTCAACATCTTCTCTCTTAGCCTTAGTTAGCACATCATCTCTGAACTTAGTCTTCAATTTACCCACTAGAGTTGAGAAGTCTCTTCCTTTTGGGCATATTGGGTAATTAGTAATGCTAAGGCTCTGTAAGTCTTTGAGATCACATTCAGGCAAGCACAAAACTAAAAATACATCATGGAAGTATTCAACTCTTCCAGATGTTCTCTTAATAACTGCATAATCCCAGTCTGGATCATATTTCCAGGCCATAATCCTGTTCTCTAACACAAAACTGGGAGTTGTGAGATGATTAATCAGGTCTATCAGGGTTGATTTTTGCTCAGTGATTTCTCTAACAATAGTTCCCAGTGGCCATACTTTGCCGGGTATCATTTCCCTTGGTTCTCTAACCAGCTTATCTTTCCCTTTATGCTGATCTTTGCTCTCTATAATCACTCGTTCAGCAGGAGCTTTGTTGTTATGCTCTATAGCTGGGTTTAGAGCTTCAGTTCTGAATCTCACTCCAGTTTCAAGCTCAACCTTCATAACATGCTCCATCATTCTTCTCAGCTCACCAACTGTTCTCCCCTTAAGCTCATGTGACTTGTAGTTATGACCTTGTAGCCAGCAAGTCATGTGGTATTTGCTTAATTGGATGTGTCATGGTGGCTTAAGTCTTTCTTGATCTTCTGAATAGATTGATAGGTTATGAAAGTTTCATAATCACAGTTAGGGATCATGAATCTGGCGAACTTAAACTTTTTTTAGCATATTCTTCAATTCAGTCACGTTCATCCTTTCAACCATGTCATAAGGAAACCCATGGTTGATAAGAGTCATGAACATGGTTGACTCAGGCCTCTCTTCCAATATATCTTTTGTTGTCATAAGTTCATCAGCCTTTGAGTCCTTTTGTTCTGTTGGAGAATCCATCTTGGTCAGCTCATTCCATTCTTCATCACTATCACTCTCCTTGTGAGAAATAGACTTCACAGTAGACAACTCTACTGAAGGAGTGTGTTCAGGGGATGAGAGCTTTGGTTTCTTAGGTGAATCTTCCATAATGATCACATTCTTCTGAGTAGCACCTAGGTACTTCCTCTTCCTTGAGTAAGGAATGAGGTGCTGTGCAGACTCAACAGATTATTTCACTGGCTTTATTGATGGAGCAGCACTTGACTCCAGGGCACATATCTTCATTTTCAGCTCCTCAATTTCTTCATCTTTTAACTTTAACAAATTAGATTTTGCTAAGAGAGAGTTAGTGATCTGTTCAACCTTCTGAGTCATCTTCTCCTTCTTATCTTTCTCAAATTTCACAGACTCAACTAATTCTGCTTCATATTGAAGCAATGCATCAATCACTTCATTATTGCTCTGTGCATCTTCTTTCAGTCTTTTAATCCTTGTTTCTTGCTTCATTAGCTCTTCATCCTTTTCTTTTATCACTCCCTTCAACTCTTGAATTCTTTGCTTTCTTTTGTTTGATTTGAGCACAAGTTTGTTGTATTCAACCACCAGGTAACTCTTGCTCATAAGGATGTCCTTGTCGCTCAAATCATCTTCATGATAGGCAATAACATCAACAAAGTTGCCTTTTTCTTCTGCTATAGGTTCAGCAGCAGTCTCATCATCATTTACTTTAGTGGGAGCAACACTTGCTGAACTTTAGTAGGTCCCAACTGTTTGATCAATAGGCTCTTGATATTAAGGTTGAGACAGTTACTGAGCATCAAGAATTGGAGTTATGGGTTCAGTGTGATCAGACAAGACTGTGTTTTGTGAGTTGGAGACTGAGAGTGGGATGGTGCTAGCTTGAGACATTAACTCAGTCTCACCAGAGTACAATGAGTTCTGAGACTGAGTTATATGTATAGGCTCAGTATAAGCACTCTCAGGAGTTTGATGTTGTGGAGTTTCAGACAGTGGAAGAAGAGGTGATTGATTTTGGATTGGAGAGATTGGTTGAGTATGTTGAGTGGCTGATTGAGACTGTGGTGGGGATTCTTGTGGGATAGGTGAGATGGGCTGAGTGTTTTCACTGGCTGGAGATATATGTTGGATAGAGGTTGGTTGATGGGGTGAATGTGAGGCTTGGACAGAGTTAGATGACGACTCTTCTTGTTGATCTTCCCAAACCAGCTCTTGTGGAATGTTGGCATTGGCATCCACCACATGGGCAAACATTGGAGTGTCTTCCCCTTGGTATTTTCCACTGATCTTGTTTAGTACAGTTCTACCCAAATGAGCCTGTACAAACACATCACCCTTTCTTGCTATACCAGGCAGCTCATCATTAATAATCATTTGTAGGAACCTTAGGAACATATACATCTTGTCGACCTTCTACACTCTTATTTGGTCTCACAGACAGATGTAGATGTACTTTGAGTAGTTGTAGGTCCTACCCTCAGAGATGTTCCTTGAGAACCTATCTAATCCGGACTTCCTGTTTGAAATACACTTAAAGTAAGTATGACATAGAAATCGGTAAGGCTTGCACAGTCTTCCCTTCTTGATCTCTCCTTATCAAAATCGTCATCATATCCCATCAGGTAGAAACCCTTCTCTATGTAATCACTTTGAAACACATCTGGGTGATTAGCCTCTTGTTCACCCAGCTCAAGTGACCTTCTGATAGTTTGTTCATTAATCTGTAGTCTTTCAGTTTGGATTTCAGAAACTATCACCTCCTCTTCTCCATCTTGCTCTATTCGAGCTGAATTCCAGAAATCCACTATGTGCTCTTGATGAATCAAAGGCTCTGCTGTTAGGGCATAGAAGAGCCTGGACCGTCGAAGGTATCTAATGATGTCTCGACGGCCTTCTGATGCGGGATCATCAGCATTGAGGAATGCACACACATTGTGCTCTTTTGCAAACCTATTCGTAATCTGCACATAAGAACGATGAAGATTACGTTAGTATAAGTGTTACAGACATGAATATGATCAGTTTTAACGATAATCAGGAATCAAACAGTTCGTTATTGATGATTATGACATGATTTACCTTCAAAGTAATGATCTGTGATCAATACGTGTTTGTTTTAAGTTTTTGAGTTGGTAGTTTTGAATCTTTGTGAAAGGGGGAAAAGGACGTGCGCTTTTCTAGGTCTGAAAAGTGCTCTGAAAAAGTGAATAATGAAAGTTTTAAGTAAAGAAAGTCATTTATACTCTCGGACACATTAATTTCATTTATTTAATTAAGTGGGTACCACTTCCTTTTTACCCCTTTCCGTTGCATTCATTTATTCCGTAGATTTCATATCTTCCGCAGAACATCTGCGGAACCATAACATCTGCAGATGCCTTAACATCTGAAATAAAACAGAATTGTAGATCAAGTATATCTTAATTATCCATAGATTACCACTCTATGAATATTGATTATACTTTCAAAATTTTCAACAAATCCGTAGTTTACAAATTCTACGGACGGTCATAATTTAACACATTTTCTGTGTTGCTTCTGCTGATGCTGAAATTTCACTATTGCTTCTACTGATGTTGAAATTTCACTGTCGCTTCTGCGGATGCTGAAGTTTCACTAAAACATAAATTGTATGATTCTAATCAAGTGATAGAACCATTTATTGTTGTTGGACCTTGTTGACTTTGTTTGCATGACAATTGAGTACAAGAAGATTGAAAAACTTCCTACATCCTGCAGCCAAGTTAGTGCTCAAGCTCCAATTCCTTTAAAATTCAGATTTTTATTATTTTTCATGCATTGCCTACTACCCCTAAATATGTGATTAATGATAAGCTGTTGCATTCATCATAAATTTACATGAAAAATTAGCATGAAAGGCATATAACAGTCCAAAAATGATGTAATCAGTTAAGAAGAAAAATCAACCAAACAGACTTAGTTAATACACGCATGCTGGGATCATACTATCACACTAAGATCCTTCTCTTTTTGATTATTTTGATGAAATATGTTCTAATGCAACACCTGATTGCAAGTATACATGCCCACTTAAATCGATACAAGAGCATTGTATCAACTAGGCATGCTATTTATCATGTTTTAGGATTTATTGATGGTTAACTGTTATGTGCTCCACATTCAATTCTTATTAGAGTTTGTCCTCCGTTTGTGAGTCAAATCATCACTTTTTCACACTTAGAGACTATGTACTGTCAGTTATAAATTCTATCTTGAGACAACTTTGTAGTCTCATAAATGCTTTGTTGTTAATGCTCTTTTAGATAATATACAGTTGATCATAATGGATTCTTTTGAGAGCTGAAATATGATCCTCGTACGGTCACCAGGTCTTTACTCACGTAAAACAGAGGTGCCTTCAACCCAGGTCTTTGTTTACACAAAACAGAGGGAGGATGAAGATCATACTTTAAATTATGAACCCAGGTTTTTGTTCACACAAAATAGAGGGAATATGATTTGCAAAGATAGAAGATTATAAAGTGTTTTACATAGTGTGCTTGGGTGAGTGATTTGATTACATCAGGATAAGACTCACTTGCTTGATCCTTAAAATGGAGTTCCCATAAACAGTTATCTTTTCATTGTGTTTGGCATGCTCATAGTGTAGTTTCCACTCAAGATAAACCTACTCACATATCAAAATGCTTTTGATCAGATTTAAAGTCAGTTGATTTCAGTAAGTAAGCAAGTGCGTAGTATACTATCATTTCCCATACATATAACATGCTGAAATAAAGGACACAATAAAGAAAGACTATATTTTTGTATTTTTATATTGTTTTCTGAATGTTTTTGGATTTTATAAATTACTATGTACAAGGACAGTCACATGCTTTTCTTTGTTGATGAGAATTTAATCTAAGTTAATTATACCCAAAGACTCAATTAGAAAATTGAATCTAACTGAATCAAAGGGTTTAGTGAATAAGTCAGCAAGCTGATTTGTTGTATCCACTTTGATTAACTTGATTAATTCCTTTTCTGAGCAATCCATCAAAAAATGATATCTGATTTCAATATGCTTTGTTTTGCTATGTTGAACTGGATTAGCAGTGATAAACATAGCAGCTGTATTATCAATATGAATTGGTGTTTGAAGGAAATTGTAATCATAGTCAAGTAATTGGTTTTGCAACCAAAGCACTTGAGAGCAACCAGCTGAAGCAGCTATGTACTAAGCCTCAGCTGTGGATACAGAGACGTTTGTTTGCTTCTTGCACTGCCATGAAACAAGTCTTGGTCCTAAAAATTGACATCCACCGATGGTGGATTTTCTGTTATTAGTGCATCCTTCAAAGTCACTATCTAAGTATGAGTAGAGACTGAAATCCCCATCTTTTGGATACCACAGTCCTAGAGCCGGTTTCCCTTTTAGATATCTGGAAATTCTCTTGACAGCATTCAGATGATACTCTTTTGGATCAGATTGATACCTGGCACAAACACACAGCAAACATTATGTTAGGCCTGCTGGCAGTTAGATACATAAGTGATCCTATCATAGATCTATACAATCTTTGATCAACAGATTTCCCAGTAGGATCAGGTATAATCTTGTCTGTGTTGAAGCAGGGGTTTTGCATGAGGATGTATCAGCAAGATTGTACTTCTTCAATATTTGATGTATGTACTTCTCTTGATTGATAAAAATGTCATCTGTTTTCTGATGAACTTGTAGGCCAAGGAAGAAAGTCAATTCTCCTATTGAACTCATCTGAAATTCAGATTTTATTAACTCTTCAAAACTCACACAGACCCTCTTGTTGGTTGATCCAAATATGATGTCATCTATATATATTTGAACCACCAAAGTTCTTGATGTTCTTGTTTGAGAAAAAGAGTCTGATCAATAGTCCGTCTTTTGTATCCATGCTTGAGCAAGAAAGATGATAATGTTTCATACCATTTTCTTGGTCCTTGATGAAGGCCATACAAAGCTTTGTCTAGCTTGTAGACTCTATGTGGGTAGTCAGGATCTTCAAAGCCAGGAGGTTGAGCCACATAGATCTCTTCATTAATTTTTCCATAAAGGAAAGCACACTTGACATCCATTTGGTAGACAGTGAACTTCTTGTAAGAAGCATAGGCTAGAAACACTCTGATAGCTTCAATTCTTGCAACTGGTGCAAAAACCTCATCATAGTATATTCCTTCTTCTTGAGTGTATCCTTGAGCAATCTGTCTAGCTTTGTTTCTCATAATTATACCTCTTTCATCTAGCTTGTTTTTGAAGAGCCATCTTGTTCCAATTGGATGCTATCCTTCAGGAAAATCAACAAGATTCCACACTTTCTACTTTCTGAATTGTTGAAGCTCTTCCTGCATAGCTTCAATCCGGCTATTATCCTTTCGAGCAGCTGTAATGTTTGGAGGAATAACTTGATATAGGAAGCAAGTAAATAAGTAAATGTTTGCAGCTCCCCCTTTGCTTCTTTTAGTTCTTGCATTTAGATCTCCAATTATATAGTTAGATGTATGAGATTTGTGAATTTTGGTTGTTGAAACAGAATCAACCGGAATGGTTGATTCCAAGTTAGACATATCCATTGGAGTAGATGGATTCAGCCGTGATGATGAGTCAATGAAGTAATCAAAGTGTTCTTCATGTTCGGCATTTGAAATAACAGGATCTTCATTTGGTACATCAGCTGCATTATGAATGTCTTTCGCAGGAACTTCTACGGAAGTGTTTGGTTCATCCGTAGGAGTTACAGGAACATCTACGGATGGTATTTGTGGGGCTTCTAACAAGTCTCTGGAATGTAAAGGATCCTCTCCAATCTTAGGAGCATCTACTGAAGCATTATCCATATCTACAGATGAAGGATGATCATCTGTGGATGCATTGTCATTGGCTGTGGATGTAGAGTTGCCATCTCCAGATGTAGATCCATTTTGCTGAACTGGTACATTGGTTGTTCCTTGATCCATGACACTTGAGGTTTGTGGTCTTGGAGGATCAGCTGATAGTGATACTTTATTCAAATTTAGAGGAACAAATGGATAACATGTATCAGCAGAACCTACATTAATCAAATATCCAGAGTTAAATGAGTCTATTAATGCATCTATATCAAACAACCATGATGAACCTTTAACAGATTTGGTAAATACTGATTCATCAAATGAAACATTAGGAGTTTCTTCCATAATGTTATGTTGTGGAATGTAGATCCTATATGATTTAGATGTTGAAGAATATCCAACAAAGAAACCATCATAGGCTTTCTCAGAAAATTTTCCCAATTGTTCCTTTATGTTCAACACAGATACATGACACCCAAAAGCTCTAAGATATCCTATAAAAGGTTTTCTTTTTAGTAAAAGCTCATAAGGTGTTTTTTATGTTCTTTGACAATTAATGTCCTATTTTGAACATTGCATGTTGTGTCCACAGCTTCAGCCCAGAATGTGATAGGCAACTGAGAGTCAGCTAGCATTGTTCTTGCTGCTTCAATGAGAGTTCTATTCCTTCTTTTAGCAACTTCATTTTGTTGTGGAGTTCTTGATGCACTGAATTGCCTTGCTATGCCTTTATTCTTGCATAATTCTCAATCTTGATCACAAAGACCATTAATGTTTCAGACGTTTCACTCTTTTGTTTTAAGAAAAAGACCTAGGTGAATCTAGTGAAATCATCCACTATCACTAAGCAATATTTCCTTTTTCTAATGCTCATCATATTGGTTGGACTAAAAAGGTTCATGTGAAACAATTTGTGTGGTGTAGTGTTAGTATTGATTAATTTGGATTTATGAGACACTCTACGTTGTTTTTCTTTATAACATGAAGTGCAATGATTTGAACAATAAAACTCTTTCTTTGGTAGGCCAATGACTAAGTCATTTTTCACCAATTTATTCATATTCTTCATGTTGGAATGAACAAGCCTTCTATGCCACAATTGTGATTCATCTTCTGAAGACTTAGATAGCAGGCATGTTTCATGGCTTGTTAGTATTGTATTGTTCATATCCAAAACATAAGTGTTTCCTTTTCTTGATGCTTTAAGAAGGATTCATTCTGCTGGAACTGAAAAACCTGGCTTAAGAATGTAACAGTTAGTGTTATCAAATAATGACGTGTAGTTTTGATCATAGATTTGAGATACACTTAACAAGTTATACTGCAAATTTTCATAATAATTTATTTTCTCAAATGTGAGCACACCATTAGTTACCATTCCTTCACCAAATATTTTACATCCCTTCTTATCCCCACCAAATGCCACATATGAGGCATTTTTATGCTTGAAGTCATAGAGAAGAGAACAGTTTCCTGTCATATGTCTGTAACAACCACTGTCAACATACCACTTGTTGTCAGCTCTCCATGATTGTTCCTACATAAATAAATAGATCAATTAGTATTGACAACCTAAGCCTTAATGATCTTGGGTTTGCCAGCAGTGTCTAAAATTGTTACTCCTTCATGAATCAGTCTTGAAATTTCAGTATTAATTTTAGGCTTAATTGATTCATTTTGAGTTGGTAGTGGTGAGGATGATTCTGTTGAAGATGAGGTTGTTAATTTTGAGTTTGGTTTCTCAATCTCTTATTCCTTCACCCTGTCTTTCTTTGATTCATGCTTTGATTTTGAAGGTGAACCTTGATTTGTGAAAGTTTCATCATCTTTTGATTTTGATTGAGACACATGTGTTCCCTTTTCAAAATTATCAAAGAAAGTATCATCAACACTTGACTTCTTGTCAGTCAAGTCCACCTTTTTGTGAGGTGTTTTGGATTGACTTGATGTTCTTTTCTTCAAAAGTTTGTCCTCAGCAGATGATTTCTGTTTTGGTTTAGACTTTTGTTTTTGTTGCCCTTTCTCTGGTTTTGAATCTTCTTGACTTTCAGTGGATTGAGAGTCTAATTCAATCAGTTTAGCTTTTGACTTCTTTGTGCTCTTTGTCTTGTTCTTTTTATTAAAATAGCATTCCTGAGTTGAATGATTATTTTGTTACAGATTGCACAATTTTTGTTGAAGTAGCAATCAGATGTCATGTGATTATTCATAATGCAAATGGAACAATAACTGCTAAAGTATTAATCATCAGTATTATGATTTTTCATATCACACCACTTGGAATACATTTTCTCAGATTCTTCTTCAGACTCATCTATCTTCTTTTTCTTATTCAGCTTGTGAGTCCTCAACTTCTTTTCCAATGGAGCACTTGATTTGTTCTTACTTTTGCTTGAAGCACCGTCAAGTGATTCTTGTTTAACTTTTAATGACTTTTATTGCTTGAGATCCAACACTTTCTGATTAGATTTGTTGGCAGTCTCTCTCTTTGTTTCCTCTTCCGTAGATTTGGTTTTTGCTTTCCGTAGATGTTCTACAGATTCAGTAGATTTTGCCTTCCGCATATCTTCTACTAAAGTATTTTTCTACTACTTCATTGTTGAATGTTTCTCTTACCTTTATCTATGTGGGATAAAGGTATCTCCTCAGCAGATCTGCACTGATCAACTCCTATTATTGAAGAATTTTTATGATGATTAATTTCTTGAAGTCCTTCATTTAGTTGAGCAATCCTCTTGCAGATAGTCTTCAGCATGTTTCTTTGTTTTGGAGGATATTGTAGTTTTGATTCTTCAAGTACTTTTGGAAGAACAGTTTCAACAATAACATTCTTACCAATGTTCAGTTGATCAAGTTTTCTGATTTAGAAGACTCATTTTCACTCACCTCAGATTCATTGTTAGTGTTTTGCTGATTAGATTTTATTTCAAACTTGGTCCTTGGTATAAAATGATTTGACAAAGTGTTTGTCATTGCTTCAGGTAGAGTTGTGTAGTTATCATTTATTGGAGGTGCAACAACATTATATCCCAACCCATACCTACTCTTTGATTCAATATGAGAATTTAACAACTTCTCATATTACTAAGATGAAAGTTGAAACTTCTGAAGTTTCACTTCAGTTGATGCATGATCAGCCATGGATTGGGTTAAGGAAGTGGTTAGATGCTCAACTTGGGCTTTTAAGCTGTAATTTTATGAAACAAATTTTTCTAAATCCTTTTGCAAAGAGTTAATTTTGATTTGATATAGTTTATGTTCTCTTACATGAGATTCATTCAAAAGCATTGTTTCTTTTACTTTATCGGCCAATTATTCAGCATGGACTCTATATCTCTCACCTTCCTCAACACATAATGATGAACACAATCTTTCGCTTACCTCTCTAGCCATTGGTCGAACTTTTTTTTCCATATGAGCCATCAAAGCTTGATTCTCTTCCAAAACTTCCTTCTCATACATACTCCAGTCACATGTTCCATCTTGTAGTATGATCAGCCCACACTCCTTTGAATTACTAGGTCCTGCTGGCTCATTAGTGGCTGGTGGGGATGAATTTGTTAGCTGAGATTGTCTGAAAGATCTTTGAGAAGTTGATTGCTGATGAGATTGATGTTGATAAGATGGAGGTTGCTGAGGTTGTCTCAAGTCCAGATTTGATTGTTGATTGCATTCTTTAGAGAAATGTCCATAGAGATTACACTTGAAGCATCTTACCTTTGACTAGTCAACACCAATCTTTGATGTTTTGCTTGATGCAGCCAAGTTTTTGTTTCTTCTGATGTATTGTTTGGCTCTATACGCAATCATTGCCATTTGCCATTGGAGATCCATCTTCTCAACAACATCAGGATGTAGTTCTTCTAAGTCTTGGTGGCAAATATTTACTGATGTTAGAGAGCTTCCCAAGTAAGCTTGAAAGCTTGAACTAAAAGCTGTAAAAGGTGCTTTTTGTTCTTCAGAATCTAGGATCACAGTAATGAGTTCTGATTGATTGTTTGGTTGTGTGGACTTTGCTGGAGCTGTAGATGTATCTCTTCTATCAGCAGTTCTTCCTTTGTCCTTTCCATGTTTACTTTGAGATGATTTCTTTGAAGGCTTTGATGCATAGAAACTCACTTCCTCTTCATCATCACTCAAAGTACAAGAGTTCTCACTATCATTGTTAGAAATAAAGGCACTTCCTACACTTTCTGTTTCTTTAAAATGATAGGGTGGGACATGGGTTCTCACACTCTTGTTTCTTGATTTTTCATCCATTTCAAGAACCTCCACTTTGGCAACCAGTGTATCTAAACCTGTTGATTTAAGATCTATAGTGTTCTTGAACATGGACACGGTTTGCTTCCAACTTTCAGGAAAAGTATGGAGCATCTTTTTGTTTAATTTCTCATTAGTGTATTTCAACTCCAAGATGTTCATCTCAGTTACCAGTTGCATAAATCTGTGGAGTTGTTGAGGAATAGATTCACCCTCAATATGATGGAAGGTTTTATATTGTGAACATATGGTGTCTTTCCTAATCCTTCTGATTTCATCACTCCCATCACAGAGTGTATGAAGTATCTTCCATAAGGAATTAGTTGTTTTGTAGTTCTCACACCTGATTAAGATCTCTTCAAGTAAAGCCATACTAAGCAGACTGTATGCTTTGATATCAACTTTGATCTTCTTGACATCATCAGGTGACAGATCTTTGGTACTTATGGGTTGATTTTTATCATTATAATCCGGCCCAAGGGTGGGTGGAATATAAAAAACCTTTAGTTATTGATTCCCATAAGCCAGAATCAATGTAGTTTACATGATTCTTGAACTTGATTTTCCAGGATTTGAAATCAACCTTTTTTCCAACTTTGGAGGTTCGTATGATCCACCAAAGGTACTCATTTTAGTTAAATTTTATGAATTTGACTATAATTGTTACTGTGAACTAATCTATCAATAACTCAGATCTACTATTCAATTAATGTGAATAGAGATCTAAATTAATCAAGCAATTTAACAGTGCGTGCTGAAAGATAAATCACGCTTTTAATTGATTAAACAAAAAGCCAATTAAATAATTTTAATACTGATAGATCAATCGATCTAAATCAATGAGCACTTGGCTCTGATACCACCTGTGAATCCAAGGACTGCAATCAGGAATTATCAGTATTAAAATAAAGACACGTCAATGAATGCGGAATAATCATTAAATGTTGTTTAATTGTTTTTAATTTTTAATATCAACTATTAAAAGCTTGTTATGATGAACATAATTATGTATACGTAATAAATAAGCAGACAAGAATTAATTCAAATGTATTTCATTAATACTGAATAATGATTACAAAAGAATAATTAAGAATGCTATGAACAACGATTCTTCTAACGTATTATTGTTTTTGATGGGACGGAGGCTAGGGTTTGATGATGTGATGTGTGTGTGCCGTAATATTGCTGTTGTGTTCTCCCTTGATGTGAAACCTAGGACTCATATTTATAGGCAATTATGAGTCAGTTAAAGAAACATCGGATCTCTTGGGATTTGAAATTGACTGGTTGATTTTTTGACTTGTTGAACTTGTCAAATTCATACAAGTGTTTTCGTCTTCCGTAGGAATCTTGTCTTCCGCTGGAACTCTTGTTCTTCCGTAGGAAACTTGTCTTCCGCAGGAACTCTTGTTCTTCAGTAGGAAACTTGTCTTCCGCAGGAATCTTCACTTTATCTTGAGATCATTAGTGGATACTGATGTTCATCCATGGAAGTCTTGTAAGAAACATATCTACGGATTAACACGGATTAACAAAGTTGTTCATCCGTAGATGTTTCTTACACTTAGCCAATTACAAGAGTTCACCAAGTATATTGTTTTTGCCTGTCATCATACACATTAAGCAACACATATATATGGGTTAACCTATATACTCAATGCATATATATACTTATAGTCAATTACAATCATTTATTACAAGAATTAATTAAAGTTCTAAGCCAATACAAATTGATCTAGACCTATTCTCTCTAGATCTAACAATAACTCTTTCCCAAAGTTTCATAGTATGACTCAGGAGCTTTATTCCCCTGTAGTTTGTGCAAACTTGAGCATCCCCTTTCTTCTTATATAAAGGAACTATAACGCTATTCCTCTACTGATCCGACATCTTCCCAGTCTTGAAGATAGTGTTGAATAACTCTGTTAACCATTGGAGTCCTTCTTCCCCCAGACACCTCCACACCTCAATTGGTATGTTGTCTATCCCCATCGCGTTAGCCCTTCCCATTTTCTTAAGGGCTTTCCTCACTTCCTTGCTTGTAATGCTTTAATAATATAGTTATTTTGTTGTGTTGTTTGAGCTGTCTGATCGTTTTCTACTTGTTGGCTAGCATTCCCTACATTGAAAAGTTCATGGGAATAAGTTTCCCACCTCCGTTTGATGTCCCGCTCTTTCACCAAGACTTTCCCATTCTCACCTTTTATAAACTTCACCATTCCCAAGTCATGTCTCCTACGCTCCCTAGCCTTGGCAATCCTGAACATTTCATGCTCTCCTTCCTTCGTCTCTAACCTCTTAAACAACCTCTCATAGGCTATTGTCTTTGCCTCCGACATTGACCTTTTCGCCTCTCTTCTTGCCTCCTTATATCTATCTTTTAGTTACTGTCGTTCTTCCTCATTATTACAGCTTAAAAGTTCTCTAAAATTTTATTGTTTGATTCTTATCTTCGCTTGCACGTCTTCATTCCACCACCAGGATTCCTTACAATTGACTGTCCTTCTTATTGTGACCCCCAATGTTTCTTTAGCTGCTTGTATAACTCTAGAAGCCATAGACTCCCACTTTTGGTTTACATCTTCTTGTGGCCCAGCCTGGATCATTGGTACGACCTTATCTCTAAAGCCAGTAATCTTTTCGTCCTAACATATGTTTGGAAATTTAGTAAAAGTTTTAAGACCAAGCGAGTTCGTTTAATTAACTTTAATGATGTCGTAAGATGACTTAAGAATCTTGAAATTTTGTTGAATATATGTCTACTAAAAGGAAAAGGGTTAAAGAAGATAAACCATAAAACCAAGACATGTCTCACATGTGATAATTTATAGATAAGTAGTATAGTAAATAGTGTTCATATCACATGTATATTAACTAAATGTATATAAATATCATTGTAAATAAAAGACGAGTCACCAACGGTTTGTAAGGTCACACATTTAAAACATTATACGCGCATCAGTGATCTAACTAGTGGGTGGACTTTATACACGATCAACTTATACGTTGACATTATATAATAGGACCCTAAGATAATCCTAATTGTATAGGTCACGATTAGGGCGATTTTGCATTCACTTTGGCTTCTACTAGTGCAATTATACCGATAACTCACAAGGTGAGTTCACAGCCCCATTTTACTTATTTTTCTTTTAGGGAGATTACATGTGCACTTTAGTGTTTCATTGGATACGAGTACTCACTAATGATTTCACATGTCACATAAAGCGGTTTGCATATTGCATTAAGTCCACACTCAATCTAACCGTTAATTTTGTTTCTTAAGCGCAGTAATCATAGATAACATTATTGGGTTTGATAACCTCCACCCGAGTTATTGCAAGTCAATCCGGGTGCATTATTAGCCTAATTATCCCCATGCATGCAGTAGGCATGGGCTAGGGCTTACAAACTAGTTAACTTTAGTTTTGGTGTGCTTATTGTAACATTGTACGTACAACAATCAAATCATGAGAAGGTCCGTGGTCCACCACACTCATTTATAATTACATATAAACCTGTGAACTCACTAACATTGTTCTCTTGACCCGTTTTCTTGCATGTTTTCTCAAGTAATTAGTCACACCTTGACAACTTGCTCGGGTCATGCATCATTTAAAGACTTTATCATTTTTAGGACATCTACTAGTTTACTGTCATATCTTTAGAAAACTAGTACATAAAACAATTGATGCCTCCGTATTTGGTCTATTAAACTGATAAGTAACTTTGGATTTCAATTTTCAACGTATGATTTTTAAATTCATGTAGAGGTCAATCAGTGATGATGAATTTGGTCTATTAAACTGATAAGTAACTTTGGATTTCAATTTTCAACGTATGATTTTTAAATTCATGTAGAGGTCAATCAGTGATGATGATTCCATGACAGTCACGCCCTGCGGGAAGCCTCCGTGGTTTGGGGTGTGACATAAAAGGTTGGGGAGGACATAAGGTTAGTAAACTAGATGAGCATGTGTGATAAGATGAGCAAAAGGGTGGTAGTGAGCAGGTAAGGAGAGTGGTGAGTTTTTTAGATAGTGACAAGAGTAGACAAGAGGGATATGAAGATGAAAGTGTGGTAGGCCGGATAAGATGAGGTCATCGACTGTGGTTGAGTGGTTTAAAGGGTGTGATGTTCAGTCAAAGAAGAAAAGGGCAGGATTAGCTTTTGGTGAAGTGAGATGGAGTTATTATATATAAACATAAATTTAAAAAAATATAATATGCTTATTTTGTATATTTATATTATAGTAACTATTTTAGTTTAAGGGTATTTTGGTATTTTTTTTAAAAAGTTAACAAAGAAATTGGATTAAGTTAACAATTTGTAGTTGATTTTGATAAATTTAAAAACTCAATAAGTATATTAAATGTTTTTAAAACTATCGAATGAAAATGATTATAACAATTAAATCATAATTACTAAAAATAACTAACTCTAAATTTTTAAAGAGAACTTTTTTTTTTTAAGTTTTAGGTTTAGAAAAGTTCCACTTGAAAAGGCATAAAATATCAAATGTGGATAACAGGGTGATCATTAGGACACGTAGATGCACTCCAATCCATCACTCAAAAACCTATGGCTTTGGTTGTTGCATGAAACCGCTTCCCCCTCAAAAATCAATCAAAACCCCATTTCAGTTTCATCTTTTCACCTCTATTTAGTATTTACACACTTGATTCATCGATTCCATTCAACAACGAACCTCAAAACCTCCATCAATGGCTTCTGCCACCAACACCATTCTTTCTTCCACCTTCTTCGGCTCAAACATCTTGCTTTCAACTCCAACACCCAAAACCCACAGATCCTCAAGAAACAGATTCGTGATTCCTCAATCAATTCTAAACAAAAACCCCAATTCATCAAAACAATTCAATCTCCAATCAAAGGCCACTCTAGCTGCTCTGTTATTCTCTTCAATCACAACACCACAAGCCCTAGCTGACACCGATCTATCTCCTCCACCACAAACCCCACTTCAAGCTGAGCTAGTTAAACAAAAGCCATCGACGAATTCGTTACCTTTTTCACAATCGAATGTACTCACTGCACCAAAACCCCAATCGAATTCGGATCTTCCAGAGGGTAGTCAATGGAGATACAGTGAGTTCTTGAATGCTGTCAAGAAAGGGAAAGTTGAAAGAGTTAGGTTTAACAAAGATGGTGGTATTTTGCAGCTTACTGCCACCGATGGCCGGAGGGCTTCGGTGGTTGTCCCGAATGACCCTGATCTTATCGATATCTTGGCGATGAATGGTGTTGATATATCAGTGTCTGAAGGGGAAGCAAGTAATGGGCTGTTAGGGCTTATTGGTAACTTATTGTTTCCTTTATTGGCTTTTGGTGGTTTGTTTTTCTTGTTCAGGCGATCTCAAGGTGGGCCGGGTGGACCCGGGGCTGGGCGGGCCGATGGATTTCGGGCGGTCGAAATCCAAGTTTCAGGAGGTTCCTGAGACCGGGGTCTCGTTTGCTGATGTGGCTGGAGCAGATCAGGCTAAGTTGGAATTGCAAGAAGTTGTTGATTTCTTGAAAAACCCTGATAAGTATACAGCTTTAGGAGCTAAGATTCCAAAAGGCTGTTTGTTGGTTGGACCACCAGGGACTGGGAAGACCCTGTTGGCTCGAGCGGTTGCAGGTGAAGCTGGTGTGCCGTTTTTCTCGTGTGCTGCATCAGAGTTTGTTGAGTTATTTGTGGGTGTTGGTGCATCTAGAGTTAGGGATTTGTTTGAGAAGGCGAAATCTAAAGCTCCTTGCATTGTGTTTATTGATGAGATAGATGCGGTAGGAAGGCAAAGAGGGGCGGGTTTAGGTGGTGGGAATGATGAAAGGGAGCAAACTATCAATCAGTTGTTGACTGAGATGGATGGTTTTACGGGTAATTCGGGTGTTATTGTCTTGGCTGCTACTAACAGGCCCGATGTTCTAGATTCGGCTTTGTTGAGACCAGGGAGGTTTGATAGGCAGGTGACTGTTGACCGGCCTGATGTGGCTGGCAGAGTCAAGATCCTTCAGGTTTGATCATCTTGCTTTTGAATTCTTTGCTGCCTTTTTTTATATTTTGAGCTTTTGTTATGAACACACGTTTACTTGAATTAATTAGCTGTGGAGAACAAGTTATAAATGCATTGACTAAAACTTGCATGTATTTACTCACATGATTTACTACTAATAGTTGTAATTTGATTGATCAAATCACAATAAGTACTATAAAAATACACAACCAAACACCCCCTAAAAGGCTAAAACTTGTTCTTTCTTGATTTATATAACTTATGAGAAACCCTTTGACTTTAAAAGGGAAAACTTCACAGAATAGTAAGCAACTTCTAACAACATTCCAATCAGGTCACTTATATTTTATTTGTTCTAATCAGGTCACTAAAGTTTTAGAGTGTTCTAATTGGGTCACTAATACTTTTATTTGTTCCAATTAGGTGATTAAAGTTTTAGGAGGGTATATTTTTTTAATTGTTTTAAATAATTCACAAAAAATTTAAAATAATTCAGTTTTTTTATAAATATTGTTAATTGTTAATTTTTTTAAAAAACCTCAATTTTTAAAAGGTGAAAACTATTAGGGTAAGTTTCATAAATCGATCATCTGCTAGCAAGTTGCTTTTGTGTTTTCCGTTCAGACGATCCTCCCAAAAATGGTGACATACAATTCTTATCTTGGGATCTTGTCTTTGATGCAAAGTTTCTTTTTTACTTCTTCCATACTGTGAAAGATAAATGGCTACCCCCGTATGCACACACTTAGACCCATCATTTGATATGTGGTTCACACGGATTCATCAAATGTTTCTACAGGTTAAATTCTGTGATGCATTATAGTTGGATCTTGTGTTCACATGTTTGTTTAGTTCTTTTAATTTAATTTTTTTGTGTCCTATATGTAATTTTGCGTAATGCAAGGCTAGTTGAAGACGAAAAATGCAGAAAAATTTCAACCAGATGGACCATGATAACTTAAAATGGTCAACAAAAAGATGTCATCCTTGTTAGATAGTAGTTCCATTGATTTTGGTTTAAGGATTTTTGTTTTGTCATCATCAAAGGGTGTTATTGACATTTTACTAGTGCAGAGTCAAATTTACATCTTTATAGGATGGGATGTGACTTTCTTTTATGTTACAGGTGCACTCAAGGGGAAAGGCGCTTGCAAAAGATGTGGATTTTGATAAGATTGCTAGGAGAACCCCAGGTTTCACTGGAGCTGATTTGCAAAACCTCATGAACGAAGCCGCCATTCTTGCCGCCAGGCGTGAACTCAAGGAAATAAGCAAAGATGAGATTGCAGATGCTCTTGAGAGAATCATTGCTGGACCAGAGAAGAAAAATGCCGTTGTCTCAGAAGAGAAAAAGAAGCTTGTTGCATATCATGGTAAATAAACACATATACATTCTTCATTCCACTTTTGCTACAAAAAGGGTATTTTAGACATTTTGCTTGGAATGAAACATGTTAAACGTTATGTAGCTAGTTGCATATCATGGTAGCTAATACATTTTAAACCAAACACATTCTTCCTTTCCAGTTTCCACTTTCCACTTTTTCACAAATACAGAATTTTAGGCATTTTGCTAAGAGCGAAATATGTTAATCGTCATGCAGCTAATTGCATATCATGGTATTTGATTACTTGACACATGTTTTATCATTCAAACCTGTGTGTTCTGTAAGAATTGCATTC
Organism: Flaveria linearis; assembly: GCA_024085815.1. NCBI lineage: Eukaryota > Viridiplantae > Streptophyta > Magnoliopsida > Asterales > Asteraceae > Flaveria > Flaveria linearis. The sequence goes on along the minus strand of CM044013.1, from coordinate 67,885,750 downwards.
AGTGAAGTGACCTATTTGTGTGTTTTCCTTGACACATTAACAATCGATCTTATTGTTCTCAATTTTGATCCACAAAAAGGGTATTCTAGACATTATGCTAAGAGAAAAGATGTTATATGTCATGAAGCCTATTTCATATCATATTATCATGGTATGGTAAACCAAAATGTGCCTTACCCTTTGTCACCCTTCTCTGTTGTGTAACTTTGCACTGTTTGCTTTGAAAAATTATCAAGTTAAGGTACCTATTTGTCCCTTCGCCATTATCACTTCTAACTATTGCTCTTATAAAACTGGTCCACAAAGAGGATGTTTTAGATGTTTTTCAAAGAGTCAAACATGTTTGTTTTAGTGTGCAAGGGTATTTTAGACTTCTTTTGTGTTGTTTTGACAGAGGCCGGTCATGCACTAGTTGGTGCCCTGATGCCAGAGTATGATCCTGTAGCAAAGATCTCCATCATTCCTCGTGGTCAAGCAGGTGGTCTTACCTTTTTCGCCCCTAGTGAGGAAAGGCTTGAGTCTGGTTTATACAGCAGAAGCTACCTTGAAAACCAAATGGCAGTCGCACTTGGTGGAAGGTACAAGTCTTAATTTTCAAAATTGCTTTTGTTGCTAGTTTAGAACTAAACCTTACTACAGGGGCATAACTGTCTGTCTGGGATATAATCTAGGGGCACAACTATCGAATTTATTTACCTGAATGTACAATCCTTAAGACAGAAATCTCACTGTTCTAAAAAGTTACTTCTTGGTGATTTCCTGAAGTGAAACCGAATTTGTTCATTTATTTATTTATTACATGTTTTTGAACTTCAAAAACAGCATCGTGTTAGGTATACACTCTTCAAATTAAAGAAGAAAAGAAAAAAGAAAAAACTCAGGTTTATTAGTTCTAAAGCACAACTTCATTGCAGGGTTGCTGAAGAGGTTATTTTTGGAAAAGACAATGTTACAACAGGAGCGTCAAATGATTTTATGCAAGTTTCTCGAGTGGCAAGGCAAATGGTGGAGAGGTTTGGTTTCAGCAAAAAGATCGGTCAGGTAGCAATAGGCGGTGGTGGCGGTAATCCATTTTTGGGACAACAGGTACTCAAGAAATTTTTGCATTCATACCAAACTTTTTTCCTACTGCATAAGATAGACTATTCGGGTGATGGGTCAAAACATGATCGGCTTAAAATGAGTCATTTTTATCATACTGGTAGAGGGTCGGGTCATGCCAAAAATATTTTTTTTTGTGTATTTGAACATGCCAAGACGGTTCAATGCCAAGACGGGTAAGCGGTTATAACATATTAACATGTTCAGCTTAAATAAATTGTTTTTAGCAATTACATGACCAGCTTAAATAAACTGTTTTTAGCAATTACGACTTGGTTAGGTAGATCTGTAAACGCTTTATGATTACATTCTTTATCCAACTTTTAATCCATCAAGCCTAAAAAATTATTCAACCTGTTTCAGTTTGAGATTGAACACTAGCCCTGTCAACTCTTTTATAACAAATGCGTCGAAATTGTAGAATTAAGGGTCTTTAATATCAAAATGATTTGCAGATGTCATCCCAGAAAGATTACTCAATGGCTACTGCTGATGTTGTGGATGCTGAAGTGAGGGAACTTGTTGAACGAGCATACGAAAGGGCAACATCTATAATCACAACACACATCGACATCCTGCACAAGTTAGCTCAACTCCTTATTGAGAAAGAGACGGTCGACGGTGAAGAATTCATGAGCCTTTTCATCGATGGCAAAGCCGAACTCTACATTGCCTAGATTTCACACTTTTTATGTAGCAAAAGTTTTATAAATTAATGTACATTCACATTCATGAACAAGAAAATTAAATATAAATAAATAAAACGACTTTTTTTTTTAACAATCGCTACTTTGACCAAAACAACAGCAGTGATATGCTTACAAGAAGTTCACATAGTTTAATTAGTATGTTGGTTTCAGACTCAATCGCTACTTTTTTAAACGTGCAGGCAACTTTCTAATAAATGGTGACACTTTCTGGTTGTCCACAACATCGTAGTAATGCAGTTTTATGAGTAACTATGTTATGTTGTTGCTCTTTACAGGCGTTGTGGGTCGGTATAATTGTAGACGTTTCTAAAAAAATTGTATTAAAACAAAAGTACGATGATACCCTTAACAGAAAAGAAAAGACTAAAATTAGCAACATTAAGGATTTTAATCTAACTTGACTTATAGATAACATATTAATTAAACAAGACAAACAAACAAACAAACCCAGTATATCCCGCTCAAGAGCAGGGTCTGGGAGGGGTAGGTGTAGGCAAATCTTTCCTCCACCCAGATAGGTGGAGAAACCGCTTCCAAAGAGACCCCTGACTCACTGTCAAAAGCCATAACGCTAGCGAATTAGTATATAATCAAAGATACGATAAATGATACGATAAATGATACAACACACAACATACAACATACAGTAAAATATCACCAGAAGGAAAAAAATGGACAAGCATACATCATAGAAGCAGCAAGATTCCCCTAAAAAGGGCAGAAGCGGGCTACATACACAACAAGCCCCACAACACGCAATCAAAAAGTCCCTTCCTAGATGCAGAACACATTAAAAGTCTTTAATTTTAATTCTACGCCTCCACTCACTCCTATCCTCGATCATGTGCTCGGAGAGGTGCAAGTGTACCATATCTTTCCTAATTATCTCTTCCCAAGTCAACCTAGGTCTTCCTCTACACTTCCTACCCTCTAGTATGATGTTCTCGACTGCTCTAACCGGTGCAGCCATTGGTCTTCTCTTGACATGCCCAAACCATCTTAATCTTCCCTCTCGTATTTTATCTGCTATAGAAGCCACTTCTAACTTCTGACGAAACACTTCGTTTCTTATCCGATCCATTTTTGTGTTTCCACACATCCACCTCAGCATTCGCATTTCTGCAACCTCTATTTGTTTCTCGTGCGATTTCTTTATGGCCCAGCAGTCTGTTCCATATAGCATAGCTGGGCGTACCGCCACTCTGTATAGTTTTCCTTTTAGTTTCGCTGGAAACCTCTTATCACATAGAATTCCTGATGTTGCTCTCCACTTGCACCATCCTGCTTGAATGCGGTGCGCTACATCGCTGTGTATCTCTCCGTCCTCCTGCAGGTACGAGCCCAGGTATTTGAACATAGACGTTCGTGGGACCGGCATACCCTGGATACTGACTTGGGTGTCCTCTTCCGCCTCGTCACCAAAGTTGCAATGCATGTATTCCGTCTTAGAGCGACTTATCCTTAATCCTCTGTGCTCTAGTGCTGCTCTCCACTGCTCTAGCTTGTCGTTAAGCATCGTTTTAGATTCTGATATTAATACAATATCATCCGCAAAAAGCATGCACCACGGGGCTGACTGTTGTATAGATTTGGTCATCTCATCCAACACTACTGTGAAGAAAAATGGGCTCAGTGCAGATCCTTGGTGGAGTCCCACTTCCACTGAGAAGGTGTCTGTGTCTCCTACCGGTGCTCGCACACACGTTTTTGCCCCGTCATACATATCTTTAATTATTTTGATATACCTCTCTGGTACCCTTCTAACTCGTAGACTTTCCCAGATTAGTTGTCGTGGAACACTGTCATATGCCTTTTCTAGGTCGATGAATACCATATGAAGGTCCCTTTTCTTTTCTCTATATTTCTCCATTAATCGCCTTACGACGTGTATGGCTTCTGTTGTAGAGCGTCCTGGCATAAATCCAAATTGGTTTATCACTATCTGAGTTTCCCGTCTAATTCTCATGTCAATAACTCTTTCCCATAATTTCATCGTGTGACTCAATAGCTTTATTCCCCTGTAGTTTTCGTAACATTGAACATCTCCTTTTTTCTTATATACGGGGACTATGGCACTGGTTCTCCACTGGTCTGGCATCTTCCCTGTCTTAAAGATAGTGTTGAATAAGTCTGTTAACCATTGGAGACCCTCATCACCCAGGCATTTCCACACTTCAATCGGTATGTTGTCTGGCCCCACTGCTTTAGCCCTTCCCATTTTCTTCATAGCTCTTGTAACTTCATCAACTGTGATGCTTGTATAATAGCAGTTGTTTTGTTACGTTGTTTGTGTTGTTCTATCTATCTCAGTCTGTTGACTTAGGTTCCTTATGTTGAAAAGGTTATCGAAGTAAGTTTTCCATCTCACCTTGATGTCTTTCTCCTTCACCAAAACCTTTCCATCCACAGCCTTTATGAACTTCACCATTCTCAAGTCTTGTCTTCTACTTTCTCTTGCCTTGGCTATCTTAAACATGTCATGCTCTCCTTCTTTCGTCTCTAATCGTTTATACATCATCTCGTACGCCGTGTTCTTTGCCTCTGACACCGATTTTTTCGCCTGTCGCTTCGCCTCTTTGTATTTTTCTTTTAGCTCTGCGCGTTTTTCCTCATTGTTACAGCGTATAAGCTCTTTAAAACTTTGTTGTTTGGTTCGTATCTTTTCCTGTACATTTTAGTTCCACCACCAGGATTCCTTATGACTGGCTATCCTTTTTGTTGTAACTCCAAGCGTTTCTTTAGCTGCTTGGATAAGCCTAGTTGCCATATCCTCCCACTTTTGGTTTGCGTCTTCCTGTGGTCCAGTCTGGTTCAGTGGTATGACCTTATCTCTAAAAATGGTAATCTTTTCATCTTTGAGCTGGCCCCATCTGATCGTAGGTCTGACTCTCTTGTTCGGTAGGGGCAATTTGTCTCTTGAGGCATATATCCGCCACCAACATATGATGTTGTGTCACAACTGACTCTCCCGGTATTGCTTTACAGTCCTTCCACGAGCTATGATCTTCTCTCCTCGTCAATATATAGTCTATCTGCGTGTGTCTTCCACCGCTGCTAAACGTGATTAGATGCGATTCTATTTTCTTAAAAAACGAATTAATGATGCCTAGGTCATGCGCTACTGCAAAGTGGAGAAGCTCCCTACCGCCGTCATTCCTAAGACCATACCCGTAGCCTCCATGCACCAGTTGGAAATGCTCATTATCCTTACCGATATGTCTATTAAAATCTCCTCCTATGTATATCTTATCTTCTCTCGGTATGTCACCCATAACGTGATCTAAACTCTCCCAGAACTTCTTTCTTTCCGTTTCTCCTAGTCCAACATGGGGTGCATATGCGCTAACTACTACCACTACCTCATCCCCTATTACTATTCTTAACAACATAATTCTATCATCGTATCTTCTCACCTCCACAACATTATCATGAAGTTCTTTAGCAACTAGAAAACCTACACCGTTTTTTTGTTCCATCAGACCCTGAATACCATAGTTTATAACTATTGCACTCTTTTGTTCTCCCACCCCGCCATCTAGTCTCCTGAAGGCACGCTATCTGAACCCTATGTTTCTTCAGCACATCAATTAACTCGAGTAACTTACTAGTTAGGGTTCCTACATTCCACGATGCCACCCTTAATCTACAAACCTTATTTCCTGTCTTCGCACCTCTCGTCACCGAACATGATCTCGGGGCAGCATAATAGCTCCTGCTATCTATTATACCCGACAGAGTCCACTAAAAGTACCAGAAAAACACGGACAACACAGAAGAAAGAAACGCAGCACAAGTATAGCACAATCAAAAGGGAACAGTCCCACAAGGTCAACAATACGCTAGGAGCACACAAACAAATCAAGACACAGAAAAAAAATCAAATCACACGATGCTGGTACCCATAACAAAGACCACAAGAACTTAATCAAAAATAGCAACAATGATCACCACTTCACACAATGACACACTATCCTGAGTATAGATTCAAATAAGCCAATAAAAACCTATCTAGAGAACAGTTCTAAGATTGGCCAGAAATGAAAACAACAAGCCTCAAATGCTCAACACACAACTCAACCAACAATATATAACTTACTCAGCAATTAATAGCAAAACAGTAACAATTATACAACTAATCAGCAAGTTATAACAACTAATCAATTAGGCTCAAACCACAGAACTAAACGGTCAGCAGAGAAATAGATAAGAATTATATCAGACTCAAGAAGAATAAAGAGCAGAGAACCCTCATCTATAGTCCAAGTATTAACGCTAATGGGCAGTTGATTCCCGTATGTTAGTACTCCCACGGGAACTCACTAGCGAAGGGACTTGCTATAGAATTAGGTTAGAGACCTTACAGTGAGAACGCCCAATACCAGTGAATCTAGAATACAGATCTGAAGCTATCTCCTATGGAGTTTCTGCAACAATGTGGTGCAGATTCGAACCTGCCAATTAGCGACTGCTATTCGCTGTGGAACCTGTTCCACTGCTAGTGACTGCCAATTTGGTTAAGAGTTATAACCCAATAAAAATCCAATAAAAATCCGATGCTTCTTCCCTGCCACAAACTCAAACCAATCGAAGCTCTCTCGAACTCTTAATGCTTTCTCTGCTCACACACTCGAACTCTCCTTCTCAAAATCAATCGCTCGATGATGTGTTTGGTGTCGGTCGAAGGTGATTTGTGGTCGATGGTGGCTGTCGATTGAAGATGAAGATGCGATTTGCGGGCGGTCGGTTTGATGATGATGATTGATGGAGGTCGCGGGCGACAGATTGGTGGTCGATGGTGGTGTCGGAGGTGTGAATCCCTCTGAGGTGAAGCTAGCCGGCGGTGGCGGTGGTGTTGATCGGTGACCGGTGGTAGAGCAGCGAGAGAGAGAGAGCCGTTGAGAGAGAGAGAGAGAGAGCCGGTGGTAGAGCAGCGAGAGAGAAGCTTGCCTGTCGGTGGCGGTGGTGTTGACCAGTGACCGGTGGCCGGTGGTGTTGAGAGCAGCGACCGGTGGCCGGTGGTGTTGACCGGTGGTGTTGACTGGCGGTAGAGCAGCGACAGAGAGAGAGACGTTGAGAGAGAGACGTTGGGAGAGAGAGACTATAACCATTTATTTGCAAAACAATAACTTTGATTAAAACCCCAACACCATCAAAATCATAACTTTGATTAAAACCCCAAATCAATTTCATGTTAATTAACTTAGAGCTAATTAAACATACTTTCCAAGCCAATTGAAACCATAGGAGCTCTGCAAGAACACTACTAGCAATCCAACAGAAGAGACAGAGTAAAGCAGCCAAAGAACCAGCTTTATAATCAAGACAAACATACGACACAACATAGATTAAAGTAAACAAAAACCCAAAGCTGAAAATCAGCTTAAAATCGATCCCAAATAAAGAACAATCGATGTGTGGGAGATCGAATGGAGTTGGTATGAAATTGAAAAGAAGAATAGAGGTGAAAAAGATTGGCCACACGAAGATCATGTGGATTAAACAAGGAGATCGAAATAAGTTTAGGCTGGAACAAATAGCTGCAGTTCAACCACCATCACCGGATGGTTACATCCACAAAACATACACCAAGTTCTTTAGAAACATTTAGTTTTTCTGCATTCATCTTCTATGATAGACTTTATGTTAATTAATTCCGGTGATTGAGAATCAATCACAATAATTATGGGTTGGGAAGTCAAATAAGTTATTTTTGGGTCTTTATTTTCTATTTACTGCATGATTATGTTTTCTTTAATTCTTAGAGTTTTGTTCTCCTATAATATGGAGCTAGTTTTCTCCTAAAGATTTATTCCTTTCTTCTTGATTTTGAATAATTAGTAAAGTAAAGATTGTGCCTACTGTACTTTCTTCTTCAGCATTTCTTGTATCAATTGTTTGTCTAACAATTGGTATCAGAGCCTTACGCAAAGATCCAACCAGCCACAAAGTCTCGATCAGTTCATCAACAACCTGTTCTAGTTTTCTGATCACTGTTGTTTGCTACCATGGGTGATAATGGTGGAAACAATAATGGCGAAAACAACCGAAATAATGCAATTGTTATTCCGATTAGGGAAGGAGGCTCGACAACATACCAATGTCCTGTGCTCACTGCAATGAACTATACATCTGTTCACTTTTTGACAACACGGTTTGGTTAGTTGATTACGAAGGCCCTGGACAACAAGACGTAGGCATATGGGGGTAGTTACAAGGTTGCAGACGTAGATTTCTAACGCGTTGATTTACCAAGACTAGGGGGAGATCGTAGGGGTTGAACCTAGAGGTTTGGAAAATCAAATCAAGATGAAGATCAAGATCAAAGTCACAACATCTAGTTGCGCGCGAACTAGCTGATTCGCGCGAGAACTTTAGTTTTAGTATAAATAGAAGTTTTTGTTAAGTAATATAGAGAGTTAGAGCATTTCTAATTTCCTGATTTCACACGTATTGTAATTTTTTAAATCAGAGAGCAATATACTTTGAAGTTATTTACATTCATGTTAATGTACTAGTGATTCTTCTTCTTCTTCTCACCGTGAGCGATTATATTCCACGTTCTCCTTATGAGATTGATTTTGTTATTGGTGTTGATCCTTATAGAAAACAGCTGGAGAACCGCCGATTCTCTCTCTCCATCTCTCTCTCTCTCTCACTCTCTCTCTCTCTCCCTCTCTCTCCGTCCTCTCTTTCATGTTATCAAAACTACGGTGCCACATAACTCACTTTCAACGCTGGCACGTAGTCATAAACTCTACAAAGAAACCTAAAATGTTACAATCGTGGATCTATAAACGGACTGTTGTGATTTCGATTTCTACTACTCATTTCAATTGTCACTTTTTTTAACATGTATGTTAATGTTAATTATATATCACTAAAATCATAATCAAGTTATAAATTACCCTCTAATATATGAAAAATAAATAAATAAATAATCAGATGTCAACACTAGGATACAATATTACCAATCATAATTTCCATACCTAAAAATTCGACTTATTATAAGGAAGTTTACATGCAGCCTATAAGATCGACGATAATCTTGTCATCTCAGTATCATTATAAAAACTAGTGGTTTAGCCATCATGTGTGATGCAGCTGGAAACATAACATGCATCTTACGAAACAAAAAAGGTTAATTTAACATCTTAATTTGGTTTACTTGATAAAAGATGTCAACCAAAAGATGAAGATGTAACATTCTAAATAAACTACTTTACTGGCTTGTATTTAAAATCGTTGGTAGCTATGAACACATGTCATTCAATTGTTTAGTTAAGGGCTTTTAGTACTAAGGTGTGGTTATGGTCTAGATTCGGCTCGCAGCAGCAACATCAACAACAATGGCCACAACACTATTATGTACGTGTGTTTATGAGAAATAATCGTATAAGTATGGTTACATGAAAGACTAGGGTTGCTTGTTGACGGGTGGAAAAATAATTTCAATTAAGGTGATGGATGTGTAAATAGAATTGAAGAAACAAAAATATATATATATATATATATATATATATATATATATATATATATATATAAAACATGTTAAATTTAAATTTTTATACATGTTAAATTTTAAGAAATTTAACTATATATTTTTATACATGTTAAATTTTTTTAAAAAATTTTAAATAACACAAATGAAACAGATACGAATTTTGACTAATATTTTAGTGGTCACCTTTTTTCCTAATTTGATATAAATTTAACAATTATGAAACTCTATTATAAAGTTGTGAATTTGCCACTGTTACTTGTTAATTCTAAGTAAACTGGACAAAACTTTTTTGCTAATCAGGATTCATATTGTTTCATTTATCTAATTTTATTATAAATATTTTCAAAATATTACATGGTAGTTGAACATATAGTGGAAGTTGAATTACTTTAGAAACACAAAAAAAAACATTTTTATTGAATTTAATAGTCACCTGGTCCGTTACCAAGTAAACTTCGCCCATGGCATGGAACTAAATATACACAAGGAACAAGAGCTATAGAGGTGATAAAGTCACCACTATAGCTTATGAAAATCGTCTCTATGGCCTATAGCGACGCATGTAGCCGCTAACATGTCGTCAACATAAGTTCGTCGATAAAGGTCAAATTTTTTATCACAAATAAGGTCATTGTGAAAAACGGCAAGTGACCCTAGAAGATTTTCAAGAAAAACTTCGAAGACGAATGTTTAAAAATAAATTAGAGTTATAGAGACGACGATATCATAGGTTTCTGAAGACTTCATTCAAGATTGTGAATTATTTAGGCTATTTTTGTTTGCTTTTTAGGTACGCTTTCATAAGAGTGCAGCTTATTTGAATTAATTTTTGATTTTCTCTATCCGCTAGTATAGAGATGTAAAGATCTGAAAATATTATTTTTTTTATATACTATTATTCAAAATGTGAACTCTGAACGTGAACCTTGAACATGATACCTATATCTACCTACTCTAATAAAAAGGTATCTTAAGATAACACGTGTCAGCACCACAATCATTCTTATCAAATTTTTCCCGCCTCTCTCTCCTATTAAATAATTACCTTAATTATTAATAATATTCCTTAACAACTTTTTAGATTTAATAAATTAAGAAATAAATCTATTTATTAATATTATTTCTAAATAAATAATTTTTTATAAAATAATATATTTTCTAAAGCATATTTTTTTAAAATACAAATTTTTTTAAAATTGGTATTTTTAAAAGTCACTTTTTTAAAAACAAAAAATAATCAAATTTGAGAGTTATAATGGGAAAATTATTAAAAATAATATTTTTATACGATTTGTTTTATTTATTTTTAGAAAAAAGTTTAAAAATAAAATTTTAAAAAGTTGATATTATTATTTTATTATATGTTAAAATATCATTTTATAATTAATAAATATTATTATATTAATATTTTATTTATTCAACCCATGTAATACACGGGTTTACTAAAGCTAGTTGTTACTATATACCATTACACTAATATTGTTACATTGAACCTGTCGTTGAAACTATTACTTTGAAAATGTTATTGTTTAGATAGTGTGATATTCAATATATTATTATTAGGTCAAGCGTACGTTTCAATTCTTTCCTATACGTAAGTAACAGGGCATTTGAAGAAAACATGAACCACCTTCGCTACAAGAAGTGTTCATAATAGCGGCGACGTTATTAGCGGTGACATGGTCAATAGCGGCGACCCCGTCAATAGCGGCGACCCCGTCAATAGCGGCGACCCCGTCAATAGCGGCAACACCAATAGCGAACCACCACCGTCGACCTGCTGCTGCTGCTTCCATCGACCTCTTGCTGTTGCCGTGGAACTCAACCACCATCGCCGCTGTAACATCTCGTATTTTTTTTTTACTATTAAAAGTTAATTTTATAAATAATTAAGTTTGATATGTTGATGTTAAATAATTATAAAAATACTAATAATGATAATAATAAAAATAATAATAATAATAATAATAATAATAATAATAATAATAATAATAATAATGATGATGCTAATAATAATAATAATAATAATAATAATAATATAATAATAATAATAATAATAATAATAATAGTCCAGGGGGCTGTTGGACAATTTTTAAAACTTCAAAAACAAAATTCATAACATAAAATAATAATAATAGAAGTCAAGGGGTTAATTCTGTAATTTCCGAATTTACAAAACCTACCCCGCCCAACCCCCGTAATTCCGGCCACGGTCCGGCTAACTCCGGCGGCCCTCCGGCGAAGCCAAAACCCTCGAAATACTCGGTTTTAAACACCGAAAATTATACCAAATTGCTCGTGGACAAAATTCGAACCTAACACACGCATTTAATCATTCAAATTACAGCTTCTAGAACCAATAATCGACCACTTTAACTTTCGGTCAAAGTGCGGCACTAAATCGAGCACTAAACACAAAAATAAACAAAAGAAATCGCATAATTAGGAACATTTTGTCGTTTCCAATCGTCCACTGAATTCCAATTGCTATAAAAGGACACAATCGTAGAGTTTAATCTTCACCCTCATTCTCGACCTGCAACTCGATCAACAGTCACCTTCCGAGCGTTATAACTAACAAATAACATAGGGCTTTTGATCATTGATATCATTAGAAGCTTTCTGTGCAAACAATTTGAATTTCATCAACGTTTGATCACCATTCGAATCCGAGTTAGCCGCGGTTGTTCTTCGAAGTGTTCATCCATAATTCGAAACATAAACAGGTAATTGAACATACCCATATACTCGATTTTACATAGGGATTAAAAGCCCTAACATTAATTTGATTATTAACATCGATTTGATCTTCAATTTGGATCAAATTGGATTAGGGTTCTTCGAAATTGGGGAAACTGGAAGAATAAGTTTAAAAATAATTCGGGCAGAGTTCTATCGCGGCTGTATGCCTTGGTTCACTGGTTTGGGCTGTGTGTGTGCATGTGAGAGGTCCCGGGTTCGACCCCGGGCAACCTCTTTTATTTTTTTTAAAGCTTTTTAATCATTTTAAAAATATACAAAAATTCCTAAAAATTATAAAAACAAATATTATAAATCTCCCATATTTTAAATCCTACATAATTATTTTCTGTAAATTTATTTTATTTAAAAACCTTAATAAATTTTTATAAAATATTATTTATAAACATTAAAAATACTTATTTTTATAAAATGGATTCTAAACCGTGTATAACTATGAAATAATCACGAAAATCATAGAAGTCATACATAAATTATTTATATATATTATAAATAATTATTTTTATAAAAATGGACGCTATATTAATATATTTTATAAATTCACAAATTATTTACAAATGAAATTGTAGATTATTTCTTATAAAATATATTTTAACTAATAATAAGATTAATATCTTATTATTAATCAAAATACTATTTATAATTATCCTTAGATAATTATAAATTACATATTAAACCTTATCATTTCTATATCATTCTAAAATATTTAAACACGCATGTATAATCCTCCTAATGGAATCAAAATGCAAATAAATACTTTGTAAACTTAATACCTATTAAAAACCTCATAATTCTAATCCTTGATTTAACGTTAATTTCAAACTTAATCTTGTAAACATATATACATCCATTTGTGTACGTGTCACGTGTTAAACCAAACCAACCCGAATCTTACCAAATATATTTATTCGCAATAAACACATTTTAAAGACTTAGTTACAATTAATAATAGGTATTGATCGTGCTTGATCGTGCATTGCTTAATTTTTTGAAGTTCTTGTTCATATACATTACATCAATTCAAGGTGAGTTTCGTGGCCCCTTTTATGCTTTTATAACTGTTTCAATGTTTTCCAAACTTGGGGGAAAAGTATGCTCACCCGTTTTTGATGCTGAACAATCTTATTTACAATTTTCATACTTGGAATCGACGTGATACTATTCTCATATTCTAATACATACATGGTGTTATTCTATTCTTACAACCATTAATTCCGGGTTAGGAACCAACGGATAGGTATTGGTAGTACTACTGGGTTGACACCCCCACCCTCGACAGATCGGTTTAACTTGTGAGTTACCGACTACAGCTGCCAGCAATCAGGCCATGGGTGAATATATTCCGTCGAACTTATATGCATAAACGTCATAGGGTTTGGTTGTAAAACACATGTTATGTGGTTTTTGCTTACAGTATGATTCCATATCAAATTTTATACAGCATCAATTACATGTTTTCAATTTAAACCTGCGGAACTCACCAACATTATGTGTTGACATTTTTGAGCATATCTTTTCAGGTGAACATAATCAAAGAAGATAACTAGTGCTGATGCCTTAGCAGAGACCCTCAGGAATTCATTAGATTTACATTTGTAATGTATATCATTTGTATTCATTTGTGAACTAAGTGTGTTTTGGATTTAGAATCAATAAGACTATGATAGTCGTGGAACTGACTAACCACGACACAAGTTACCATTGTGTCGGGGGACGTCATGACACGAGAAGTTTGCATGTATTATATCTCTGTATTTATGCCAAGTGTTATGACGATCCCGTCCGTCGCATCCTCGTGTTTCCGCTCTAAGCGAGGGTGTGACAGCCGCCTCTTCCGTCTACCTTCTATTGCCTTCAACACAAATTGTATGTCGTGTAAAAATTGTATTTTGTGTTATTATATGACTAGATTACTTAATATTGTTTATGTATGTGAAAATTGTATGTCGTTTATGAACATTAGTGCATTTTGTATTATTGAGAAATCTAGATTTATATTTTATAGGTGTATGCATGGGTTATAGAATTGGAAACAAAAAAATTAAAAAATTTAGTCTCCCATGATGTCGACAGTGTCCCATGAATTTTTAAATTTAATCGAATAACAACGACACTAATAGCGGCGACATCATTACCGGCGACTTATTAGAGGCGAAAATTTAGTCAATAGCGACAAATTAATAGCGGCGATTTTTGTCGCCACTAATGGTCGAAAATTTTGTAGTGATTTGGCTTAGTAAATGTATAATACCCAAAATAATAATAATAATAATAATAATAATAATAATAATAATAATAATAATAATAATAATAATAATAATAATAATAATAATAACAATTTATAAAAGTTATTAAACTTTAAAAATGTTGAAAGCTTTAAGTTAATAAAAGTTCAGGGGTTATTTTGCCATTTTGAAAACTTAAATTAATAAGTTTTGAGCATAAAATAATAATAATTCAAACCCCAGGGACCAGTTGTGTAAATTTGGAAAACCTCTCTTTCTCTCTCCCCGATCTCCGGCCAACCTCCGGCCAACACCCGGCCGCAGCGCCGGCGACCCCCAAACCGCCTCAAAACTTAACCATTTTGCTCCAAATCGGTCCCATTATCCTCGTGAACATGATTCGAACAATACCCCACTAGAATTTTATTCGATTTGAGTGCGATTTAAAACAATTTCTTTTCCTTCTTTTCGGCCGACCACCCACCCCGAACGCACAATAAACATTAATAATAAACAAAATAAATGGCGCACTAACAATCATTTAATCGTTTAAAACATCCCATTGCGTTCCATATCATCTGAGAATCACACAAAGTACACCTCCGATCCACCTCTTTGGCCGCGACCTGCAACTGATCGATCATCACTGTTCGAGCTTCGAAACAGGAAAGTGAACACACCTATTAGCTCGATTTTAGATGGGGATTAAAAGCCCCATGAACCTAATCAGTAACAGAGTCGAATCGAGGTCCAATTGGATCCATTCGATTCTAGGGTTTATACGGATTTGAAATTGGGGGTTTTGGGTGCGGGATTGGTTAAAAGAATTAAAAACCAATTTAGTTCAGGCGCAGGCGCCCTAGCCTGCTGGTTAAAGCGTAAGAGGGATAAGCAAGGGGTCCCGAGTTCGAACCCGAGCCCCTGCCATATTTTTTTAAAAAGCCTTTTTAACTTTTAAACAAACAAACAAACAAACAAACCCAGTATATCCCACTCAAGAGCAGGGTCTGGGAGGGGTAGGTGGTGGCAAGTCTTTCCTCTATCCAGATAGGTAGAGAGACCGCTTCCAAAGAGACCCCTGGCTCGATACAAAAGATATATCGCTCGTGATTTAACATATAATCAAATAATCAAACAATCAATCATATAATCAAACGTACGATTTATGGTACATGGTATATTGTACAGCATACAGCATAGCATACATCATACAAGAAGCATTCAAAGCATTAAGATATCACCAAAAGGAAGTATACAATGAACCAGCATGCATCAGGAAAGTCGCAAGTTTCCCGTAACAGGGTCCACGCGTGCTACATACACATCAAGCCCCGTAACAAGTAAACAAAGTCTTTTCCTAGCTACAGAAACCACTAAAAGTCCTTAATTTTGATTCTACGTCTCCAGTCATTCCTATCCTCGATCATGTGCTCAGAGAGGTGCAAGTGTTCCATATCTCGCCTAATTCTCTCTTCCCAAGTCAACCTAGGTCGTCCTCTACTCTTCCTACCCTCTATGCTGATGTTCTCCACTGCTCTCACCGGTGCTGCCATTAATCTCCTCTTGACATGTCCATACCATCTTAATCTTCCCTCTCGTATTTTATCTGCAATAGAAGCCACTTCTAACTTCTGTCGAAACACTTCGTTTCTTATCCTATCCAGTTTTGTATGGCCACACATCCACCTTAGCATTCGCATTTCCGCAACCTCTATTTGTTTCTCGTGCGATTTCTTTATGGCCCAGCAGTCTGTCCCATATAGTATAGCTGGGCGTACCGCCACTCTGTATAGTTTTCCCTTAAGTTTTGCTGGAAACCTCTTATCACATAGGATCCCTGATGCTGCTCTCCACTTGCACCATCCTGCTTGGACACGGTGAGCTACATCGCTGTGTATCTCTCCGTCCTCCTGCAGGTACGAGCCCAGGTATTTGAACCTAGATGTCTGTGGGACCGGCATGCCCTGGATACTGATTTGGGTGTCCTCTTCGTCGTCGCCACCAAAGTTACAATGCATGTATTCCGTCTTAGAGCGACTTATCGTTAATACTCTGCTCTCTAGCGCTGCTCTCCACTGCTCTAGCTTGTCGTTAAGCATCGTTTTAGATTCTGATATTAAGACAATATCATCCGCGAAGAGCATGCACCACGGGACTGCCTGTTGTATTGACTTAGTCATCTCATCCAACACTAGTGCGAAGAGAAATGGGCACAATGCCGATCCTTGATGGAGTCCCACTTTCACTGAGAACGAGTCTGTGTCTCCTACCGGTGCTCGCACACATGTTTTTGCCCCGTCATACATATCCTTAATTAATTTGATATACCTCTCTGGTACCCCTCTATGTCGTAGACTTTCCCAAATTAGCTGTCTCGGTACACTGTCATAGGCCTTCTCTAGGTCGATGAATACCATATGGAGGTCCCTTTTCTTTTCTCTATATTTCTCCATTATCCGTCTTATGACGTGTATGGCTTCAGTTGCAGAGCGTCCTGGCATAAATCCAAATTGGTTTATTGCTATCTGGGCTTCCCGTCTAATTCTCGTGTCGATAACTCTTTCCCATAGTTTCATCGTGTGACTCAGTAGCTTTATTCCTCTGTAGTTTTCGCATCCTTGGATATCTCCTTTTTTCTTATATATGGGGACTATGACACTGGTTCTCCACTGGTCTGGCATCTTCCCTGTCTTAAAGATAGTGTTAAATAGATCTGTTAGCCATTGGAGACCCTCATCACCCAGGCATTTCCACACCTCAATCGGTATGTTGTCTGGCCCCACCGCTTTAGCCCTTTCCATTTTCTTCATAGCTCTTTTAACTTCGTCAACCGGTGATGCTTCTACAATAGCATTGGTTTTGTTGCGTTGTTGGGTTGTTCCATCCATCTCAGTTTGTTGATTTGGATTCCTTATGTTAAATAGGTTATCGAAGTAAGTTTTCCATCGCACCTTGATATCTTTCTCGTTCACCAAAACCTTTCCATCCGCAGCCTTTATGAACTTGACCATTGTTAGGTCCTGTCTTCTTCTTTCTCTTGCCTTGGCTATCTTGAACATGTCATGCTCTCCTTCTTTCGTCTCTAATCGCTTATACATCCTTTCATATGCCTTGTTCTTTGCCTCTGACACCGATTTTTTCGCTTGTCTCTTAGCCTCCTTGTACTTTTGTTTTAGCTCTGCGTGTTCTGCCTCACTGTTACATCGTATGAGCTCTCTAAAAGTTTGTTGTTTGATACGTATCTTCTCCTGTACAATTTCGTTCCACCACCATGATTCCTGATGACCAACTGTCCTTTTTGTTGTAACTCCAAGCGTTTCTTTAGCTGCTTGTATGAGCCTAGTTGCCATAACCTCCCACTTTTGGTTTGCATCTTCCTGTGGCCCAGTTTGGTTCATTGGTATGACTTTTTCTCTAAAAATGGTAATCTTTTCGTCTTTGAGCTGACCCCATCTGATCTTGGGTGTGATTCTCCTGTTCCGTTGGGCAATTGGCCTCTTGACGCGTAAAAATTTTCTATAAATTAATTTATTAAAAAACACCTTAATAATTTTTATAAAATATTATTTATAAATGTTATAAATAGTCAATTTTTATAAAAATGGACTCTAAATTATAATTTAAATTATTAATTTATTATTGGACGCTATATTATCTATAATTATGGATAAATCATGATAATTGTGGAAATCATAAAGATTTTGTAATTTCATAAATTATTAACAAACGTTATAAATAGTTATTTTGTTTAAAAATAAACTTTAAATAGTTGACTTAGGCCGTATTTTACAGCCAACTTACTGAGGCCATAACTTTTTCATAACAGATTCAAATCAGTTAAACCTTATGTCCATGTCGAAGTTCGTCGAAAGACGAAACCGTTGATATATAAAACATCGAAAAACTCATTCGTTTAGACCTACAAACAGTCGTTTTCGTAACAGCTAGCAGTTCTGTGCAGCTGTAAAAATCCACGTTTTTCTCATATTTCGGTGATCCAAATCAGAAACTTTTCTAAATGAAAGTTGTTCAAAAATCACTAGTCTAGTAAACTGGAGTTTTTCATAATTTTTAGACATCGTTTAGTATTTTTAACGAGTGTGAACAGACAGGGGCAGAACTGGAACTTTTCCAATCTGAATTAAGAAAATCCAAACTATAATTTGAATTACAATATCGTAGGTTCTCACGGCGTTAACCGAGCCTAGACCTTGTTTCTGATTATTGTCATTCGTGTATAAGGTACGGATTCTGTTTCTTTATTATCATAGTATTCACTTTTGTTTCCGTTACTTTGTTGTACGGATTCTTGGTTATTTTATCTTAGTATAAATATTATTCTTTTCCGTTACTTTGTAGTACGGATTTTGATACCTTGTTTCCGTTAATATGACTTCTTTAGTCTTTATTAGTCGTAAATCATTATTTAGTTAGTTATGCTCCGACTCGTTCGACTCATTAGTGTTACTTATTGAGACCTGTAGCATGCAATATATATTTTATAAATTTGTGCTCATTATTGCATGTTCCTATAAATATTTTATTGGTACGTTATATGTGGTAGCTGTACTACCATTTGATTTAGCACTCTGTTACCCGAGCTTATCCGACTTGTCATTGTGGCGTCAATGACGTGACACTTTTCGTGACGGTGTTTATAAATAGTTCACGGCGTCTCCCTTAACATGTTAGTACTCAAGTAGTACTTTGGTCATTATTATTTGGGAGGCGGATGGATCGATCCTAGTTCAGTTCAGATCAGTTCAGTTCCGGGGGATGGAATCATGTGTGTACGCCCACACACCATCTCATTGGTGCATAGTCTAGCTAGCTATGTGCTTATCAGTTCAGTTTTGGCTCTGGATACTTCTTATATTACACGACTTATTTTGTTTGTATATACGCGTCGTGTAGATCAGTTCAGTTTCAGTATTACATGTTCAGTTCAGTATCAGTATTATATGTTTAGAATCAGATTTCCGTTTCAATACCATATGATCAGTTCAGGATCAGATATCAGTATTTTATGCTTCGAATCGCTACTATTGTTCTTTCCGTCACTGAGCAACTTTTGGCTCAGCCGTATTTTCTTTTGTGGTGTTTTCTTATTTTATTGTAGGTAATCAGGGTAATCCGGGAAACCAGTGAAGAGTGAATTGAAGATCAAGATTATATTTTACTTTAATTGATCTAATGAACACCTTAATTAGGTTCTTTCGGATTATTTGTCTTGTTTGAATTTATTTCTTCTGACCGTCTCTTTAATATCATGGATTTGTTTTTTTTTATTTGATATTTGTAATAGTGACACGTCAGCCTCTCCGGATTGGGGTGTTACAAAATGTATTAGATTAGATTTTGTAGTTGACTCAATTATTATCATAATGGTTTAAATAGTTATATAATTACGTATGTGATCTGTTAGTTAATCGGTTTGTTTAATAGTTGAAGGTTTCCATATATGGTTGACATTTTAATTTAAGCTTCTACAGCTGGATACTCGCTGCCCATATGTTCTTGGATAATGGGTGAAGCGATAGATATATTTATTTTACTTTTTTCGATTTTAATATCACTTCTCTAATAAAGTAATAATCACAAACTTAAAGTTCATTATTTATGTTATCTTGTAGTTTTTTTATTTATTTTGTATTTTATTGTTTTTTCTACTTTTATTAGCATACTTAAAATAGCATTAATATTAATATTATTATGAAATTTAAAAAATATCAATTTAATACACACACAAAATGCTAGGGGTGTAAACAATAAACATGTTAAGTTGGCACGGAAGCTGTACGGCCTCGGCTAGCAGAAAACATTCAAATCAATGGAGCTTAACTAAACGTGCTCGAGCTTAAGCTCGAACTTGTATTATGGCTCATTTAAGAAACAAGCCTACAATTTAAATATACTTTTATTTAATATATATATATATATATATATATATATATATATATATATATATATATGTATGTATGTATGTATATATAAAAGACTCCAAAACTCTTTCTATAAAAATATAAACATATTTAAAAGATTAAAAAAAATTATTGTAAGATAGTTTATTTAGCAACATATGCGTTAATTGGGACTTTACATTTAAAATGGTTTCACACGCATGCCCACATGGGCACATGATGGTCTTAATTATGCTTCAGAGATTGGCATTTGACTTCGATTATTATCTCTAGTTATCTAAATTGTTGAGTGAGCAAAATTACACATTAATATTTATAAAAGTCACTTTCTTTCAATTCCCAGCAGCTGTTTAGAATTTTTGAAGAGTTTTGGTTGCTAAAAGCGTCTTTAACGTATTCAAACCTCAAAAACATATCAAGTCAGCTGTCACATCATATTTGTATTTATCTTTTAAAAACACTCATCTTCCTCTAACGGGAGAACGCCGCATGGAGACCATCCGAACATGAGCCGGACAGATCTTCTGGTGGCCGTTCGTTGCCATCTGGATGCCGCAATGAATATGCTCTAACAAACAATGATTCCGGTGAGCCTACCAATTAATCAATTAAGACTAAAGATAAACTAATTAATTGAGAAAGAATTTTAAAAAACACTCATATTAATTAAAACATCATCTTCGCTGCTAAAGATTTTGCCTATATATATATATTTGGAAGGAAGTTAAAAGACATCAACAATCAAACACAAGAAAATGCAGGCTTCAATCTACTTGCATTCATCATTCTCTACCAAAACCTCAACTTTCTCAAACACATGGTTTCTTGCCAAACAAAATATTAAAACATCATCATCTTGTATCTCCATCAAATCCGACACTCCTCCTCGTAATCATATCTTATATATCTTTCCTTATGATTTTTTTAATACTTCCTCATTGAATTGAACTTGCAGTGTTCATTTGTTTGCATGGCCATTGATGCATGATTTATTAATTATCTCATCATTCAATTCATGTGTAGGAATATTACACACTGATTGTGATGATGTCCCAATGGTGACACTTGATTCGATGAAGCGAGCAAATTCCACTTTACAAGATTTTGTAAGACTTATTATCATCCAAACGTTTGCAGATTATGACAATGATCAAGCTTTATCTGAAGTCTAATCTATTTTTAATGACGTGTGATTGAACAGTGCAGATCTTACTTCATGTTTCATGAAATGAATGCTAACAGTGCAGAATCTTTATTCAAATACCTACCATTGCTCTCCTTCACAGAGAGTTACATGTATCAGGTATCCAAAAAGCAATTTTGAAATCTTTCACTTGCTCATATATTATAAGGTTATTTGGATTTTAATAATAAAAAAAAGGGCGTACCTGGTGCTGCAAAGAGCTCCCGCGTTTTCGCAGGGTCCAGGGAGGGTCCGTCCCTTTGGATTTTAATAATCCTAAGTTTTATTTATTGACCGGGATTATTGACCGGGATTAATCTCAACTCAATAAATGTTTACAGATACTCCCAACTTTGTGTTTATTTTCCTCTAACGATCCCTTACTAAATGAGAGTGAACCCCATTAGTGTTTCGATGATATGGACTGTTTTTGTAGCCAAAACACTAAACAGAAAGTTGAAATCTATCATCAGGTCTGTCAATTTAAAACTTCCGCACCAAAACCCGTCAATCTTCACCTCTTGATTTAAACCACCGAACTCGTTGGAGGTAGATTTCAGGTGATAATGGATGTTAGACAATGGAAAACGGACCTAACTGAGACTAGGCGGTGATGGAGTTGAAAAATAACTCAAAGTTGGTCTCATTTCATCAAAAAAACTAACGATGGTTAACTCTCAGTTAGTAATGGATCATTTGAGGAAAATAAGTTCAAAGTTAGGAGTATCTGTAAATATTTTCTGAGTTGGGATTAATACCGGCCGATACATAAAAGTTGGGATTATTAAAATCCAATAACCCTATATTATATTATATACGTTGATGTGAACATGCGCTCATCGATCTAACGTGTGCAGCTGGACACCATAAATGAGAAATCCGAGCAGTTTCTGTCTGGTGGAACTTCATTGAGAAAACTTGCTCTTCTTCTAGGGGGCTGTGGGATGCTTACAGATAGGTTAGAATATATTGTTATTGTTTCTTATCTTCATGGAAGGTGTTATTGATGTTAGCAGAGTTTAGTTATTGACGTTTTATCATTATAATAAATTGATTAGTTTTATTGTTATCCATGCATTGTAATCTCTCAATATACAGAGATCTGATTTTGCAGTTATTCAACACACTAAAAATCATAGTCTCCAATACAATTTTACAGTTCTTTTAAATTCTTTCAGTTAACATAATTTGTCGTCTTATGAAAAATAATTTCAGGATAAGCAAGGAGTTAAAGTGTGGGGAAGAATACTGGGCTCTAGAAAGAAAGCTCTGTGCTGCATTAACAAGAAAACAAGAGGTGATATAATGTGATAATTCTCTACAATTCCTAAACTAACATAATCTAACAGTTAAATATATAATTACGACTTACAGATCCAAATAGAAGATGTTATGAAAGCAAATAGTCTGCGGTCCACTGACTATCGGGTGCTGAATCTACTCTTGTACCAGTTGACAGGCAGAGAGATCAATGAGACACACATGGAGTTCGTGTCGGTTGCAGAGTTCCTTGGTGAAATATCTGATGACTTGTTAGTAGTATCATACCCTTATCCACATTAACCATTTTCTATTGTTATTTGAATTTATTTGCTAATCAATAACTAATTGGCATTGAGGCATGTATACTATGCAGGTTTGACTATGAGGTGAGCCGCGGGTTCTCATTCTCACTAAAACTTCAGTTATTCAAGTAACCGCCTGCGTGTAATCCTAAATGATGTTGATCTTGTGTGACGCAGGATGATGTGTTGGAGAACACTTTTAATATGCTGCGCATGTTTGTTGGAATATATGGAGCTTCCTCTGCACCCACTATGCTTGTGAGTTATCTTTGTTTCCATACCAAATGGCTTGTTGTCTAACAGTAGGAAAGGTGTCATACCCAAGTAGTCGAGAGTTCAATTCCCATGGTGGATAGAATGTGTAAATTTAGGAGCATGATTAGAGGGTGTATGATTTCAGTATGTAATTTTCCATGTGTCTAACATAAAAAACTCTTCATACGACCAGGTGAAATCAATAAAAGAGGCGGAGGAGAAGTACAGTTACTTACTAAGCACTTTGGATCCTTCACTCGCTCTCAAATATCAAAAAAAGACGCGAAGAAGCCGCCGTAAAAGGTTACAACTGGATTAATATGTGGATACTAGCTAGACAAATTGAGTTAGTTCCATGCATACAAAGTTTTGCTTTTGGTTTTCATGTTTTCAGGTGGGAGGGTAGTTGGTTATCCTCTGGGAACATGGAGCATGCCGCAGGTTATCGAAGATGAAGATTCGTACAGAAACGAGATCTCAAACACTAGGCCACCAAGCACCAGATAATTGAGTTCGGATTCATATCAAAATGAAATAAAGTATTATGAAACTGCAATCCGTTAAGTCTTAAAAATATGATCTTGTATTTGTTACAAGGATTTCAAATAAAACGCTATGAAAAGCCAACAAACAAATGAGTAGTCTTTTTGTTTGACACTCGTCCAAATCTTTTAATTTGCTAAACACATTCCTTGAACCTATGGACTAGCTGCACACGTGTAGGAAAGTATCAAATAACATTATTGTAACATCCGGCCCCTTATACCACCATTGTTGGCAGATTTGCACACAAGTAGCTCACTAATTTGCTCTTGATTACCCGAGTAAAAACTTCCCAAGGAGGTCACCCAACCCTGTATTGTTGCCACCTGAGCACGATTAACTGTGGAGTTCTCCTCTCATCCACAGTCAATACGGCCAAAACACGTTAACAACCGGCCCCTTATACCACCAATATTGTCCGCTTTGCCCACGAGTAGCTCACGGATTTACTTTTGGTTGGCCGAGTAAAAACTTACCAATGAGGTCATCCATACCTGGATTGCTGCCACCTGAGCACGCTTAACTGTGAAGTTCTCCTCTCATCCACAGTCAATACGCAAAAATACGTTGGTGATATTAGAGACAGATTACCACTTATGAACCAGGAATCTCTTCTTTACACGACAATGTGGGATTTGCCTAGGGTGTTACAATGATAGCTTCCGATAAGTTTACATAGGACATCAATTTTTTTTACCGGTAGAATTACTTTTATTAAACATAACACGTTCTTTTAGGGAGCTACTAGCAAAACGGAGTACATAAGAGTTTAACTTTTGTTTACATTAAAACTACTACATTGACTCCAATGTACGTTGTAACATTTTGATCTACTACTCACCCAAAAAATGACGCCTTAATGTCTTCTACCAACTTGAATTTGATACCAGCCTTTGATTAAAATTCTTCTCATATCTCCTCTTCCATATGAGCCATACCTAGGACACCAATTAAATATGCCTTTCTTCAATGTAATACTAATTAGGCTATTTACAGCTATTGTCTCTTGACTAGCCTCAAAATGATTATATATCATGTATAATACATTTACGTTCAAATTAATAAAATTATTTACCAACTAGTTTCTTTCGCGTTTAATCCATTTACAAAATGTGACAAACTGTTGGTGGGATGTAATCAAGTTATAAACATACTAATTAAATAGGTTGGGTTAAGCAGGTTAACCCAAATATGGAGATTCCATTAAATGAGATAGAAACAATAGTACGACACTTGAACTTTTTGCGTGACGAAAATTGTCATCCCAGACCCTTTTGTCGTTGAACATCCC
Organism: Flaveria linearis; assembly: GCA_024085815.1. NCBI lineage: Eukaryota > Viridiplantae > Streptophyta > Magnoliopsida > Asterales > Asteraceae > Flaveria > Flaveria linearis. The sequence continues at coordinate 67,860,695 of CM044013.1, read as the reverse complement.
AACTAGAGGACCATATGATTAAATATAAATCCATAACCATAACCATAACCTAGTAAGTCTCATCAATAACTATGTTACTGACGAGGTTTGGGGAGGGTGAGATGTAAACAAACCTTACCTCTACCACAATAGATAGAGAGGTTGCTTCCAGAGAGACCTCCGGCTCTTACAACAATCCAAAGAGAATATAATATGACAGAGCAAAGCCGAGCACAACAACCATACAGCACATGTATATCATGTACCACCAATAAACACAAGAAGCAAACACACAACACATAGTCACCTATCTATATATATTAAGCAAGAAGAACCATAAATCATATGGCATTCCTATCTAATACACATTCATAAGTATATATCTATGTAATCATACATCGACCTAACACAAATACTGTAGCCAAACAACAACATATAACATCAGTAGGGAATAAAGTGATATTAAGAAAAGTGATTGCATGTAACGACTCATATAATGGTGATAATCCACACTAATATTCTACGACATATCTGGACCCTCCCCTAAACTTTCTTAACCTTAATACTACATCTTCAACTACATCTATCCTGGACCATGTCCTAAAGAGGTGCAACTTAAACAAATCAAGTCTAATTCTCTCCTCCCATGTCAGTTTGGGTCTGCCTCTACTTCTCCTCACATCTATCATAAAGGTCTCAACTATCCTAACCGATGTTGTCATCTGTCTTCTTTTAACATGCCCAAATCATCTTAATCTATCTTCTCTTATCTATCGGTATACTAGCAACTCCTAACCTGCTTTTAAAGACATCGTTTATATGTATGTGTCCACACATCCATCTTAGCATCTTCATCTATGCTACCTCCGTTTAAATAACATAGCTGGTTTGATTGCCACTCAATAGAATTTTCCCTTTAGCCTCGTTGGGAAGTTCTTGTCACGTAGTACTTCTAATGTTGCCCTCCATTTGCACCGACCTGCTTGAATCCTGTGTGTAACGTCACTTCCTATCTCCCCATCCCCTTCTAAGATAGATCCTAAATATTTAAATTTAGTCAGCTTGTGGCACCTCCTGGCCTTGAATGGTGATTTGAGTGTTCTCTTCATTTTTGGATCCACTAAAGTTGCAATACTGTCAGTCTTGGAGCGACTGATCTTTAGCCCTTTGTCTTCCAATACTTCTCACCTTCTTCTAATCGCGCATTCAAACTTTTTTACTTTCGTCGATTAAGACAATATCATCCACGAAAAACATGCATCGAAGTACTGTCTCGTGCATGGACTTGGAGAACTCAGCCAGTATTACGGCAAACAAAAATGGACTTAAAGCCGACCCTTGATGGAGTCCTACTTTGACATAGAATGAATGAGTATCTCCTACTGGCGCACGAGGTTTGTCCTATCATACATATCCTTTATTATGTTTATGTACTTCTCAGGATCCTACTACTCTCCAACGTTCCCAAATCAGTTGACGAGACACACAATCCGTATGCCTTTTCCAAGTCAATGAACACCATATGCATATCTTTCTTCTCATCCCTATATTTTTCCATGGTCATTCTCAGGATGTGTATCGCTTCTTTAGTTGTCCTTACTGACATGAAACCAAATTGGTTTATTGTCACAAGCGTCTCTCGTATAATTCTAGTGTTTATCATTCTCTCACATAATTTCATTGTATGCCCTAATAGTTTGATCCTTCTATAATTTTCATAACCTTGAGCGTCTCTTTTTGTTTCTATAAAGGGGTGCTACGACACTTGTTCTTCACTAATCTGGCATTTTACCAGATTTGAAAATGAGGTTAAATAGACTAGTTAGCCATCATATCCTTCCTCTCCCACATAACACCGTACCTCAATTAGTATGTTGTTTAGACCCACAGCCTTTGTCCTTCCCTTCTTCATAAGCGCCTTTGTCACCTCTTCATATGTAATACGCCCACAATAGCAATTATTTCGTTTTCTGCTTTGAGTAGTAATGTTATCGTTGGCTCGTTCATCATGAGCTTTCCAGCCATTGAAAAGGTTATAGAAATAGTTCTATCATCTCAACTTTATATCTCGTTTCTTTGCTAAGACACGTCCATTTGCGCTATTTATATACTTAACCACCCCTAGATCTTGCCTTCTACGCTCCCTCACTCGTGCTATCTTATACATATCATGCTCCTTCACTCGTGCTATCTTAAACATATCATGCTCCCTCACTTGTGCTATCTTAAACATATCATGCTCCCCTTCCTTTGTTTTCAGTTTATAATACATGTTCCTATATGTTGTGTTCTTTGCATCTGTCACGACTTTTTTTGCTTCCCTTTTAGTTTAATTATATTTTCTTTTACTCTCTTCTCCTCCTCATTTGTACACCTTAGAAGCTCCTTAAAAAACAATTTCTTATCTTTTAATTTGCTTTGTATGTTAGATCTAGAGTGTATAGGTCTAGATCATTTTGTATAGGCTTAGTACTTGAATCAAGTCTTGTAATTAATATTTGTAACAGTCAATATATATATATATATGTGCATTGAATCTATAGGTTAACCCCATATATATATGTGTGTTGATTTGTGACTGTTGACAGGGAGAAACAATATACTTGGAAGGATTCCTGAAATTGACCAAGTGTAAGAAACATCTACGGATGAACATTATTGTTAATCCGTAGATATGTTTCTTACAAGACCAAATGACTAAGTATAATGTTCTTCCGCAGGAGTCTTGTCGTCCGTAGAACTTTTGTTCTTCCGTAGATGAATTGGTCTTCCGTAAAAGTCTTCACTTCATGGTCCTTGATCATCCATGACTTCAAACATAGACATGCCTCTTATGTGGCATTTGGTGGGGATAAGAAGGGAGGTAAAATTGTTGGTGAGGGAATGGTAACAAATGGTGTTTCAACATTTGAAAAAGTAAATTACTGTGAAAATTTGCAGTATAATTTACTTAGTGTTTCCCAAAATTGTGATCAAAATTACTTAACACTATTTGATAACACTAACTGTTATATTCTTAAGCCAGGTTTTGCAGTTCCAGCAGACTGGATCCTTCTTAAAGCATTAAGAAAAGGCAACACATATGTCTTGGATATGAACAACACATCACTCACAAATCATGAGACATGCCTGCTGTCTAAATCTTCAGAAGATGAATCTCAACTGTGGCATAGAAGGCTTGTCCATTCCAACATGAAGAACATGAATAAATTGGTGAAAAATGACTTAGTCATTGGATTACCAAAGAAAGAATTTCATTGTTCTAATCATTGTTCTTCATGTTACAAAGGAAAACAACACAGAGTGTCTCATAAATCCAAAACAATCAACACTAACACTACACCACTCAAATTGCTTCACATGGACCTCTTTGGTCCAACCAATGTGCTGAGCATTGGAAAAAGGCAATATTGTTTGGTGATAGTAGATGATTTCACTAGATTCACATGGGTCTTTTTCTTAAAACATAAGAGTGAAACATCTGAAACATTAATGGACTTTGTGATCAAGATTGAGAATCAACTTGATTTAAAAGTTAAAATTTTTAGGAGTGAAAATGGAACTGAATTTGTTAATGCTGATTTGAATTCTTTTTGCAAGAATAAAGGGATAGCAAGACAATTCAGTGCACCAAGAACTCCACAACAAAATGGAGTGGCTGAAAGACGAAATAGAACACTCATAGAAGCAGCCAGAACAATGCTAGCTGATTCTCAGTTGCCCATAACCTTCTAGGCAGAAGCTGTGAATACAGCTTGCAATGTTCAAAATAGAACATTAATTGTCAAAGAACATAATAAAACCCCTTATGAGCTCTTATTTAAAAGAAAACCTTTTATAGGATATCTTAGAGCCTTTGGGTGTCATGTGTCTGTTTTGAATACTAAAGAACAATTGGGAAAATTTTCTGAAAAAGCCTATGATGGTTTCTTTGTTGGATATTCATCCACTTCTAAATCATATAGGGTCTATATTCCAGAACATAACATAGTTGAAGAGACTCCCAATGTTTCTTTTGATGAATCCATGTTTACTACAAATGTAAAAGGATCATCTTGGTTATTTGATATAGATGCATTAACTGACTCATTTAACACTGGCTATCTGATCAATGCAGGTGCTGCGGATACATGCTATCCATTTGTGCCTCCAAGTTTGAATGAAGTGCCCCTGATAGCTGACCCACCACAGGCTCAACTTTCAACTGCACCTCAGCAAGAATCAAGTCAGCAACATGAAGTTACATCAGTAAATACATCCGCAGATGCATCAGTATCCGCAGATGTAAGTCCTGCGTCAGCCACTGATCAAAGGGATAGAGAGGAGGTGTTGAATCAACAAACCATGCCTGCAACTCAACAATGTTCATCTGTGGATGGTGCTGTAACTCCTACGGAAGTACAAAATGCCTCCGTAGATGTTGCAGTTACTCCTGCGGAAGAACAAAATGCTTCCGTAGAACTTCCTGCGGAAGAAGACAACCCAGCAGCAACTGACGCTCAAGCTGATCCTAATGACCATGAGCCTTTTGATTACTTCATAGACTCACCTTCTCAGCTGACTCCATCTGCTTCAATGGGTTTCTCAAACTTAGAATCCACAGTTCCAGTTGATGCTGTCTCAACAAGCAGAATCCACAAGTCTCATCCAACAGACAATATCATTGGAGACCTGAATGCAAGAACTACAAGGAGCAAAGGAGGAGTGGCAAACATTTGCTTGTTCACCTGCTTTTTGTCTCAAATAGTTCCTGCAAACATTACAGCTGCTCTAAAGGACAACAGCTGGGTTGAGGCTATGCAAGAAGAACTTCAACAATTCAGAAAACAGAAGGTGTGGAATCTTGTAGACTTGCCTCAAGGTCAACATCCAATTGGAACAAGGTGGCTATTCAAAAACAAGCTGGATGACAGGGGTATAATCGTGAGAAACAAAGCTAGGCTTATTCCTCAAGGATATACTCAAGAAGAAGTGATAGACTATGATGAAGTTTTTACACCAGTTGCAAGAATTGAAGCTATAAGGGTCTTCCTAGCTTATGCCTCCTTCAAGAAGTTCACAGTCTATCAAATGGATATGAAGTGTGCTTTCCTTTATGGGAAAATTGATGAAGAAGTCTATGTGGCTCAACCCCCTGGATTTGAAGACCCTGATTATCCACATAGAGTATACAAGCTTGACAAAGCTTTATATGGTCTTCATCAAGCACCCAGAAAGTGGTATGACATATTGTCATCCTTCCTACTGAAGAATGGTTACAAGAGAGGAACCATTGATCAGACACTCTTCCTCAAACATGAACATCAAGATCTTCTGGTGGTTCAAATATATGTTGATGACATAATATTTGGATCGACCAACAAGAACCTGTGTCAAAGCTTTGAAGACTTAATGAAATCTGAATTTCAGATGAGCTCCATGGGAGAATTGACATTCTTCCTTGGCTTACAAGTTTATCAGAAAACAGATGGCATTTTTATCAATCAAGAAAAGTACATTTATCAAATTCTGAAGAAGTACAATCTTGCTGATTCAACTTCATGCAAGACACCAGCCTCAACAATAGACAAGATTGTGCCTGACCCTACTGGAAAATCAGTAGATCAAAGATTGTATAGATCAATGATCGGTTCTTTAATGTACTTAACTGCCAGTAGACCTGACATAATGTTTGCTGTTTGTGTTTGTGCCAGGTATCAATCAGACCCAAAAGAGTCCCATCTGAATGCTGTGAAGAAGATTTTCAGATATCTGAAAGGCAAACCTGCATTAGGACTGTGGTATCCCAAAGATGAAGATTTCAGCCTCTACTCCTATTCAGATAGTGACTATGGAGGGTGTAACAATAACAGAAAATCCAAAACTGGTGGATGTCAGTTTCTAGGACCAAGACTTGTTTCTTGGCAGTGCAAGAAGCAAACCAATGTATCCGTATCCACAGCTGAAGCTGAGTACATAGCTGCTTCAGCTGGTTGCTCTCAAGTACTTTGGCTGCAGAACCAATTACTTGATTATGGTTACAATTTCCTTCAAACACCAATTCATATTGATAATTCAGCTGCTATGTTTATAACTGCTAACCCAGTTCAACATAGCAAAACAAAACATATTGAAATCAGATGCCATTTTCTGAGAGACTGCTCAGAAAAGGGTCTGATCAAGTTAGTCAAAGTGGACACAACAAATCAACTTGCTGATTTGTTCACTAAAGCCTTTGATTCTGTTAGATTTAATTTTCTGATAGAATATTTGGGGATGATTAACTTAGAGTAACTCATCAAAAGCATATGACTGACTGTGTGTAGAGTACTAGTTAGGGATGATTTAAGTGTCTGATAGAACATTTGTGCATGCAATATGTTTGGGAAATGATAGTAGACTATGCTTGGTTTTCTTTAACATCAACTCAAACTGACTTGTATCATTCTGATATGTGAGTAGGTTCATCTTGAGTGGAAACTAAGCTAAGAGCATGCCAAACTAACAGATACAGGTATCTGTCTATGAGAATTCCATTTGAGAATCAGGAAAGTATGTTATCTCCTGATGTGATCAAATCACCTACACAAGCACACTATGTAAAATACCTTATAATCTTCTATCTTTGCAAAGTCATATTCCCTCTGTTTTGTGTGAACAAAGACCTGGGAATGTGATTAACAAGTGTGATCTTCATTCTCCCTCTGTTTTGTGTCAACAAAGACCTGGGTTAAGTTCACCTCTGTTTTACAAAAGTAAAGACCTGGTGACTATGAAGATCATATCTCAGCTCTAAAAAGAATCACTTGTGATCAATTGTACATCAATTCAAAGAGCTTCAACATCAAAACATTCATGCGACTGTAATATGTCTCAAGATAGAACTTATAACTTAATGTACATAGTCATTAAGTGTGAAAAGTAGTGATTTGCCTCACCTACGGAAGACATACTCTAATGAAAATTGAATGTGGACATCATGATAGTTACTGATTAACAAACTTCAAAACATGATAAATAGCATGCCTAGTTGATACATTGCTCATGTATGAATTTAAGTGGATCTATATACTTACAATCAAGTGTGCAATGAATCAAATAATCAACATCCGTAGAAACCAAGTCATAGTATGATCCATCTATATATATATGCATGCATGTAATAGTTTAAGCCAGATGTTTAACTTGTCCTCTTATCTGATTTTCTCTCACTTAGACTGTCATATGCCTTTCATGCCTGATTACAACTTAAATTTATGATGAATACAACAGTTCACCATTAATCATAAATTTAGGGGGAGTAGTTCATGCATGAAAAACAATAAAAAGCTGATAATTGATTTAATCTTAAGGAATTGGAACTTGAGCACTAACTTGAATGCAGGATACAGGACGCTTTCTTGTACTTAATTGCCATGCAAATAAAGTCAACAATGTCCAACATCAACTTTTGATTCTACTCAGTAGACATCATACATTTAAAGTTTTTAACAGAACTTTAAGTTTCGCAGAAGTTTCAGTAATACTTCTCATCCGTAGAAGTAACAGTGAAATTTCTGCATCCGCAGAAGTCTCAGTAATTCTAATCCGTAGAAGTATTAGTGATTTCTGTTTCAGCAGCAAAACAAATGCATTGTTTGAACTAATGCATCCACAGATGTTAAGACATCCGCAGATGTTAAGGTTCCGCAGATGTTCTGCGGAAGAAGTAATGCATTCGAAATAAACTTGGTATATGGACGGATAAATGGAAAGTGGGCCCAACATAATTAATAAAAGAAATTAATATGTTTGGTTATAAATAAGGTGGACTCATATTTATAGGAACTTTGAGTCAGTTAAGGAAACACCGAATCTCTTGGGATTTGAAATTAACGTTGATTTGTTTGACTTGTTGATATTTGAAATCATACAAGTATATTGTTCTTCCACAGGAGTCTGGTCATCCGCAGAACTTTTGTTCTTCCGTAGATGACTTAGTCTTCCGTAGAAGTATTGTTCTTCCGTAGGAGTCTTCACTTCATGGTCCTTGATCATCCGCAGGAACATTCACTTGGTCATTTGGTCTTGTAAGAAACATATCTACGGATTAACAATAATGTTCATTCGTAGATGTTTCTTACACTTGGTCAATATCATGAATCCTTCCAAGTATATTGATTCCCCCTGTCAACAGTCACAAATCAACACACACATATATGGGTTAACCTATAGATTCAATGCACATATATATATATATATATATATATTGACTGTTACAAGTGTTAATTACAAGACTTGACTCAAGTACTAAGCCTATACAAAATGATCTAGACCTATACACTCTAGATCCAACAGGCACCCTGATGTATTCGAGAATGAATACATTGAGAAGGTATTCAACTTGATGGTATACGATGGAGATTATGAGAAAGGGAGATAAAAAAGGGTAGGCTGTGCAAACCGTATCGATTCTTATGCCATACCTACCTGAAGTGCATGTCCAACAGGAAGTCGGGGCTTGACAGATTTTCTCGACACATATCATCTGGAATCATTAGGATATTCGAGGGTAGAACGTATAACTACTCCAAGTACATCTTTAACTGTCTAAGTGAACAAGTCAAACTTCAGCGGAATGATAAGATGTACATGTTCCGTAGATTTCTACAACTGGTGATCAACTCTGAACTTCCAAGGCTGGACAGAGTTGGAGAAGTGTTTGTGCAAGCATACTTGGTCAAATCTGTGCTGAACAAACTTAGTGGGAAGTACCAGGGAGAAGACATGCCAATGTTCGCCCATGTTGTGGATGCCCAAGCAGACTTACCACAAGAACTGATCTGGGTAGATGAAGCAGAGACATCTGCTGATTCTGCACAAGCATCTCACTCACCACTCCAAACACCACCACCCCAACATCACTCACCAATCCAAACTCCACCACTCCAACATCAATCACCTAGCCAAACACCCCCTCATCAATCACAATCACCAGCCAGCATCAACACCCAACCAATATCTCCAATTCATCACCATGAATCTCCACTGCTGATATCCTCATCTTCTACCAAAAACACTCAGCCAATCTCTCCAGTTGAACAACAATCACCATCACCTTCTCAGTCATCCTCACAACACACTCAACCTCTCTCTCCACTACAAATCCAATACCCTGTACAACCACCACCAGAATCACCAAAACATCCACCACCGGAAAGTGCTAGCACTGAACCTTTTGAGATAACTGAGTCAATAAACTCTGTGCACTCAAGGGAGACTGAGTTACTATCTCAAGCTAGCACTGTTCCCATCTCTCCCACATACACTGAAGAACAAGTGCCATCAGACAATACTGAACCCATATCTCCAATGAAAGAAAATCAAGCTGCTGATGAGCAAAGGGAATTACAACAAGGATTTGCTGAGGATGTCATTGCATATCATGAAGATGACTTAAGTGATAGTGACATTCCTGTCAGCAAAAGCTTTTGGTTGCTGAGTACAACAAGTTAGTACTCAAATCAAATAAGCGAAAGCAAAGAATACAAGAGCTAAAAGGTATCATTCAAGAGAAAGATGAAGAGCTAATGAAGAAAGATGCTGTGACAACCCGGAAAAATTTCGTTAGAAATATATATATATTTGATATTATAATAATAATAATAATGATATTATTATTACTATTATTAATAATAACATTAATGATAATAATAATAATAATAGTAATAATAAAAATAATAATAATAATAATAATGTTGTTATTAATAAAAATAATTTATAAAAGTTTATTTAACTTTTAAATATTTAAAACTTAAAATGAGAAGTTAAGGGGGTGATTTTGTAATTCATGAAACTTGTTTTAAAAACTTTGAACATAAACTAATAAGTATAGTAAACCTCAGGGGCCAAATGTGTAACTTTTAACCCAAACCCCTCCCGTCGACCCTGTGCTCCGGCCGGTCTCCGACGACCTTCGGCGACCCCCAAACGATCACATTTAATCGATTTTGACTCAATCAAAAGCTCCCGACACATTGGAGTGGGAGTTTTGAACTCTTACCCCACACCAATTTGAATATTGTAGGTGCGATTACCACTTTCGGCCGACCCTTCACTTAATCGGCCACTTTCCAACCATTATCGCGCATTACACCCATTAACGATTAAATTAACTCTGCACTAACGAATGTTTAATCCTATATAAACTTCCATCACGATCAGTTTGATCTATAAACACACAAACATATCGATTTAGTCACCTCACCAAGCCGCGACCTGCAGCTTACTGTTCTTCATCAATTCGAACTCGAAACAGGTAATTGAACATACATACATGCTCGGTTTCATATGGGGATTGAAAGCCCTAAACTTAATTCGATTAACAACATCAGTTTGGTGTTCAATTTGGCTTCGATTCGAGTTAGGGTTCATAGCAATTTGGGGAAAGGCTTTGGTTTGTGTTTAAAAGAAAATGGAACCATGAACTCTCGCGGCTGAGGCCCTTGGTTCACTGGTTCCCCGAGCACATTCTAAACAGGAGGTCCCGGGTTCGACCCCGGGCAACCTCACTTAATTTTTTTAAAAGCCTTTTTCAACATTTAAAAATATATAAAAATCCCCAAAAATTATAAAAATAAGTTTTAAAAACTTTCTTTATTTTAAGTAATTAAGTAATTTTCTATAAATTTATTTATTTAAAAACTCCTTAATAATTTTTATAAAATTATATACAAAAGTGATGAATAATTATTTTTATACAAATGGACTCTAAATAATAATTTAAATTATTAATTTATTATTGGATACCATATTATTCTAATTATGGATTAATTATGATAAATGTAGGAATTATATGTAATAATTTCACAAATTATTTACAAATACAATTATTATCATTATAATTATACCATTGTTATTATTAATATTGGTAATATTATTAATACATAGGGTTGTTAGTATATCAAATCGTGTACGTCAAACCGAACCGACCCGAATCCGACCAAATGTAATTATTCGCGTTGAGCGCATTTTAAAAACTTAATTACAATTAATAATAGGTGTTGATCGTGTTTGGTCGTGCATTATTCGTTGAAGCTTCCGTTCATTTCATTACATCAAATTCAAGGTGAGTTTACAGCCCCACTTTTACTTATATACTCTTTTGGGGGAGAGAAACATGCTGTTTTCATAAACGTTACATTACATTGGATTTTTGTAATACTGCATATACTTGATACTATGGTGTTATACTTGCCCAACGGACCGTTAATATGGACTTAGCGAGGTAATTGTTAGTAGTACTACTGGGATTGACATACCCCACCCGGGCTAGTCGCGCTAGCACAACGTTCGTCAAACGAGTGAACGGTTAGCCTAATTACAAGTGTTGTGGTGTGTGATCCACATCCGGGCCTGTTTTATTATTTGATTACATGTCAGCTCGGCCGCGACTTCATACACATAGTGATCATTATGGACTAGCTACCCATTATACGCTTTGATTACTAAATCCGGGAATTTCATTATGCTTATCGGATTACTAAATCCGGGAATTTCATTATACTTATCGGATTACTAAATCCGGGAATTTTATTATACTTATCGGATTACTAAATCCGGGAATTTCATTATACATATCGGATTACATAATCCGGGGATTTCATTATACATATCGGATTACATAATCCGGGGATTTCATTACAGATACTTATCGGATTACATAATCCGGGGATTTCATTACTATAATCCGGGGATTTCATTACTGATACTTATCGGATTACATAATCCGGGGATTTCATTACTGATACTTATCGGATTACATAATCCGGGGATTTCATTACTGATACTTATCGGATTACATAATCCGGGGATTTCATTACTGATACTTACTGTTTTCTGATAAACCTGTGAACTCACCAGTCTTGTACTGAGATTTTTGCATGTTTTCTCTCAGGACATTGATGTGGCACGTCTAGAAGCACAGCATCCACTGCATGTCATTCCGCATTCATCTCAAACTGTTTTCAAGATTTAATTTGCATTTACTTTACATAAATTGGATTGGACGCGTGTTTGCGTGTTCCAAAACTATTGTTAAATGTTTTCCTGTTTTCGCTTCCGCACTACTTAAATATATTTGGTTTGTTTCATTAAAATTAAGCAACTTATATGATTTGTAATTATCGAGTCGTTTGGTGTAACTGATGCTTATCTGAGATCCTGGTTATGTCACACGCCTGACGGTAAAACCCCGTACGTGGAAAATGAGGGTGTGACAGATTGGTATCAGAGCCACTCCTGTGCCGTTCGGGGTGTGGGACATACCTCACCAAGGATGGTGACTTCTCGGGCTCATCGAGGAAGATGAGTCCAAACAGGGGGTGCTTGTGACACCCTAAACATATCCCACATCGGCCGTGGACAGGAGAGATTTCTGGTTCATAAGGAATGCCTGGTCTCTAATATCAACAACGCGTTTTGGGCGTATTGGCTGTGGATGAAAGGAGAACTCCGCAGTTAAGCGTGCTCAGGTGGGAGCAATCCAGGGATGGGTGACCTCCCTGGGAAGTTTTTACCCGGGCAACCAAAAGCAAATCCGTGAGCTCCTCATGGGCGAAGCGGACAATATTGTTGGTGTGAGAGGCCGGGTGTTACAGAATGGTATCAGAGCATTAGTTATAGCGAACTAAAATGGACTTTGCATCTCATTTGCATTGCATTTTAGACTATAGCTGGATTTGCATTAGTTACACACACATAGATTTCTAAGCTATGTTTACTTAATTTGGTTGTCTGAAAACTTTTACTTTAACATATCCCTGTGCTGTAAGTCACGGGAGGGTTTGTGTGCATTTGATATCACCTAAATGTTCTTCATGATTTGTGTGACACATAGACACCTGTATTCTGGATTTCCTGGCAAAAGGCCTTCGGGCTAAGGCAAGCATATCACATAAATCTCATTGTGAGACCAGTTATGCTTACCTGGGGATTTCTGGGATGAGTGATAAACTATGGTCAATACACAAGTCTATAAGGTAAATGGGTCTAAGCTATGTTTACTTAATTTGGTTGTCTGAAAACTTTTGCTTTAACATATCCCTGTGCTGTAAGTCACGGGAGGGTTTGTGTGCATTTGATATCACCTAAATGTTCTTCATGATTTGTGTGACACATAGACACCTGTATTCTGGATTTCCTGGCAAAAGGCCTTCGGGCTAAGGCAAGCATATCGCATAAATCTCATTGTGAGACCAGTTATGCTTACCTGGGGATTTCTGGGATGAGTGATAAACTATGGTCAATACACAAGTCTATAAGGTAAATGGGTCAAGTATATTAAGTCTATGGATTTAATATTACATGTATGTTCCTCTAGGCCTGTTTCTGGTCCCTATACCTGATTCTATACATATGTGCTTGATGAATCTGGATAATACTATGATGTTAACTTGAGGTAGGTGAAGCTAAGGGTGAACATGCAAGGCAAATTACCATTACGGGTGCACACGTAATTGCAATTCGTCGTGCATGAGAAGTCTGGCTAATCTTACCATGAGGTAACGATCATGAGTATCACAAGTTTCTATTCTATACCCTAGGGTGCTAGGATCAAAATTCTAGTAAGACCTTGTTAAGGGTAACAAAACATTACAAACACTTGCTATTACTTAAGTCCTGTCCTACTTAGAGCCTTCATGATATTTCCAATCATGACATTAATTTTATCTTCTAAGAGACATTCCTCCACTTAGCATTTCAGTAACTAAGGAACTGATTGAATACTTTAAGTGCCTTATTGGTTATGAGTACATAGCCTGTCTTACAAACTATCTATGGTATACTTATTTAAGAACGTTGTGGTCATTATATCACATATTAGTACTTTGAGAAGACCCTCGATAATCACACCCTATCATTATTTGATTGACTTATATTTTGGATTAATAAGGGCTTTATAAGAACTCTCTTAAGGACTTATGTTGTTAACCCAACTTTTATTCCATACGTCTGTCAATGTCGCATTTGCTATACGCACCCTTATTCACAACTTGTTGGATTGAGTCTTGAAAGACAAAAACGCCGGCTAATACGACATCAGTAGACAAGAGACGCGACATACTCTAATAATACTACTTCATCGGATTTTAGATTATTGTACATAGATTCCTTCGATCGCTCCTTGATCAAGTGAATTCCTTATCAATCGTTTCCTTTGTACAACTCCGGTTAATTAACTCTTCGTTAATAACCATATCTTTAATAACCATATCTTTGATACTCAAATCATGGATAACACTCTGTACTTGACAAGATTATCGGAAATTAAACAATTTGACTGTTAAGAACCGATACCCCTTTCCCAGGATCGACGATCTTTTCGATCACTTGCAGGGATCAATGTACTCCTCAAAGATCGATCTTCGATCGGGCTATCATCAATTGAGGGTTCGTGAAGATGACATACCGAAAATATTGTTTAGAACTCGATAGGGACACTATGAGTTCTTGGTCATGCCGTTCGGGTTGACCAACACACCAGCTGTCTTCATGGATTTGATGAATCAAGTATGCCACGTGTTCACTACAGGGCAAGGCACTAACCTGGTGGAACACCCAGGTTCAAGCTAAGTTAAGATAAGTTCAAACAGGATAAGTTCAATTGATGCAAATGACTTAAGATAAGTTCAAAGCCTTGGTGATTGAGTACTATTACCTAAGGAATAAAATGAAAAAGTTAGAATGGTAATTCTAAAATCGTGCAATAGTAGGGTTAATAAAATGCAAAAGTTAGAATGGTCATTCTAAAATCGTGCAATAGTAGTGTTAGGTCGTGCTCTTTATACTAACGAACTCCCTGAATTGACAAAGCTGATGTCATACCTTATGACATTAGACCAAATAGAATTAGGAAGGACACTGGGAAAATCTAGCGAGTAGTAGAAAGAAGTTGGAGGGTCGAACAAGCAATCTAGCGGTAAGGTAGACAAGAATGCCAATGTTGTGAACCTAGCTATGTTGGTTAATACGATTAAGCTAACATGCGTTAAACGGGGGCATTAAGAAGGTTGGAGTTCCGACCATTACCATAAGTGTGCCCTAGGTCGATTAGGACCCCAGGACAAGTTAGAAACAATCAGAATTAGGAAAAGGCTATAGCTAGGAAGTAAGAACAGTTAAATTATGGTAAAAAGGTCATATAAATCAAGGTAATACATCACGCGATCATACATTTACGACTGAAGCAAGCCACATTCGATAAGACCAAATATTGTTACATGCACGTATCTTATCATCAATAGCTACACGTCTATTTGATACCAGGGTTGATAATAGCTTTGATTCTTCTGAAATTATTCTTTAACTTAGCATTAACCCTAGTTGCTTAGAAATCATTTTACTCAGTAGAAATAACCAATGGTAGTAATTAGTACACGAAGATCATGTCTTTAACATAGACTTAATGCTGTATGAATTGGTTAGCGAAGCATGAAACCAAGATGGACCATGAGGAGAAGGTGATTCATCGAAAGCCTCTAGATATTTAATGTGGGAGATCACGTTTGACTCAAAGTCTATCCCTGGAAAGGAATTGTACGATTTTGAAAGAAAGTGTTTATCCGATGAATCACTTGTTGTGTCTCTAAAAGAGGACTCTGAAATTATGTTGTGTCCTTACTTTGATGAGTCTCTATTCGTTTCGATAAATGGTTTTCAATTGTTTGTTTTGTGAAATTTCATCCTCTGGCTTTAGGTTGCTTTCCTTATCTTAAGGATTGACTTCAACTATTCTTATTGGAACTTACATTTCACAAATGACACGATCTCACCGAAATAGGATTGAAATCCGTACTTTGGTGACAAATGACAATCTTCGATTGTTTTCTTGTTATTATGAAATTCAATCATCAAGATGGGCATGAAAACCATACCTTGATGACTAATCTCATTTCTTGACTTTCAACTTATCATGGTTGTAATCAAGTGAGGAAAAACATGAAGTAACTTGAAGGGTGAATCAATGTTGGTGATTCGACCTATCAAGCCAAAGCATGATCTCTGAACCTGAAAGGAGACCCAATCGTTTTAGGTTGATTTTTATTCTAAGCTTGGAGCACTTAGATTCGTAAATCGATTTCTCTCCCTTTATCCACATGTTTTGACCTAGCTATATGGAATCATTTATTCCTTATCTATCGACTTTCATTTTGAGTTATCATCAAAACGTGATTGTGCGATGGTAGCCTTCCTAAACAATCTCTCTGCTAAAGATATTATCAACTTATGACTTTCTAGTCATACAAATGTTCACAGCTGTGCTTATGGTTTGTGAACTGTGTATGTAAACTTACTTGGATATTGCTACCATGCAAAACATGTTTACAAGTACCTTTTCTATTGTTCGCGTCACTTCTTGAATCGATTTTGAATCCTTAACCTTGAAAATCATTAAAATTCTATTTTAGATTTGAGCAACAAGACTCGTTATTATCCTCATTGCGATGTGGATATAAAGGTTCATAAACCTTCGTAACTTGTAGACATGGGTTCAGCCTAAAGGAAAAGACGTAACTTGGTATGTGTCCAAGTATCTTATCTTCACAAAGTGACAAGACCTAATCTTCGTGATCCTATGGATCTCCTGCTTAACTTTCCTTGCAACTAAAATGCTTCTTATCTTAGAGGTCATGATGACAATTGATGCATTATAGACCATTGTCGTGAACTCATTCCAATATCTTCGCATAGCGTATTATTTTAGACCGATGGTTGGTCAAAGGAGAAATACGTATTCACAAGATATGCGTTAAGATCATTTTATATGGTGACGTTTGGGATTCTTAAATTCCGGCGGATAACCTTTCTTATCATTGTTGGTCTTATCCTAATTTCTAGACATCACCTTACCACGAAATTATATCCTGGAAATTATGGATCGTGAAGTTAAACAACTAAAGCATAGCAAGATTCCGGTTGTCAGAGTTCGGTGGAACTCCTGGCGTGGTCCTGAGTTCATTTGGGAACAAGAGGATGAAATGATGCGCAAGTATCCTAACCTGTTCAGGAATGTTGCCAGTACGTCTTAATTTTCGGGACGAAAATTCCTCTAACAGGGTGATAATGTGACAACCCGGAAAAATTTCGTTAGAAATATATATATATATTTGATATTATAATAATAAAAATAATGATATTATTATTACTATTATTAATAATAACATTAATGATAATAATAATAATAATAATAGTAATAATAATAATAATAATAATAATAATAATAATAATGTTGTTATTAATAAAAATAATTTATAAAAGTTTATTTAACTTTAAAATATTTAAAACTTAAAATGAGAAGTTAAGGGGGTGATTTTGTAATTCATGAAACTTGTTTTAAAAACTTTGAACATAAAATAATAAGTATAGTAAACCTCAGGGGCCAAATGTGTAACTTTTAACCCAAACCCCTCCCGTCGACCATGTGCTCCGGCCGGTCTCCGGCGGGTCTCCGGCGACCCCCAAACGATCACATTTAATCGATTTTGACTCAATCAAAAGCTCCCGACACATTCGAGTGGGAGTTTTGAACTCTTACCCCACACCAATTTGAATATTGTAGGTGCGATTACCATTTTCGGTCGACCATTCACTTAATTGGCCACTTTCCAACCATTATCGCGCATTACACCCATTAACGATTAAATTAACTCTGCACTAACGAATGTTTAATCCTATATAAACTTCCATCACGATCAGTTTGATCTATAAACACACAAACATATCGATTTGGTCACCTCACCAAGCCGCGACCTGCGGCTTACTGTTCTTTATCAATTCGAACTCGAAACAGGTAATTGAACATACATACATGCTCGGTTTCATATGGGGATTGAAAGCCCTAAACTTAATTCGATTAACAACATCAATTTGGTGTTCAATTTGGCTTCGATTCGAGTTAGGGTTCATAGCAATTTGGGGAAAGGCTTTGGTTTGTGTTTAAAAGAAAATGGAACCATGAACTCTCGCGGCTGAGGCCCTTGGTTCACTGGTTCCCCGAGCACATTCTAAGCAGGAGGTCCCGGGTTCGACCCCGGGCAACCTCACTTAATTTTTTTAAAAGCCTTTTTCAACATTTAAAAATATATAAAAATCCCCAAAAATTATAAAAATAAGTTTTAAAAACTTTCTTTATTTTAAGTAATTAAGTAATTTTCTATAAATTTATTTATTTAAAAACTCCTTAATAATTTTTATAAAATATTATATACAAAAGTGATGAATAATTATTTTTATACAAATGAACTCTAAATAATAATTTAAATTATTAATTTATTATTGGATACCATATTATTCTAATTATGGATTAATTATGATAAATGTAGGAATTATATGTAATAATTTCACAAATTATTTACAAATACAATTATTATCATTATAATTATACCATTGTTATTATTAATATTGGTAATATTATTAATACATAGGGTTGTTAGTATATCAAATCGTGTACGTCAAACCGAACCGACCCGAATCCGACCAAATATAATTATTCGCGTTGAGCATATTTTAAAAACTTAATTACAATTAATAATAGGTGTTGGTCGTGTTTGGTCGTGCATTATTCGTTGAAGCTTCCTTTCATTTTATTACATCAAATTCAAGGTGAGTTTACAGCCCCACTTTTACTTATATACTCTTTTGGGGGAGAGAAACATGTTGTTTTCATAAATGTTACATTACATTGGATTTTTGTAATACTGCATATACTTGATACTATGGTGTTATACTTGCCCAACGGACTGTTAATATGGACTTAGCGAGGTAATTGTTAGTAGTACTACTGGGATTGACATACCCCACCCGGGCTAGTCGCGCTAGCACAACGTTCGTCAAACGGGTGAACGGTTAGCCTAATTACAAGTGTTGTGGTGTGTGATCCACATCTGGGCCTGTTTTATTATTTGATTACATGTCAGCTCGGCCGCGACTTCATACACATAGTGATCATTATGGACTAGCTACCCATTATATGCTTTGATTACTAAATCCGGGAATTTCATTATACTTATCGGATTACTAAATCCGGGAATTTCATTATACTTATCGGATTACTAAATCCGGAAATTTCATTATACTTATCGGATTACTAAATCCGGGGATTTCATTATACATATCGGATTACATAATCCGGGGATTTCATTATACATATCGGATTACATAATCCGGGGATTTCATTACAGATACTTATCGGATTACATAATCCGGGGATTTCATTACTGATACTTATCGGATTACATAATCCGGGGATTTCATTACTGATACTTATCGGATTACATAATCCGGGGATTTCATTACTGATACTTATCGGATTACATAATCCGGGGATTTCATTAGTGATACTTATCGGATTACATAATCCGGGGATTTCATTACTGATACTTATCGGATTACATAATCCGGGGATTTCATTACTGATACTTACTGTTTTCTGATAAACCTGTGAACTCACCAGTCTTGTACTGAGATTTTTGCATGTTTTCTCTCAGGACATTGATGTGGCACGTCTAGGAGCACAGCATCCACTGCATGTCATTCCGCGTTCATCTCAAACTGTTTTCAAGATTTAATTTGCATTTACTTTACATAAATTGGATTGGACGCGTGTTTGCGTGTTCCAAAACTATTGTTAAATGTTTTCCTGTTTTCGCTTCCGCACTACTTAAATATATTTGGTTTGTTTCATTAAAATTAAGCAACTTATATGATTTGTAATTATCGAGTCGTTTGGTGTAACTGATGCTTATCTGAGATCCTGGTTATGTCACACGCCTGACGGTAAAACCCCGTACGTGGAAAATGAGGGTGTGACAGATGCAAGTCTGAAAAGGCTGAGAGAGGATGCAATAAGCAACAATGAAGTGATTGATGCACTATTACAAAAGGAACAAGAGTTGGAGGCATCTTTGAAAATTGAGCAAAGCGATAAAGCTCAACTGATCAAACAGAAAGATGAAGAAATAGAGGAGCTGAAAAGGAAGATCTCTGCTCTGAAAACAAAAGAGGCCCCAAGTGTTGAACAATCAAAACCTTCAGCTGAAGCTCCAAAGCAATTGATTCTTTATTCCCGGAAAAGACAATACTTGGGTGCAATCAAAAGGAAATCTGAAGAAGAAGCCTCTCCAAAAAGGCAAAAGCTCCCATCCCCTGAACCTGCACCTTCAGTAGATGTGTCTACTGTGAAGGTATCATCCGGAGATGATAATGATAGTGACAAAGAATGGGAGGAGCTGACCAGGATGGAGTCCCCCACTAATAAAAGGGAGGAAAGGCCGATGACCTTCTAACCACAGCAGACATTATGGAAGAGAGGCCTGATTCAAGCATGTTCATGACCCTCATCAACCATGGTTTTCCTTATGACATGGTTGAGAGGATGAATTCTACTGAAATGAAGAATGTACTGAAAGAGTTCGAATTTGCAAGATTCATAATCCCAAACTGTGATTATGAAGCCTTCACTGTCTTTCAGTCATTAGAAAAGATCAAGAAAGACTTGGGTCACTGTGACACAGCCAAACTGACCAAGTATAACATGACATGCTGGTTACAGGGCCACAACTACAAACCGCATGAGCTCAAAGGCAGATCTACTTGAGAACTGTGGAGGATGATGGAGCATGTGATGAAGGTGGAATTAGAAACCGGTGTCAAATTCAGAACCACAGCTCCTCATCCAACTCATGACAAACAAAGCAAACTGTCAGCTGATCCAATAACTGTGGAACCCAAGGATCAGCATAAAGCAAAGGACAAACTCATCAGGGAACCAAGGGAAGTCATCCCAGGCAAAGTATGGCCCCTTGGTACTACTTTTAGAGAAATCACTGATCAGAAGTCCACTCTGATTCAGTTGATTGATCATCTCACAACTCCCAACTCAGCTGAAGAAAACAAGATCATGGCATGGAAATATAATCAACAATGGGATTGTGCAGTGATCAAAAGGACATCAGGAAGAGTTGAATACTTCCATGATGTGTTTTCAGTTCTATGCCTTCCTGAGAGTGATCTCAAGGACCTGCAAAGCCTTACCATTATAAATTATCCAATACATCCAAGATGCAGGGACTTCTCAAGCATAGTGGGTAAACTGAAAACAAAGTTCAAAGATGATGTGCTGATTGAAGCTAAGAGAGATGATGATGAGCACAGAAGAAGAATTATAGGGCTGAAAAAATACAAGTCCAATGCCTCTGAATCCGTAGATGATGAATTTCTAAAGAGGGTTGGCTATAACAATAGAAACTCAGCAGCCATCAAGCACGTTGAAGGGACTCAATACACACTTCCTATCACTGAATGGGGATATGTAGAGAGGACAAAAGAACTGGTGCTGCTGAGGAATGCAGAGAACAAACGAGCTGAAAAGATCAGGATCTTTGATCCTGCGGAAATCAAGCTGCTTCATCCGAGCTACACTTCCTATCTTCATGACAAATTCTTTCCGAAGATGAGTGATGAAGCAGCTCAAAATGATCTGTTCCTGCATGTTCACATAATACAAGTAATTGACAAACTTCATGCAAAGGCCTACAAACGACGCAGACACAATGCAGGCTTGCTGAAGGGAACAGAGTATGATGAAGTCACAGAACTTCGACTCTCCGAGCAAGATGAATTTGAAGTAGTGAAGAATGACAAAGTCTTGGAGACTCTCACTACAGAGGAGGATGTTCTGGGACTTGGCTTCGAGACTCTGAAGAAGATTAGCAAAATGGAGATCAAATACAAGTATGATGATCAAAAGGCTGATGTATCTTACTTCTACAACAAAATCATATCAAGAGTCAAGGAGCTTGCAGTTTTGAAGGACTGATTACAAGGAGCTAAGACTAAGGGGGAGTATTGTTAGATCTAGAGTGTATAGGTCTAGATCATTTTGTATAGGCTTAGTACTTGAATCAAGTCTTGTAATTAATATTTGTAACAGTCAATATATATATATATATATATATATATATATATATATATATATATATATATGTGTGTGTGTGCATTGAATCTATAGGTTAACCCCATATATATATGCGTGTTGATTTGTGACTGCTGAAGGGAGAAACAATATACTTGGAAGGATTCCTGAAATTGATCAAGTGTAAGAAACATCTACGGATGAACATTATTGTTAATCCGTAGATATGTTTCTTACAAGACCAAATGACTAAGTGAATGTTCATGCGGATGATCAAGGACCATGAAGTGAAGACTTCTACGGAAGACCAATTCATCTACGGAAGACCAATTCATCTACGGAAGAACAAAAGTTCTGCGGACGACAAGACTCCTGCGGAAGAACATTATACTTGTGCGATTGCAAATACCAAGAAGTCAAACAAGTCAACACAATCAATAACAAATCCCAAGAGATTCGGTGTTTCCTTAGCCGACTCAAACCATCTATAAATACGAGTCCTAGGTTTCACATCTTAGAGAACACAATCAATCAATATTATGGCTGTCAAGAGTTACATCATTGTGCAACCCTAACCGCCATCACATCAACATCAACATTATTCGATTCACTGAATTCATTAAAACAATTAAACGTCAATTAATGATAATTCCGCTATCATTGAATTGATTTATTTTAATACTGATAATTCCTGAATTGAGATCCTCGTATTCACATTGTACTTGCTCATTCCACCACCAAAACTCCTTATACCCACTCAATTTCGTCGTTATGGCCCCAAGGGTCTCCTTACCTGCCTACACGATGACGTTTGCCATGGTTTCCCACATAAGGTTTGTGTCCTCACTCATTTGAGTTGGTGCTATTGTGATTATGTTTTCTTTATACATGATAATGTTGTTGCTCTTCAAGTTTCCCCATCTAATTCTGGGTCTCATCCTGCTGTCCTTGTCCCCTATACTTAAATGTCCTTGTCTCCTATACTTAAATGGGATTGGATGAACTAGTACTTTTTAAAATGGATTTTCCTACAAACATATTATATTTAACAATATATTTAGACAGGTGATTAAAAGTAACTTATTAACCACAGCGAGCTAGTGTTATGGGCATATGGGCTATGGTGTTAAATAATTACTCTTTCAGTTGGAACTTGGAAATTTATTCATTTTGACTCTTGGTCAAACCTATGACTTGGCAAGCCCATCTTAAATATTGATACTGATTTTATACATAGAAAAAAGTTCAAATACAAAGTGTATTTTTACTACAAAGTGTGAGAAGACACAATGAGTCAAAAAGACACAATGAGTCAAAAAGACACAATGAGTCAAAAAAATACATAAAAAAAAAATTATATCTCACAATCAAAATCGAATTTCAAAAACCCCTAGTCGTCCTCAATAAGAAAAAAAATAAACGAAAAAATAAAAAAAATAAAAAAATTAATGTTTTTTATTGTGTCATTTATAAAAGACACAATAACTTCATTGTATCATTATGAAAGACACAGTGACATCATTGTGTCAATATAAAAGACACAATAAAAAAAATTTTATTTTTTTTATTTTTTTCTGAAAGAGAACAACGAGATGAACAAAGGCTCCGAAGTGTTTTTTTAAAATTTGATTTAGATTGTGAGATATAAATTTTTTTATGACTTTTTTAGCTTCATTGTGTCTTCTCACAATTTATAGCAAAAATACACTTTGTAAAATAACATCACCCTTAAACATATACACCGATATTTGCAAGCTCAGTACATCACAACTACTATTAATAAAAATAAGCGATAGTGGATACCCACAAAATTTGTATCCGATCAGTTCACAAAGCACTCGCATGCCCAGAACAACCGAGTTATTGACCAAAAAACAACCTGTGTCACCTGATTCGTGCACCAAGTATTGTTCATATGCTTATTTCAAACAAGAAAGACGCCACACATTGTCATCACTCTTCTTCCTAAAATGAGACGATACTTATGCACATTTCTTCACTTCAGCAGCCTTTATGATGTCAATGAATTCAGGCTAAAAGACAAAAAAAAACAGTAAAATAAGAACATGATACTCCTAAAGGTTATTATGTTTCATTCTGCACATGATTTAATAATGACAAATACCTAAAGCACCCTTGGCAGAGAGCTGGCAGAAATAAGGGGTGTAATCGAGCTGAGCCAAGCCAAACGTGAGCTTAGCTTGTTTGACTTATGAGAGCTCGATCTTGAGCCAATCTCGTTACGAGCACTATCTCTAAAGCTCAAGCTCAGCTCGTTGGTAGTTTCTCAAGCTCAACCTCAACCTCAGATCTAGCTCGGCTCGTTTATTATTTATTGGTTAATTTAAATAATTTATATATGCGAACTATAATTTTCATATGTAACACAATATAGACTATTTAGTTAACTTTACCATTGTTATACATAGGATAGGGATCAAATGTTAATCCATATTTATTACGATAACCCATTAACCCAACTAGTGGTCCACAGCAAGCCACATCACCACTGTAATTTAGAGTTACAGTGGTAAAACTAGTGGTCCAAAACGAACGTTAAAAAATTTTTTTAAAAAATATAGCAATATTATACTCAAATTAAAGATATTAAAATGATCTATTTAATGATATAATTTGTTTAAAAAAATAACATAATACAAAAAAGTTAAAAATGTTTAAAAAAAGGGTGGAGTTTTTTTAAAAATGAAGGAAAAATTTGAAAATTGAGAAAAATCATTACATCATGGTGTAACGCAGTGTAAAAGTTAATTACATTGGTGTAAGTGTTCGTTACATTAGAGTTAACGGGTTATCGCACTAAACAAAGGTTAACAAAGGGACTTTACCCTATATATATATACATATGTATATATATATATATATATATATATATATATATATATATATATATATATATGTATGTATACATATATGTGTATATACATGTATGTATACATATATGTGTATAAACATGTATGTATACATTTATGTGTATATACATGTATGTATACATTTATGTGTATATACATGTATGTATACATATATGTGTATATACATGTATGTATACATATATGTGTATATACATGTATGTATACATATATGTGTATATACATGTATGTATACATATATGTGTATATACATGTATGTATACATATATGTGTATATACATGTATGTATACATATATGTGTATATACATGTATGTATGCATATATGTGTATATACATATATGTATATATACATATATATAATATAGCATGACGAGCCCAAGTTACGGCAGCTCCGGATGAAAGGTCCTATGAAACTGGCATGCCTTATACCCACCCTCTTTGGTAAATCCTAACACGAATTATGTACACTACACAATGAGGATCACAATCATTTATATATGTACACTACACAATGAGGATCACAATCATTTATATATACATACATACATGTATCTATACATGTATGTATATGTACATGTATGTATGTGTACATGTATGTATGTGTACATGTATGTATGTGTACATGTATGTATGTGTACATGTATGTATGTGTACATGTATGTATGTGTACATGTATGTATGTGTACATGTATGTATGTGTACATGTATGTATGTGTACATGTATGTATGTGTACATGTATGTATGTGTACATGTATGTATGTGTACATGTATGTATGTGTACATGTATGTATGTGTACATGTATGTATGTGTACATGTATGTATGTGTACATGTATGTATGTGTACATGTATGTATGTGTACATGTATGTATGTGTACATGTATGTATGTGTACATGTATGTATGTGTACATGTATGTATGTGTACATGTATGTATGTGTACATGTATGTATGTGTACATGTATGTATGTGTACATGTATGTATGTGTACATGTATGTATGTGTACATGTATGTATGTGTACATGTATGTATGTGTACATGTATGTATGTGTACATGTATGTATGTGTACATGTATGTATGTGTACATGTATGTATGTGTACATGTATGTATGTGTACATGTATGTATGTGTACATGTATGTATGTGTACATGTATGTATGTGTACATGTATGTATGTGTACATGTATGTATGTGTACATGTATGTATATGTACATGTATGTATAGATACATCTATACATGTATGAATAGATACATCTATACATGTATGTATAGATACATCTATACATGTATGTATACATACATATGTACACACACACACACATATATATATATATGTATCTATATATATATATGTGTGTGTGTGTGTATGTACATATATGTGTGTGTATGTACATACATGTATGTATATGTACATACATGTATGTATCTATACATGTATGTATCTATACATGTATGTATCTATACATGTATGTATCTATACATGTATGTATCTATACATGTATGTATCTATACATGTATGTATCTATACATGTATGTATCTATAGATGTATGTATCTATAGATGTATGTATCTATAGATGTATGTATCTATACATGTATGTATCTATACATGTATGTATAGATACATATATGTATAGAAACATATATGTATATATACATACATGTATATATACATATATGTATAGATGTATCTATGCATATATGTATAGATGTATCTATGCATATATGTATAGATGTATCTATGCATATATGTATAGATGTATCTATGCATATATGTATAGATGTATCTATGCATATATGTATAGATGTATCTATACATATATGTACATATACATATATGTATGCATAAATACATACATATATGTATAGGGGAGAGATCAAATAAAAACCATGTTTATAATTGAAAACCGTGAAAACCAGGGGTTACATATATGTAAGTACGTACTACAAAGTGTATAACTAATAGTTACACATATGTAAGGGTTATGTTTTTGTAAGTACGTGTTACCAAGTGTACAACTAAGAGTTACGTACATCTAACTCATAGAAGTTACGTATACGTACCTCGATTCGTTATCATCGTCAACCTTGGAGTTTAAATTAAAAAATAAATAATGACCTCAAAAAATAAGGTTAAAATTTACTTAAATATACTTTAAACAACTAAAAAATTAAATCAATTATAAATTATGTGATTGGATAGTGGTGGTTTTCACGGTTTTCAATTATAAACATGGTTTTTATTTGATCCCTCCCCTATATGTATATATATACATACATATATGTATATATACATACATACATGTATATATACATACATATATGTACGTACATACATACATATATGTACGTACATACATACATATATGTATATATACATACATATATGTATATATACATACATACATGTATATATACATACATATATGTACGTACATACATACATATATGTACGTACATACATACATATATGTATATATACATACATATATGTACGTACATACATACATATATGTATATATACATATCTATGTGTACGTACATACATACATATATGTATATATACATATCTATGTGTACGTACATACATGTATGTACGTACATACATGTATCTATACATATATGTATATATGTATGTACGTACATACATGTATGTACGTATATATACACATCTATGTATATACATACATCTATGTATATACATATATGTATGTATATACATATATGTGTATATATATATATGTATGTATATACATATATGTATGTATATACATATATGTATTATATACATATATGTATTATATACATATATGTATGTATATTATATAAATATATGTTTTACCTGATTTTGACCCATACTAAAAATCACCCATTCTAAGTTTAACACATTCGTCAACCGACCCATATATTTTTTTTCACTCAAGTACGAGAGTCGTAGTTACCTTGAGAGAAGCTCCACCTACTAAGAAACCATCAACATCTGGTTGCCCAGCCAATTCTCTGCAATTAGAACCACTTACTGATCCTGCATTGTCATGTTGTAAATGTCAAGAGCCCAGTAACCAAAACAAGAAAATATAGTTCTTGAGAACTCTTTTTCATTTTCTGATTCAATGTGTTTTTTGGTTCCATCCAGTTTCGATCAAACCAACAACCAAAATCAATTTTTTTAGTGCCATATTAAATAAAGAGTATCTTGGATTCTTGGTAATCAGGAACATAGTATTTGCATCTAATACTGGTAACATAATTCATGATTCCTCAATATCATATAGTCATTTCAAAATGCATATCCAAACACACTCCCATAAGTGTATGGTTTATTCATAATTTTCCTTGTTAAAAATTGAAAAAAAATAAACCATACCTCCATAGATAATCCTGGTTTTAGCAGCAACTTCAGCACTGATTTTTTCCTCAAACCATTTCCTTAGTCCTGCATGTACCTGTTACATAGCACATACATATGTCATGTTTAGGAAAATAAACCAACTCATGATCCGTTGGCGTAAACCATTATATTCAAATTTAAGGAACACTTACTTCTTGAGCCTGAGCTGGAGATGCAACCTTTCCGGTTCCAATAGCCCAAACCGGCTCATAAGCCAAAACCACATTATCCCAACTTGAGATTTTGTCTGTAAACAGAAGTAATAGCTTGCTTAAGTATTTATAAATCAATACTGTACGAGTCTAGAGGTGGCAAATTGGTGTGTCAAAGCTGGTCAGACTTATAGCAGAAGTTTAAAGTTTTGTACCAGTTGGTGTGTCAAAGAAGATTACAAAAATAATTTCGCTTCAATAATAATTTAATTTTCTGAATATAATCATCTTGGAGATTATATGCATTACATACACACTTTGGGCAGCCATTGACCATTTGACCGCCTATCAATAACAAACCTAAATCAAAGCATTCATGATAAATGGGACGAAATTGCCAGCTCTACATCAAACTGAAAGTGAGGACAAGTTATTCATTATATCAAGCAAAATAAAAGCTAAAATGACTTTTTTGACGCTTGCAAGTACATAACAGAGTAAGTTAGTAGTGACTGAAGTTTATAAAATAAAATACCAGCAATTGCCTTGGTTTGTGCAGCAACAACTTCCATGGTGGTTCCAGCTTCTCTTTGCTCAAGAGTCTCTCCAACACAAGCAATCACCTTCAGACCTTGAGAAAGTGCATATGCAACTTTGTCTCCAACAAACTAAATGAAAAGAAATAAGCAAACATTAATAAGAATATTAACAAGGAAAACTCTGAGTTGAGAGGCATAGACTGATTAAATCCTTGCAAGGAAAAGTGTGTACCTCATTTGTTTCATTTAATAGAGCTCTCCTTTCAGAATGACCTAGGATAACCCAGGGGATGCCCAAATTAGCGAGCATCTCAGCACTACACACATAAAAAACCATATTCAATATTTCAAGTGAGACTGAAAATGATAACTCAAGAAAAGATAGAGCATGCACCATATATCATACCACTCTAAAGATAATCTACAACAGAAATGCATGAGACAAGAATGGTCATGTAAATACTACATGTAAGTGAGATTAGAACGCACGGAAAGCACACTAGAATATGCATCTAAAGAGAAGAAAAAACAAGAATATATTCCACGTTTGGTTTAAAAAGTGTGAGGTGCTCCGAGAGGCGAGAGCTTCAAGTACAGGAGGCGTTATAAGTACAACCAAATAAGACCCAAATTTTGACCAATTCGACGCAGATGTAAATGAGGCGCACTCAAAGCCCACAGGCGCTTTCCTAATCGCCTCATGCCTCAGGCGCGCTTTCTTAAACCAAAATTCCACATGACGAGATATAATAAGACATACAATTTTTTAAAAGCAATCTGAGCTATGATTTAATTATCATAAATGGAATTCAGTTACAGTCAAGTTGCTATCACACCTTGTTTTAAAAAGGACTGTGCACTTTCAGTCAAGAAGAGACTATATACATAAAAATATGACCCTCGTTTAGCTAAAAATGAACAGTAAATGATACAATGGAACATACCTAACCTCACCGGTGAATGCACCACCTTTCTTAACCCAGCAATTTTGGGCAGCGACCTGGATCTCAGGCCTCAATTCACTTTTGACATGAGTAAGAAACACAAAAGGAGGGCTCACCACCACCTCTGCAAGAATAATGATAAAAAATCAATAATGCAAAAAACCTTAAAAGAAAAGATAGGTGAACTAGGAAGTAGGAACTCATAACAGTAGTCACATAGAGTTCTTTGCTTATGAACAGTGGAAGCTTGAGAAACAAGACCACAGTTTATACTTTATACATCCATGATCACTGACTCGACACTTTAAAATAAGAAAATGAAGTAGATAATTGCAGTTATAACAGTGAAAATGAGGTGTATATTGTTTAACTGTTACTAAGTAATCATACCAGCCTTTTTAATAGCGTACAGTTCCCGAAAATATTGCCAGATTTTTTTAGCCTAAACAACCTACTACCATCAATCATCACATGAGGCCATGAGCACATCAGCTTAAAACATATTTCAATGGTCAGATAATTTAGCCATGATTACACGATATCAATGACAGATAATACCATGATTCCTGTAATGTTAGCTACTTACCAACAATGTCGGTGGATGGCAATTGACCAGCATTAAGTGTTGACACAATCTTCTTCACGTCCTCAGTAGTTCCATTCTATCAATATCATACGAGCAAAATCAGGTTACAAATACTATAAGCACATTCCATAAGTACCAAAACAAAAAAGATCCTAACATATCCTAATGCTAAGTGGAAAAACACCAAATTTTATACCACTTTTACTTCAATCACAACCTTTTCCTTCTACAACACTCTTACAGAAACTAGATGAACATGTTCAAATCCAAATTCAATATCAACTTATTCCATTTACAGATCCACTAAGAGTACATCAGGACTACACATACATATGACAAATTTCACAGTAAGCAGAATAGTATACAGCAGATCATCAAATCAGTACTAATTACAACGACTCCTTGATACTCCTTTAACTGATCCTTCCAGAAATCATTCTCTGGGCCTAATTTCAAACTCAACACGTCCGTATCAACGTTTCGACTCGATTAAACCTCGACATGACTACCGTCACTTAGATCGAATAACAGTTTTGCCTACGATCAATAAATTTTATACTGTGAAGTAATCATAAAAAACGAATCTGATTAGATCAGAGCCAATAGACAAAAATAAAAAATAAAAACACAAATTCAAGTTCATGTGCTTGATTTACAGCAATAAAACAGATCGAAGACTTACGCATTTCCAGTTTCCACCGACGAAAAATTTGCGACCCATCTCCGATCAAAAAACACCGACCGACTAGTAGAGTGAGAGAAATATGAAGAGGTCCGATGAAATTAGGTAAACTCCACAGATCACAGATAATAATCACTTATTTATACCAAACATGTGGATCACAAAGTAGTGAATAGACGGAACTACCCTTGGTAAAGGTGAGAGAATAATAGAATATGCCGTTTTGTGAGCGGCTGTTCAAAAAATTTGCGACTCGCGACTCGCTTGAAAATAACACGAAAAAAGCTCGCTCGAAATCATCTTATTTATAAATAGCTAAGCCGGCTTGGCTCGAGCCCGAGCCAAGGTCAGCTCGGCTCGTTGCTCGCTCGTTAGCTCGTTTAAATTTAAACCTAAATTATACTATATATAAATTAAAAATAAAAAATTATAACATATCTCTACTATTATACAATACAAAACTAACTGGTAGATTGGTAATTTCCTATTTTTTAAAACACCTGCAACAACTATTTAAACATATGGTACAAATATTTTATGATAATATTCCTAAATATCATCATTTAATAAACTTATTTTAATTAATACATGAGTTAATGCATATAGTTAAATTCATTATATTAAGTATTACTTTTATTTATAATAATTTAAATTAACATTATATTATTTTTCATTTATATTTTTACTATTTAAATTAAATATTATGTTATTAGTAAATACTATTTACCAAATATTTACATAGTTCTAATAATAATAATAATGATAATGATAATGATAATGATAATGATAATGATAATGATAATGATAATGATAATGATAATGATAATGATAATGATAATAATAATGATAATGATAATGATAATAATAATAATGAGATAATTAGTATTTAGGTTCGTCGGAAAAGAGACTCGTAGCACAAGCGCATCACGCGAGCCAATTCATTATACATAAGATATAAAAAGCAATAATGAATATCTATATTATCTATACTATTTATAAAGCATTTTTGGATGTCAAATAATATTTTTTTTCTTACCTAATATGATAATATTAGGTTGCATTTTAATTTATTTTTTTAATCCATATAAATTCATTGAATTTAATAATAATAATAATAATAATAATAATAATAACAACAATAATAATAATAATAATAATAATAGTATTTAAAGTAATTATAATATTTATTTACAAAATAAAAACAATTTTAGTAATAAGTAATAATGTGTAATAATATACAAGTCATCAAACTAAAAATAACAAGCTTTCAAAACTGATTCAAGGTTCTGAATCTATATCGTTTTTCTCTTTAAATTATAAAAATATAATGGTTTATAAGATCTAAATTTGTCGTTATAATATGCTAAATTATGTCAACCTTTTGACATGATTTTATTTTCAAAACTGAGTTGTCAATATAATTTTTATCTATATTTACGGATTGAATACTAATGTACAAGTAATCGAAATCAAGTGTTATAAATTTTAACAACATGCGGCAAAGCATGGGTTCACACACTTTATTTAAAATATACCATATATATATATATGATTATTTTGATATTATATAATGAAAAACTAATTATAAAAGTATAAAGACATGATTATACTTCTAAAATAACAATCTTATATGATTGTTTTTAACTAATCAAGATAAACAAATGTAAGAAAGATTATTCACTTTTTTATATATACAAATATATAAAAAATAAAAATATATTTAAAAAAAGTTGGCTCGCAAGCCGGCTCGGCTTGGCTCGTTTATAAACAAGTTGAGCCCGAGCCTGGATTTTGAGCTCTTAAAATAAACGATCCAAACCGGCTCGATCGGTTTTTAAACAAGTCGAGCTCGAGCCCACCCTGGCTTGGCTCGACTCGGTTCATTTACAGCCCCATTTGTGAGTGAAGGATAATGGGTAGATCGGTCAACCGTGAATAATATATGTTTTTTCTTTAACGGCAGGATGAAATATATATAAAAGCCTAGCAAGAAGCCAGATGAAATACAAACATCAAACAATTACATGGAAAATTTAAAATAGCACCAACGGAGCTAATTAACCTTCTAGACTGATTTTGTAATTCATAAGAAAAAAAATTATTGACGATCTTCTGAAGCTACCGAGTGTTTTTAGAACGAAATTGATGAAGAATATCACATATGAAAAGTAATCAATTTAGATATATAAGATTTTGAATCGATTATTTTAGCTTCGATGTGATTAAGATTTTGGATTTTTTCGGTTTTCAGCTTTTTTAACACCTCTAAACATTGTGTGTTCCAAGGTCTATAGTGGATTAGATTTGCTTGGTGGATTTGAGTCTGGTATTTTTTTCTTGGAATCTTCTTATTTTCAAGCTATAAAAAGTAATGAAAATATTTATGATATTTTTCAAACCATATATTCAAGTTAAATATATATTTGTTGAACTAACTTCCATGAATCATGCATGACCGTGTAGTTTATTAGTAGTTTTGTTTTATAAACAAAAACCATTGTTAAGGAATAATTCTATTATCGAGAAATAAGCATTTGTTGCGTATCTCTCCGATATGAAATGATGCAAATAAAGAATAGATAGAGGAATATTAGTCACATAAGTTTACCAAATTTTCTTAAATTAGCTTGCATGAATCATGCATAACCGTTTAGTTGATTAGTAGTTTTGATTTTGATTTTTGAAGAAATGTATCTCCAAATAAATATTTCTAGTATCTAGAAATAATTATACAATATTATGACCCTTCGAACCAATGGACGAGTTATCATGTGAAGAGACGAGTCAACAATGCGAACAAAACAATTTATAATGAAAATCCTAAAGGAATTGGGATTTCTAGACCATAACGGACCATTAAGGGGTCCTGTGTGTCGAGCTTAGCGTACCACCATGCAATGGGTTTGGGATTGGGACTCTCGATCACATAGCGGACCGCTAAGGAAGCAAGATAACGGGCCCATGGTGGTCGCGGACCATCATGGGTCGGCTTAACGATGCGCGGGGAATATTCTTTTTAAAGATGAGAATATTTAATTTGAAAGATACGAATATGTCATTTTATGTCAGTGGCGGAGCGCCAAGTAAGGCTTAGCGGTACGTGACGGACTCAGACGGGCAAAATGGGTATTTAAGCCCTAAAAACCCATATTTCACATTTACTCACTCACCACTCTCTGTTTACTCTCTCTCAAGCCGAGCTCTATCCTCTCTCTATGGTTTCAAGGTGCTCGGGTGTTCGTGTGAACGATTGGAGCTCATAGATACGTCCTTTGACATTGTTTTGACTTAGAACCGATGTCAGAGGCTCGTTTTGCCTTCGTAAGCCTTGAACTCTTGTAAATACGGTTTATTACTCATTGTAAACGAGATTTTGGCGAGTGAAACTCCATTGTAGTGATGGGATCACTCGATGGTGAGCTGCGGACGTCAAAATTAGTCGGAAGGCCAGATCTTGGTGGTAAGGTTCTAGTACCTTGATATTATGCATCATTATGGATCATTTGGGTAAACTGAGGTTGTTGGAAGAAACATGTAAGACCCCATTTCCGGGCACCTCACAGTTGATCATTCATAGCACTAAACATACATAATATTATACATTTCATAAAACTTTACAGCGAAATTACATAAACAAAAGCGCATTCCTTTTATTAATAATTAATGTTATTAAGCAATACATCGTTATTCATTAGTTACAAAAAGATTGTTTAAATGTATTACAAAACAACAATATCATCAAAACATGAATGGATGTCAGTCTTGCCACGCTGAGTAGCTTCGTTCATTCTGTACTTTTATCATTATCTTGCACTTTCTTATAGACCAATATGCAATACCTCGAAAATTATGCACGAAGCTGATGCTGGGCCTGTGGTCTATAAATAGACCACGAACATTGTACACTAAGCTGACCCAGTCACTTAGGGTATGCTACAAGGGTCACTGTCAGTCTCAATGACTGACCCTGTATGCATCCTTTGGGTTAGCTAAACCGCATACAGTTGAGCTAACGACAACATGGTCATGCACATCCTATTCCTTTGCTTGCAAGACTTACATTCTTTCATTTATGTTTCATTTTTCTTCATCATTAATCTTTCGCTTTTATTAATGATAATACTTTACGTTTATGATCATAAGCACACCACGTAAAGTCACACAATAATAATTAATATGGAACATAAAAATAGCTCATAATTATGCATAATAATAACGATTAAAACCCTAAAGTCAAACTAGGTCAAACCCTAATCATTCTGTTTTTCTCTAAAATTTCAGAAAATTTCTAAGTGTCTTGGGCGCATGAGTACTATATAGGCGCATGAGCGTTGCTTAGGCGCATCAACACTATTTAGTCGCATGGCCCTACACTTGATCCTTTTTCCCACTAAGTCTTGGGCACATGAACTATTCAGGCGCATTGCCACTATTGGGGCGCATCATCCTATACTTAACTTTCTAAGACACATTTTTCAGGCGCATGGGCCCTGTTTGGGCGCATGACCTTACTTAATATTTTTCTAAAGCAAAAAGGCTAGGCGCATGAGCAACACTTAGATCTTTCTAAGGCATTTTCAGGCGCATGAGCCTTATGTAGGCGCGTGAACCTTCTATTTAACATGTTTCTCGAATGTTTTCACTCCGAAACGATCATATCATCCTATTCTAAGCTTATTAATACCTATCTAACATGCACATCACTTAAACAACCATAAATCATCACTATACATGCACAATTACATATGGTTACACATATAAAAATTATAAAATCATTTTAAATACATTTTCAGCCCCCAAAAAAGTTAAAACATGTAAAATTACGGGGTCTAGAACTCACCTAGGCTGTTTTCAAAGCTCAAACTCTTCAACTTGAACTTTTTAAAGTTTCTAAAACCTAGACATGTACAAAACACACAACCCGAACACATATACACACATAAGAACATGTAGAATTTGGTTACATTGCCAAAATCATAAAAAACGAACCCAATTATGCTAAATTTGCTTACCTTGGCCGAATTTTGCAGTTTTGTCTCTCTAGAACTCAAAAAACTGCTTTTCTTCTTCTTCCTCCTTTTTATCGACCAAAAAGCAGGTTGATATGTACATATGGGCGTCCATACCTTTTAAATATTTTATTATTTGACTTTGTATAAATTGCACTAAGCCCCCTTCCACTTTGGTCTCTTTTCTTTCTCTTACAAATATTTTCCTTTTATTCTCTTTCTTATTTCTTTGCTTTATTTTATTCTTGGTAAATTTTTTCGGGTGTTACAAAACCGAGCCAGTAAATAGTGATTAGGATTCATATGGTCGTTATAGTCTAGGAATGACCATTTTTTGATTAACGGGTTTGTCAAGGAACAAGATCGATGTAAGTATGAAATGGGTAATAAAGTGACATTTCATGACAGTGAGGTTGTCGAGGATTTACACAATAGGGATTTCATGTGGTGGTTAAGTTTGGTCACTATGTAGGGGTATACGTAAACACTAACTCTTTTATGGATGCCTATCAAGAGTGGTGATGGAAATATCAACCTCAGTCAGAGAACTCTAGATCAAAGTCATAGCCGTGACAAGAGCAGGTTGGGTTATTATATCGAGTGGGATGACCTGAAGGGTTCACGGTCGATAAGACTAGGTCTTGATGTGGATGTTTGTGTGTTAAGGGTTTTGAGACGCTCGTGACGCTCGCTGAATAGTGTGCGGACACGCTCAAAAGCTCGTCGCTGTGAGTGTAAATGTCCCATTTTCTTAATTGTTTTGGGACTGTATCCGAGCTAGTTAACATTTTTATAAAAATGTTTTATGTGTGTGGTTGCAAATTTAATATGTCTCTTGTGATGTAACATGTTTGGTGGTGGTGGCCGGTGACAACCGATCTTGGTGGCCGGTGATGATGGATGTGGTAGTCGTGGTTGTTAGTGGTGGTGGCCGATGACGAACGATCTTGGTGGCTGGTGATAATGGAGGTGGTATCCTTGGTTATTGGTTGTGTTGGTGGTTATTGGTGGCCGGTGGTGGTGGCCGGTGGTGATAGTAGTGGCAGTCAGCGGTAGGCGGTGGTAGTGGTTGTTGTGGTGGGTGGGTGGTGTTGGTGACTAAGGATGGAAGAAGAAATAAAATGAAAAAAGAAGGGTGGATGGAATGAGCTAGATGGAATGGAATTAGTTATCTAATGGTTTATTTTATTACCTTCACCAACCAAACTTGTCATTTATTATTCACTCTCAATGATTCATTTCACTCCGTCTCTCATTCCTGCGTACCAAATACTACCTTAGACTTTTACATAGCGAGTCACAAGTCTTTAGTCAAACAACTCATCTTTCTGGATTTATGTGGGCATTACCACGATTATTAGGTTAATCATAACCTTTATTTGCACTACACGTGCATGTCATTTTCCTGAAAATAGTTTTAAAATGAAACGTAAACATAAAGATGGTGAATCATGTTACCAAACATTTTCAATAAAACAAAATGGCACGATAAGTATTAATTTATTAAACACATCTTGTTTTGTAGATTTCCCACATTATTAATAAGGCCCTTCACATGTATCGTTATACGCTGAATTAATCCAGTCCACATGTGTTGAAATGATTTCAGTCGTATTATGACATATCACTCAGTTACCCATTAATGAGT
Organism: Flaveria linearis; assembly: GCA_024085815.1. Classification (NCBI taxonomy): domain Eukaryota; kingdom Viridiplantae; phylum Streptophyta; class Magnoliopsida; order Asterales; family Asteraceae; genus Flaveria; species Flaveria linearis. The sequence continues at coordinate 67,822,944 of CM044013.1, read as the reverse complement.
GTATTCTCGATCGATATACGTATACTATGTCAATGGTCTCTTAAACCTATGTTTAATAATATTAATATATTCACAGGCCGGCTTAAAACAATGTAATCATTTTTGTATATACATTTCATAAACATGCTAGAAATCATTTTATGGGCATAAACCAAGCATGCAAATGAAGTTTAAAAAATGTTCACCTTAACAGGCTACTAGAATCACTACTTAAAATCTTCTAAGCACTTTCATAACAGTCCTTCAAGCTTTAACGAGTAAAATACTAGCTTATACAGGGTAATATGGGGTATTTAGGGTACAAGTGGCAATACATACGTGTTTTGGATGTGTAAAATTCGACTGCTAAAGACAGACATTTATAACCTGTCTGAGTGGTCCATCGTGGACCGCTATAGAGAATGGTGGTTGTCCGCTACCTTGGCATGGCGGCCGAGACCATGTGGTCCAATCAAAATTTGACACATGTAGCTTTTGGAGCCTCGTCATCATACCAGTGTCATTTCAGGATGACACGTTAGGGGTGTCATTCGGGTTTTTTAATCGGTTTCGGATTCCTCGGGTCGGGTTTCTCGGGTTTTTAGGTGTAGGAAATCAACTCGAAGACCCAATTAAATAAGTAAAATATAATCGGTTTTCGGGTTTCGGTATTCGGGTTTATTTGGGTCGGGTTAATTGGTTTTTGGGTTTAGACTAAACCGTTAAGTTTTATAGTATTTGTTATCTGAAATGTTTGTGTAAGCAATATGTATGTAATCAAAATGTGTATCTGAGATTTAACATATGTCATCAATATAGAATTTTGTTTATTATCTTGATCCGAAAGTGTTTACATATTTACCTGTACTTTGTTATGCATATTCAAATATTAAACGACATTATATTTTAATTATCCTTGAAGTTCACATAAGAAAATTGAACCAATAACAATAAAATATAAAATTTAAAAAATCATGTGTTCAAATCCAGTAAACGGTAGCATAATACACCCATATAAATATACACACACATATAAATAAATCTTAGATTTTTTTAAAACAAATATTCGGGTTCAGCGGGTTGACCCGAATATCTCAAAAATCAACCCAAATACCAAACCATTTATAAAACCGGGTTCGGTTTTATGTAATAACCGGGTTGGGTTGCTTTGGTTAGTCCTTAATCAGGTTCGGATTGATTTTATTAAGGTTTGATATTCGGGTTCGGGTAAAAAACACACCCCTATGACACGTGTCATGCCCTCCATTCTCGTCAACATAGCACGTGTCAACACCCGAGAGTTCGGCTTGCTTACTATGTAGCGCACCGTTAAGAGTCAGCAAAGTGGTCTGCTATGCAATCCAAATCCCTAAAACCCAAGCTCACTAGTTGGCGGTCCATCATGCATCCTAGTCGTGGTCCACTACCGAGGTTAGTTCCTCAAATTTTCATTTCTAACCCTAAACTTTTAATTCTTATTACTTCATGCATAAACTTATCATTGTGCTACAATTTGCTTATTGATGCTTTTCATTACATGACGTAATCTATTTACCAAAAAACATACTAAGTTACCTACTAGAGATGAAATTTTACACCGACTTGATGTGTGAGAAGATATGTTAAGCGACCTTTTAACTAATCGTAAATATCGGGAACTTATCTGAATGAGTACGAAAAATTTTATGACATTATGAAATCTCTTAAAGCATGAAGATGGATTTGTGATACTCAACGGATGTCCGTTGAAGAACAGGTTGCAAGATTTTTGCATATTGTAGGTAATGATTTGAGAAATCAGTTTGCCTCATGGATATATTGTCGTTCTGGATCAACAACGAGTCGGTGCCTCCATAGATTTTTGCGAGCGATTATATCTTTAGAAAGTCATTATATTGAATAACCTAAAATGATATTTTCGTAATAAAAATTCAAGAAAAAAAAGAAATTTTATCATTTCTTCAAGGACTGTATATGAGCAATTGATGGAATACATGTTAATGTCAAAGTACTGAGTAAAGATGCCTCTAGATATTATGTGATATTTTATAATGATACTAATTACAACCTACTTATAGGTAGACATTGTTCAGTAGACAGGGTTTGCCTCGTACGAGTACACTAAAGACGCCATATAGAGGTGTTAGGTATCATTTGAAACAATACTCTACGTATTCCCCTGAAAATTTGGTGTCCTAGAAAAAGAGGTTTCCTATTATTAGAAGTACAATATAACCATTTTACTTTTGTGAATAACAATTTGGCATAACTCTAGCATGTTGTATTTTACACAACTTTTTACTTGAGGAAGATCATGGCAAAGATATAGAAGACAAGGTCATATAAAGGTGTAAACATATCAAATTAAGAAGAGCTACATAATATAAGAGACATAAATAAGAGAAGTCCAAGAGCAAGCAACTAAGGAACTTAATTGCAAATGAAAAGTAGACTAACTATATGTTATATCCAAACAATAAAATAGATATGTCAAAATAGTTTTAGATGGTTCTAGCTTGTTCTTGAATGTTATGGTTTCAATTAATTGGATGATTTGGTTTCTTTATTTATTTTCATGTGCATACTGTCATTATTTTATCATTATTTTATCATAAGTCAGGATTTACATATCTTAAGATTTATTAACATTATTATATTTATTATTTACTTAATGTGTTGATGTATCCTTTTTTTATTTATGTTACCATATAGAATTCATCATGATTAAACATGAAACCACTAGAAATATGGGTAAAAAGGAACATGTAAAGTGGATAGAAAATATGGATAATGCATTTATTTAAGCGATGTTAACACAATAAGATAAGGGTAATAGGATTAATATTGCATTTACTTCACAAACATACAATAATATGGTTGATGAGCTGAGTAAAAAGCTTGAAATGGATTTTACCAAAAATAATTTGAAGAATTGTCTAAAGACAATGAAAAACTGTTTTTCTTAATGGTACAACATGTTTTGTGGAACTTCATTGAGTGGGTTCTCATGGAATTATAATACTCAACTTATTGAAGTAGAAAATGAAGTGTGGGATAAACAAACTGACGAAAATGCTTTATGATTTTCTTAAATATTTATGTAATAGTTTATACTACTAATCATCTTTGTTTTGTTAAATAATCAAATCCTAATGTGCAGTGTTGAAGACAAAAAAGTAACAAAATTTAATGAAACGTTAGAAGTCTTTACAAAGGATAGGGCATCCGGTTCACAAGTTGAAACAACTAAGAAAGAAATGCTCGATTGCAGAATTATTATAACATTACAATAGAAACACTTATAGAAGTGAATGACTTATTAGCTACCAATGAAGTAAATTTGAAGAACCAAGACAATATTGATAATGATGTTCAAGTAGTATGTTTTACACCTTCTTCACTTGTGTGGTTTTCAAATGCAAAGAAATATAAAAGTAAAAAAAGAAACTTAAAGAAGAAGATGAGAATTTAGACTCATGACTTGTGAATGGCTTAAAGAAGAAGATGAGAATTTGAACTCACCGCTTGTGAATGATGTTGTAAGTGTTGTTAGTGCAATTCGAGAAGGTAATAAAATACTTGAAAAGTTCATTATGAGTATAACGGTGAGGAAATTTATAATGAAATGGAGCTAATGGTTTAGAACCTGATGAAATAACGAGAGCTTTAAATTATTTTACGGTTAATCAAGCAAAAAGCAAGTATATTATTTAGTTGTCCTTTTCGGATACGGATGGGTGTACTGAAACAGATGATGGGTGCGGGTAATTGAGTGAGTTCAAGAGACGGTAAAAATACTAATCATATGCCTTTATTTAGTCGTAATTATTTTGTTTGATAATTCGAATAAACATGATATTTTTGTTTTTTTTGGTAGTTTGGTTTTGTTTATGGATCCAATATTTCACTTCTTTAATTTTTCCATTTATTTGAGTTTTTGATATTCTATTGCATTAGTATATAAAGAATTGAAGATTAACCATGAGACCCACACCAATTCGTTAGAATCTATAGTTGAGAAAATTGCGTATGCACAACTAGTGAGCGAATTTAGGTTTTTGGTAGTAAAAATATATCAAGTTATGTTTAAAAAACTTCTTGTTTGTTGAAGCAAAGTAATAAATTTTTTTTCATATGTTGGTTGGAAATGAATATTAAAGATATAATTGTAAAGTTACAGTTTTAATTTTTTTTTACTTTCGACTCGAAAACATGTTAAAACTTTAAAACTTTTTTTCCTTTCCTATCCTTTTTTATCCTTGTATCAAACTCGGGAACTCAGCTTTAGGGTTGTTTACTGTTACATTTTACAAAACCCACAACAATGGAGAATCAAAACCCTGCATCACCGGCATCATCACCACCACTTCCTCCGCCGCCGCCGGAACAGCCCGACTCAAAAAGACTCAAAACATCAACCACCACCACCAACTCCGACGACCAAAACACCACCACCACCACCTCCACCTCCACCACGGAGAAAAAGCCCAGATACAAGAGGCGAAAAGTCGCCATCCTCTTCGCCTACTGCGGCGTCGGCTACCAAGGCATGCAAAAGAACCCCGGAGCCAAAACCATCGAAGGCGACCTCGAAGAAGCCCTCTACTTCTCCGGCGCCGTCCCCGAAAACGAGCGCAATTGCCCCAATCGATACGATTTCGCAAGATCCGCACGAACCGATAAGGGCGTTAGCGCCGTGGGACAAGTGGTTTCCGGTAAGTTCTATGTAGATCCACCGGGGTTCGTCGAGCGAATCAACAGTCACTTGCCCCCTCAGTTTCGCATCTTCGGGTATAAGCGTGTGATCGCATCGTTTAGTGCCAAGAAGTTCTGCGATCGACGGAGGTATGTTTATCTATTGCCTGTTTTTGCACTGGACCCTGCGTCTCATAGTGATAGAGACTGTGTGTTGGGTAGTTTAGCGTCTGAAAATGAGGGTCTCAAGTGTTTAGAGTGTTCGTCCAAGGGGTGGAAGGTTTATGGTGAGATGGGTGTTCGGGTAAACTGTGAAATTCAGTCAGGCATTTCGTCGAACACCTATGGTGCATTGTTGGATTCTGATGGTAAGATGGAAAATGTAGCATGTTTGGATAATGGGAATGGTTGTAAAGATGGTTTGATTGATGAACCTGTGGTTGTTGAAGCTCAATCAATGGAAAAGTTATCTGCTTTAGAGGAAAAATTTGATGATAATTGCAGTTCTGATGTTGTGAAAAAGAATGCGTTTAGTTATGATGACGAAGCGAGGGGGAGGTTTAATAGGATTCTGAAACAGTACGAAGGGACTCATAATTTTCATAATTTTACTACAAGAACAAAGGCGGCTGACCCGTCTGCTAATCGGTATATTATCTCGTTTCATGCTAACACTACAGTTACGGTTGATGGGATGGAATTTGTGAAATGTGAAGTTGTTGGGCAGAGCTTTATGCTTCACCAGATACGAAAGATGATCGGCGTTGCTGTTGCAATTATGAGGAATTGTGCTCCAGAGTCGCTGATCGAAACAGCCCTACAACAGTTAGTTCTTTCTTTGATTGCTTTTATATACAAATACACTACTCTTATCGTTGGAAAGTTTTTTGTATTTTATGATCTCACCTTTGGTTAAAAGAAGTATCTAAATCCTTAAAGATGTAAATATGATGCAAAATTGTTTTATTTTGCAAGTAATTTTGGTATCATTTTGTAGCACTTGTTAGAAACTTTATCATTATAACAGGCCAATATTCTATAATCCCCAACGATTTAAATTTGAGTGGACAATTTTAGTTTTGTCTAATTTGCTTATAAACGGGTTGATTCGGGTTATGGTTTATCTTTGACAGGTCAAATGGGTTAAAAGTATTCCAAATTTCATTCTTTAATGCATAAAATTTCATAAATAATTTTACTAAATTGATTAGATTATTGTTGAATGTTTGAGATGCTAATTAATAGAAATCTCTTATAGAAAATGGACAAGAAGTGTTTCTGCCTTCTGGTCAACACAACATCACCTGTTGCACACCCACCCATTGTGCTTCCTTTAGTTGGAGACTAAGCGCACACCCAACCAAGCGATCGGTAAAACGGTCTCTTTTGGTACATATCCTCTGGCCGGTGAACTTAACGTTCAGTTATTTGCTCTATGATATTCTGAATTGGGGGCCAAGTTTTATATGTGGGGAGTATAATGATTTAAAGGAAAATAGGGGCCATTTTCGCTATATGGCCTTTACATGTTAAGTTTTAAGTTCTTTTTTAGAACAAGTCACACACTTCTGCAGTTTCTTACCTCCTTCTTAAAGTCCGCTTATTTGACCATAAACAACTAGTAAATCATAATCAGTTTGATCAATATAAACAGGACTCTAAATCGTTTATATGATGATTGTAGGGATGTTAGAATCAATGTGCCAACAGCTCCTGAAGTCGGGTTATATCTGGACGAGTGTTTTTTCTCATCATATAACCAGAAATGGAGAGACACCCATGAAGAGGTGTCAATGAAATCGTATGCTGATGAAGCCGAAGAATTCAAACTGAAACATATTTATTCTCACATTGCAGCAACAGAGCGTAAAGAAGAGCTGTTGCTGTTTGGCTGCATTCTTTAAACCACCGGAGTTATCCAGATCTAGCCCCTGAGGAGACCAGTGGAGCAAACGAGACGCCAAGAACTCAACCCGAATAGACAACTAGGTGAGTCGACTCGCTTTTTAATTGTATTTGCTTAGTTTAATGCATGAATTCTTTAGTTAAACATGGGTTCTATGTCAAACACTATAGAATCTATAATATTTCTTTTTTCATAATACCTATGTACACCCCTAGCTGTTGCACATTTTTTGGCCATTGGTGATTGTTTGGGTGGTTGTGCTGTATCACATTTTCTTTTTGGTGAACTATTATTTTACATTTTCTATAATTTCATAAACTATATAAATTAAGATCTTCGTCATTGCCTTCTCTTTTATGACATTTTGCCCAGCGACACATACACTATTTATTCTTAAACTTCAATAATTAAGAAAATCTTTTATTTGAAACTTGTAAACGTTACATTTTTTTGAAAAGTTGTCTCTTGTAACTCGGTATTTTATGTTAACTGACGTCAACCTTTTTGTATTTCCCCTAATCATGTGCTTTACAAATGAGGACAGTATAGCCATTTTATACCATATGTTTTACTGAAATGGATAAAATACTTAATGGACGTTGTTAGAGCATTCACAGTAGATTTCACTTATTTATCGATATAATACACTATAAATCACTATTTTTTCTCCCTAATTTTTAATTAAATAATATTTTTATACTTTTATCATTACTTTTTCCTCTCTCCTTCACTCATAATCATTTTAAAAAATATTAAAAAATTTATAGGAATTAAACAGTAATTCTCCCAATATACCCGACGATCAGTAACATTTTCCCTCTTCTTCACTTACAACCACTCAAAACCAATCCCTATAATATAGGAAACACACTTATAACTTTTGGGATTCCATTATGAATGTTCTTAGTGGTGATGAAATAGACTATTGACATAACTTATTCAAAGGTGTGTCACTTATGAAATCACTGTTTCGTGAGACACCCAATTCCCACCATACTTGGAAACGAGTTATGTTAAGATGTACGAAATTTACCTCCGACCATTCACATATAATAGTAACATCACCCACATAAATAAGATATGACAAGTTAATATTAAAATAAAAAGATAACTTTACAGAATAGTAACCGAAATTAATCGGATTGGATTTTTATATGTTAATTTTCAAATTTAAAATAAATTTATACATAATATTTTGCAATATTATTTATATAAGTTAATATTAAAATAAAAAGGTAACTTTACAGAATAGTAATTAAATTTTAAAATTGTTTCAATTAAGTAATTTAAGTTTAAAAAATGTTTTAATTAATTCACTCAGATTTCATGTTTTATTAAAACTATAAACTTTAATGTTGGGTGTCGAATCTAGAAAATAAATAATAAAAATATGAACCTACCGTGTACACACTAAGAATAATATGATCGGAAGTATGGTTCGCGTTCTTAATGATATGTGTCAATTATTTTAATACAAAAACGTTTTATTACAGTTAATTTGATTGACTATGGGTTAATATAAATTGGGGCTTTAATTAAAAATTAGAAGTAAATTGCACAAAGTAGAAAAAAATCACAACATGACACGACCATGTCAAAAATGTAAAGAAATTTTCACGCTGTCGTGTTAAGGTTCTGCTAGAAAAATGAAATTTGACATTTTTTGTATTTTTTATTGTGAAAAGGAATTACTAAAAACGTTAATTAAATTGTAAAGTAAATTCAAATATGGAAACTAATTTCAACACTAAGGTAATTCATAATTCGATTCGGCTTACGATTATTAATTATTACGGTGCGATTCTTTTTACTTAATAATTTGTATCGATACTATACATCACGCATTTCGGATATCCATTCTATCTAATATTTAATCAAGCGCAGTTCATTGATTAGAGCCAACCTGCTACTCTAAGTTCATGACGTTCGAATCTTAGGGTGCGGATTGCAATGATAGAAGTATCAATTCTAATTAAACACACACGTCATTCGGTATGTTTAACTAGATTGTGTAATTTTATAACGAGAATGAATTTATATACAAATGTAAACCGTTAATTGTTTTTTATATCAAAAATCAAAACTTGATTAGGGCTTTAAATCACGAGGAATTTTATTAGAAAAATTAAAAAAAAATCAATTTTACTAACAATCTAATATATATATCGGAGTAGATTCGGGTTTAAGATCAAGAATCAATCAAACAAACCATTAAAACAAAAACATCTAATAAACATTTCATATAATTTTAAACGAAATTAAAGAAATTAAACCTTAATATTAAAATTAAAATTGTTATAGCAGGACATGACGACTAGATCAATCAAACTAATATAAAATAAAACTTACGAATCAAAACACGAATAATTAAGTATCTTGGCTGGGAAGAAAATTCCACCAACTAAAACAACCCACTTTGCTACTGCTCCTTCTTGCTTTGTTAAACTTATGATTATTCAAAGAGTAAATTACCATTTGCATACCTGAGGTTTGATGATTTTGACCATTTGCATCCCTACAGTTTAAAAATCCTCATATACCCCCTAACGTTTTATTTTTGTTCTCATTTGAATCCAAAACACTAACACCGTTAACTTATTCTGTTAACTTTTTGTAAAAAGACTAAATTATCCTTTCTCTCTTTATCTATTTCTCTCTCTATCTCTTAACCCTTAACCCCAACCCCCACCCACTCCACCACCACAACCACCGTCACCACTTCCACCGCCGTCACCACCGTCATCCACCACCACCGCCATGACGCTAGCTCGCCTACTCCTCTGCACCCTCCGCTGCACCTCCGTCACAACCACCATTCTCGGTCAACCTGCGACAACCACAATCGACCTCATCTCTTGTTGACCATCTCAGACCACAACCCAAATCATCTGCAAATCGTCGACCGCAACCTTAACCCCGTCCACTGTCAACCTTTGAACTCAACAAAAGAATCCCAAATCATCGACTCACATCTTCGACCGGAACCAACTGTCGACCTTCGAACACAACAACGCGTCCAATCACTTGTCGAATCTGTACAAACACCACAATTTCACCACCAACTCGACCGACCGCAACCACCATCCGACCGCAACCACCCCCAATCGGCAGCTTCATTCGACCTTCAAACACCCAAATCATCTTCGACAGCAACTACCGTCTGACCACAACCAATCCACCTGTCGAAATCGAGAGGGAGAGAAGTGAGTTGAGAGAGAGCTCCGAGAGAGAGTTCGAGAGATCCAGAGATTGAGAGTGGGATACCGAGGAGTGAAATAGAGAAGAAAGTAATCGGGATTTTGCTTTTTAAAGCTCAACCGACAAAAGAGTTCCAATTTTGACTTAAGGGCATTTTTGTCATTTTATAAAAAGTTAACAGAATAATTTAACGGTGTTAGTGTTTTGGATTCAAATGGGAACAAAAATGAAACGTTAGGGTGTATATGAGGATTTTTAAACAGTAGGGATGCAAATTGTCAAAATCACCAAACCTCAAGGATGCAAATGGTAATTTACTCTTATTCAAATAAAGTTTTCAAGATGCTTCCTTGATCATCATATTCTATTACATTTATAATAAAGCTTTGATTTCAAGATCCTTCTTTTAGGATTTTAGTTTCTTTTATTTTATTTAGAAAAATCTGGTGATAATCATCAAAAACAACAATTTCTAAATTTTAGGAATTTTTTTCTGCGAGCTTACACGACTGTTTAAATTTTGTGAATGAACTTTCACGCGGCCATGTGAAGTTTTTGTTGTGTATATTCCTTCAAGCTACAACATTTTTTCAACAATACTTTTTTTACTGCTTCAAGTCTTTCATACTTCTTACAAACCCATCAACCCTACAAAATCAACCAAAACAAACCAAAACAGATTTCACTCTACTCAAACAAATGTTGTACAAAAAAACGAAAATGCATGTGATATTTACGTAATATGCATCGAAATATACTTTATAACTATGAAAATAATGCTTAAAAATATAACTAACAAATCTCTTAAAAATTAAACTTTTTCTTATACTCAAGTAAGTCAAGTATAAGAATAATTCAAGGAGTGAAAACACATATTAGTATTATTAGAATATTGGCAAACCTATCTTCGTCTCGTATAAGAAATATGAGCATGAAATCATCTTATTATGCTAATTTTTTCATTGTCACCCATAAATGAAGTTTCAGATTTTCATTAACAACACGTACTCAATTTGCTATTTATGATCTTCTAAAACTTAAGTTCTAGACTTATCGTTTCATATTAGTTAATCCATTTAAGTTAATTGTTTAAGTGTATCAATATTTTTCTTTACATGGTGGAGACCTTTCTAACCTTAAGGACTTATAAAGAGCAAGTGATAAATTTTCACCTAAAAGACCACAAATGATTTGTTATTATTGCATTCAATTTATGACTGATTTTTTCTTCTTTTTTTCAATTTATTTTCCTTTCCTTTTTTTATATTTTTTTTCACATCAAATGGGATAGGCTCTAAACCTATTTTTGTTAGGTCTTAATGGCACGATTCGTCAAAAATCAAGTTGCGTTACTCGGATTTCTGAAGTTTCTGAAAACATATGGTGGCATCTAGGGCCGTTTGAAAGACTTCAGAACAACCCAAACAAATTTGGATCAAGAAGGATTGCATGGAGTATCTAGATTAGGTCTAGAATGGCTTTAAAAAGATCTAGATGACAGGATATTTGATAGAAAGATCTAGAGATAAATTAAGATATTTAGTAGTTGGAAAAATCTAGATCATGAAATATCTATATCCGAAGCCAAATGCTAATTTCTTCTGAATATAGAGAATACATGTCTTCTCTAACACACTTTTGGCAAAAGTTGAATCACATTTTCACTGTCATCTCTGAATGCTCATCCACTAGCATGAGTTTGTGTAAAGTCCATGCTTTTATTAACTGTATATTAAGGTATTGAGTCTGTAATTTTCCAACTATTTACTTTTATCATTTTTGTAATATATAAGTATGTAAGCTATGGCATGTCATACTCACTAGTCAAAAGACAATCTGTCTTTTGACTCTACATTTATCTTGTTGTCTAGATTAGTATTTCCAGCCGGCCTTCAAAATATAGCTAACTGTAGGATGTAGTATATAAAGTATCTCAAGTACTTGTATTCTGTATGTAGTCTTTGTAAAACGTGTAAAGAGCTTGAGAGCAATATAAATCATTCTTGAAAACCATATTTGAGTGTTCTTGTTATTTTTCTTTTATTTGTGTTCTTTGTTTTATCCTAAATGGTTTTTCTATCTGACCTGCTAAGTGTTCTAAGTCTCTCTACCTTATGAAACTGTTGCATTGACCCCTTTCACTGGTCCTGCAATTCGCAATCACCCAAAACACATACAAGTCTTGTGTAAACACTTGTAACTCACTCTTGTAATAATCTTGTAAGCAATACAAAGCCATTCGTATTACTCGCTTGCAAACGGTTCCGTATTATAACTAGCTTTGTTCTCAAGGCTTAGGATGAGAATGGAATAAGTCCACTATTCGGGTGGTGGATGTGGGGTAAGGTGGTCGTAGAGGCGACAAATCATAACTTTCTGCTCAGTAAGCTCATTTCGGATGTGAGTTGAGTGTCGGCCCGTATATTGACAAGTTGAGTGTCAATGGAGGTAAATCGTGCCATGTACTCAAGGTGATGGTCTATCTGTTGATGGGTTGGTGTGTCTTCTCTATTAGGTGCAACTTTGGTGTTAGCTTCAAAAGAGTCCGGGATGGTGTCACTCATACTCTCCTCATCATTGACTTCCATGTTACTCTTGAGTAGCCATGTTATCTCGTCAATCAGGTCATCTAAGGAAAGCATGTTATGTTCTGAGGATTTAACATGGAAGTGTTTGCATCAATGGGTACCTTTTAACCAAATGACTCCATTTTTTATGGTTGGTTCCATGAACATCTTCATCTTGATAATTTGTTCCATATCAATATGTCAGGGGCCTTTAACCTCATCCAGGTTGTTTGTGAATTTGAGCTTTAGAGAATTATGGCACCTGAGAATAATGATGATGAAACTACAAAAAAATCTCTCTTTTTTCGGCATTTGCGATTTGTAACAACTTATGGCATAAATACTGCTCCAAATGAGGTTGTGAGGTCTGGGATGGATCATGCGCCATAACAAATAAAGTTCTTGGCCTGTGACACCAAACTTTCGTATCCTTGTCTGTGCATCATACACAATTTCAATTGTGTATGCATTTTTTTAATTATTTTCCTTTAAAACGATAGGAATATCACGTGGCTGCATATTTTTCTTGTAAGATCTTCCATCAATGCGTACTACTCTTTATATAACTTTTTTGCATAAGCATGACCCTTTAAAAATTTAGAAGGTTCATAGTTATGTTTGTCACACACAACATGTATTTTCCAATCTCCATCTTTTTCGTGATATTTTACTATAGGTTGAAATGGACATTCTGTCTTTTTTGTGCCTGAATGAATGGTTGAATCTGATGTTGACTTGTATACACCAACACGATCGCACATAAGAAATGCCTTGTTGACGAAGCCGTATACAGTCTTTTTCATTCGTTTTTTGACAATAACGTATCCAAGGGTGCGTGCAGTGTTTTGCACCCAATCCATCAACTCCTCTATTGTATGGTACACCCAATCGTCATGAAATTGAGACATAATAGAGTTGAATTACGAAGGAATTGTGAGTGAACTGTGAATAAATGTGTATAATTATGAATTGTGAATTTATAGAGATATTGAAAGTCACTTTATATCATATCAGCCAACGAATTGTGAATTTATCACTTTATATCAAATCAGGCAACGAATTATGAATTGTGAACATTTGTCATTCTTTATTATCTGCAATTATTGTCATCCTCTTTCTGTATTGTAAAGTCTACCATTCTTTCTTGTCTATAATCATTGTCATCCTTTATTTTTATTTTTAATTTTTAATATATTTTTGTTTCATATACAAAGAAAAACTAAATCATAATTTTATATAACTAAAAAATTACATTATTATACAAATAAAAATAAAATTACACTTTCATAAATACAAAAAATACATTTCTATTGATACGGGTTTTATAGAAGGGTTTTGATATGGAGATACCCACATTTGATTATTATGTTTAAATCTCTACCTAACTTGTGGATAATATGCAATCATGTCTGTCCATATATCATGTTAATGATCAACAAATCCGGACATAAGAGCCGACCCATTTAACCTTGCTACGTTCTTCGGGGTGAGAACCTGTAAAGACTCAATGAGGCGATTAACATATGTACCACCACAAATATATCTGTTTTTCTTTACCCCTATGTAACTAGTAAGATCGGTAAGCATATATGTGAGGTTACAAGGCCTCCTGTTAATCAAACAAAATAAATAAATAAAAACAAATACTTCTTAGTCACCCCACCACTGGTACCAATAACGTGATGAAGATATCTATACAACATATTGTTAATTCTTATAGCTTTCGTTTTATTATTATGCACATATTGACCATCACCAATTTCTTGGCAAAACATTTTATCATTATAATTATTAGGAAATTGCGTAAAAATATTCAAAAAAATCAGATTGATGGGCCTCCTGAACTGTATATAAATCCATCAAAACACCAAACTAGGTCACAGAAAAATTACGTAGCGCCCCCCGAGTACAAAACTGTTAGCGTCTTCATCACTGTTAAAAACAAAAATATAAGTTCAATGACATTAATATATATAATCCAATTTGATTAGCATACCTATGGTGATGGTTGTTTGAGTCGAAATTAAACGTGAAGAAAAACTCCAAACAAAGCTTTTTATATTGCTTGCCACTAATGGCAAAAACAAGGAGGAGACTGATGGTGATCTTATTCTTGGTGACATGGGTCAGACCCCCTATTCTCGTACTTATGGAAGATGGCGACGATACATGTGAAGTTGAAGAATCTCCTGGAATCAAAGCACTTGGGTCCCTCTTTAAGCTCACTCAAGTCCACTTTTGGGTCGATATTAGTACGGGGATCACATATCGTTCAACTTCTATGGAGTCCGCTAAAACAGTGAAGGATGATCGCAATTTGTGTGTTTCAGAAAGTAATTCTTCACATGTTGATACTGAATTAATTAGGCAGATGAATGAACTTAGACTTCCTCTTTCCTTCTGCACAAACAAGGAGGAGACATCACAATCGCATTTCATTAACTGGGAGGCATTCATAACCATATTGAAACCAACAAGAAACGGAAAGAAAAAGTCAAAGGAAAAAAAAAGAATGCCTGCAAGAAAGTTTTGCATACCTATGCAGAAACAACATATGAAGTTTCTGATTCTGTTGAAGTGAAAGAGTGTAAGATTGCATTTTCTGCTGCTATTCATGATAACATGATCTAGTCCTGTCAGTGGGTTGGGTCTTGATCTGGATCTGATCCAATCACACATCCATAAGATCAAGAAACTTGATCAATGGATTGACTTATTTAAGTGGATCAATATTTGGGTTGATCAATTGTCTCTCTAGGTTGTTCAAATATGCTAAATTGATCCTTTTGTGGATCAATTCTGGTCACCACCACCACCTCCGGTCTCCGGTCACCACCACCGGTCACCACCACCACCACCACCGGTAAGCTACGTCAGGTTTGAAGTTTTTCACTGCTCTCTCTCTCCTATCCTCTCTCTGCTCTCTCTCTCTCTAAACGGGTCTCTCTATCTCCGCCCTCTACCCCCGGTCACCACCACCACCACCGGTCACCGGTCACCACCACCACCATCATCACCGAAACCGCCTACCCACCCCCCACCACCGCAGTCAGCCACTACCGCGACCTCCACCGTCACCCCACCACCGGACACCTCACTACCGCTGCCTCCACCTTCACCCCACCATCGGACACCTCCACTGCCTACCCACTACCGCTGCCTCTAGCGTCACCCCACCCCGCAGTCAGCCACCCCCGCAGTCAGCCACTACCGCTACCCCTACCCCTGGTCACCACTACCACCACCGGTCACCACCACCACCATCATCACCGCAACCACCTACCCACCCCCACCCCCGCAGTCAGCCACTACTGCTGCCTCCACCGTCACCACCACCACCCCCATCACCGTCATCCACAGCCACCTTCACCGCTGTCCATCCCCACCCACAGCCATTTTCACTGCTGCCCACCCTCACCCAGCTAGTCACCACCGCCACCAATGGAGCCACCACTGGAGCCACCACATCAGCTCCCTCTTTTAACCCTAACAGCCACCTCACCACCTCCACAGCCGAGTCAGCGGAAACCCTAACCGTACCAGCAGCATAATCGAAGAACCTAAATTGGGTGTTCATTTGGTGAGATCGTTCTATCTCGGGTTTTATATATGCTTTTAGTCAGCTCTATTTAGTTTTGTATATGTTTTTTAAGTGCTTCTGTTTATTCTGTTTGGCTATTACCTGTGTTTGTTCTGTTTAAAACGTTGTTTGGCTTGTGTTGTCTTCACCTCGTGTTTTGTTGACCCGTCTTTATGGTTGTTTAAGGTGTGTTTGTGCGGTAATATAGATATCGGGAGGCATTTGGCTGCCCCGAGATCATGTTCCGTGAAGAGAGGTGATACTAAAGAGAAAAAAGGTTATAGTTTACGAGTGGCATCGCGGAATATAGGAACTCTAACTAGTAAGTTATTAGAGTTAATAGATGTGCTTAAGAGACGTAGGGTTCAGATAGTGTGCCTTCAGGATACAAGATGGCGGGGTAGAGAGCAAAAGACTGCAACGGTTATAAACTATGGTACTCAGGGTCAGATGGTACAAAAAATGGAGTAGGTTTTCTAGTTGCTAAGGAACTTCAGGATAATATAGTGGAAGTGAGAAGATACGATGATAGACTGATGATGTTAAGAATAGTAATAGGGGACGAGGTAGTGGCAGTAGTTAGTGCGTATGCATCACAGGTTGGATTAGGGGAAATGGAAAGAAATAAGTTCTAAGAGACTTTAGATCAGGTTATGAGAGACATACCTAGACAAAAAAAATATGCATAGGAGGAGATTTTAATGGGCATATCGGTAAGGGTAATGACCAATTCTCGTCGGTGCATGGAGGGTTTGGGTATGATCTGAGGAATGACGGCGGGTGGGAGCTCCTTGACTTTGCTTTAGCGCATGATCTGGGCATCATAAATTCGTTCTTTAAGAAAAGAGATTTGCATCTGATCACCTTTAGCAGCGGCGGGAGACACACTCAGATAGACTATATGCTGATGAGGGGAGAAGATCGTAACTCGTGGAAAGACTGTAAGGCAATCCTGGGAGAGACGGCAGTGACTCAACATCATATGTTGGTGGCTGATCTACGCTTGAAGAGAGCAATTGTCCAACCAACTAAGAAAATCAGACCTACGATCAGATGGGGCCAGCACAAAGACGAAAAGATTACCACCTTTAAAGATAAGGTCATACCTATGATCCAAACTGGGAAACAGGAAGACGCAAACAACATGTGGGAGGATATGGCAACTGCAGTTATGCAAGCAGCTAAAGAAACTCTTGGACTTGCAACAAATAGGACAGTAGGTCATAAGAAAGCCCGGTGGTGGAATGAAAACGTACAGGAGAAGATAAGAACTAAACAACAAAGTTTCAAAGACCTTTTACACTGTACTAATGACGAAGAACGAGCGGAGCTAAAAGATAAATACAAGGTGGCTAAGCGAGAGGCGAAAAAGTTCATGTTAGAGGCAAAGAACACAACGTACGAGAGAATGTATAAGCGACTAGAGACGAAAGAAGGAGAATATAAATTTTTTAAGATTGCCAGGGCAAGAGAAAGTAGAAAACAAGACCTGAGAATGGTCAAGTTTATAAAGGCTACGGATGGAAAAGTATCGCTGAAGGAGAACGACATCAAGGTGAGATGAAAAACTTACTTCGATAACCTTTTCAACATAAGGAACCCAAACCAACAAACTGCGATTAGTATACCAAATCAACCAAACCAACAAAACAGGTGTTACTGTAGAAGCATCACAGTCGACGAAGTTACGAGAGCGTTGAAGGAAATGGGAAGGGCTAAGGCGGTGGGGCGAGACAACATACCGATTGAAGTATGGAAGTGCCTGAAAAACGAGGGTCTGCAATGGCTAACAGACTTATTTAACACCATCTTCAAAACCGGGAGGATGCCAGAGCAATGGAGAAGCAGTTTCATAGTCCCCATATATAAGAAAAAAGAAGATGTCCAATGTTGTGCAAATTACAGGGGAATAAAGCTATTGAGTCACACGATAAAACTATGGGAAAGAGTTATTGACACGAGGATTAGAAGAGAAACCCAGATTGCGGTGAACCAATTTGGATTTATGCCAGGACGCTCCACAACAGAAGCCATACACGTCATAAGAAGGATAATAGAGAAATATAGAGAAAAGAAAAGGGACCTTCATATAGTATTCATTGACCTAGAAAAGCATATGACAATGTGCCCCGTCAACTCATTTAGGAAACTTTACGACTCAGAAGGGTACCAGAGAAGTATATCAAAATAATAATGGATATGTATGAAGGGGCAAAAACGTGTGTGCGAGCACCGGTCGGAGACACAGACTTCTTTCCGGTGGAAGTGGGACTACACCAAGGTTCGGCATTAAGTCCATTTCTCTTCATAATAGTGTTGGATGAGATGACCAAGTCTATACAACAGCCTGTCCCGTGGTGCATGCTGTTTGCAGATGATATTGTCCTAATATCAGAATCTAAAACGGTGCTTAACGAGAGGCTAGAACAGTGGAGAGCAGCACTAGAGAGCAGAGGCCTAACGATAAGTCGCTCTAAGACTGAATACATGCATTGTAACTTTAGTGGTGAGGCTGAACAGGACACACAAATCAGCATCCAAGGTATGACGGTACCACAGACGTCTACGTTCAAATACCTGGGCTCGTACGTACAGGAGGACGGAGAGATACACAACGATGTAGCTCACCGTGTGCAATCAGGATGGTGCAAATGGAGAGCAGCATCAGGGATCCTGTGTGATAAGAGGTTCCCAGCAAAATTAAAGGGAAAACTTTACAGAGTGGCTGTACGTCCAGCTATGTTATACGGAACAAATTGTTGGGCCATAAAGAAATCGCACCAGAGACAAATAGAGGTCGCGGAAATGCGTATGCTGAGATGGATGTGTGGACACACAAGATTGGATCGAATAAGAAACGAAGCGATTCGACGAAGGCTGGAGGTGGCGTGTATCACAGATAAAATAAGAGAGGGAAGATTAAGATGGTTTGGGCACGTAAAGCGAAGGTCGATGGGAGCACCCGTTAGAGCAGTAGAGAACATCACCGTAGAGGGTAGGAGGAATAGAGGCCGACCTAGGTTGACTTGGGACGAAATAATTTGGCGAGATATGGTAGACTTGCACCTCTCTGAGCACATGATCGAGGATAGGAGTGAGTGGAGACGTAGAATTAAAATTAAGGACTTCTAGCGGGACCGGTGGGTAGGAAAGGTAGACGTAGATCTTGGGTACGAAGGGTAGACGTAGATCTGTTGCGGCCCACCTGTCTTCCTATTTCTACCCTTATACGTGATTCTACCTGCTTATTTGATGTACACGCTTTCTATGTATTTAAGTGATTTATACCTGTGTGTTGTCTGACTTACTTTATGTTTGCGATTGCGTGTTATTGGTTTTTGTTACCGAGTCGGGGGTCTCTTCGAAAGCAGTCTCTCTATCTCCCAAGATAGAGGAAAGACTCGCCGCCACCTACCCCTCCCAGACCCTGCTCTTGAGTGGGACTTATTGGGTATGTTTGTTTGTTTGTTTGTTTTGCCACTAATGGCAAAAAATCTTCTTCACGACTCGTTCATCATGTTATGAGCACGGGTAAATTACCCGACGTCCCGTAACAAGCTACAAGATATCGAATGTGAAGACTCGAATTATTTATCTAAAAACTTTTGTAGCATTTTATATTCATCTGATACTCGACGAAACTGAAGCCAATGATGATTCGAAACACGAACCGACGCCGTATTTTAACGTGAGCTTGAATCCACTACCTGGAATAATTAGAATCAGTAACAAAAGAAAATATATTTAACTAAAATTTATGCTAATAATAACAATCTAACCTTTGTTAATACTAAGAACTTTAAAAATGTTAACAAAAAGAAGAATGGGATGAAATTTTGATAAAATGAAATGAATGGACGGTTGATTGTTTGATATCAAGATTAAATTATTGGTAGAATGTAGTGATAAAATCGGGTATAATAAGAAGATGGTGAGTGGGTAGTAAGTAAATGTGGTGATAGGTGGGTGGTGATAGGTGGGTGGTAATATGATGGTGGGTGTATATCATATAAATGGAAAGAAGAAAATAAAATGACCGTTTATGGAAAGTAAAAAAAAATATTGAGGTTAAAGTATGAAATATGTAAAAATATTGGTTAAAATAAAAAAAGTTAAATATTAAAAAAAAAGTGAAGAAATCTCATAAAGCACATAATACAACTCACAATACATACAGATAATTAGTATATACATAATTTTTATTTTTGGGCTTATTATTGTATTGGGTTAGGTAATGGGCAATGTTCTTACGACCGGATCAGACCGGCCGGTCCGACCAGTTCGACCGGGGATCGGTCAGGTAGCCCGTCCAGTCTGCTTTGGTTCGTTTTTGTCTGGTCGAATCGGCCGGTTCTTCCCGGTTTGGTTCGTTTTTGACTGGTCGAATCGGCCGGTTCTTCCCGAACCGGTGGTCGGACCGGGAAAACGGACCGGTTCGGACCGGATTTTGGTATTTTTTTAATGGATAAAAATAGGATGTTGAACCATAAATTAGTGTGTTGGATATACAAATATAGTTAAGTTTTAGAGTAAATTTCTGTTTTGGTCCCTGAGGTTTTGGAGAAATTACTAGTTCAGTCCAAAAATGAATCTTTGATCAAATCGTGCCCTATGGTTTATGTTTTATAACGAATTTGGTCCCTAACCCTAACACCGTTCATAAAATCTGTTAAGTACATGCACGTGCCCCTCACGTGAGGGGCTTTTTCGTCTTTTCCAACCCTCTATGCATTTTAAAACCCCCAAATCGTATGTACGTTGATTTCATCTTCTTTTCCCTCCTGTGTTCGTTGTTGTTCACCCTCACCACCATGGTGATCTGTAAATGTGGTGCGCCTACTACGATTCACACCTCTTGGACGTCTGCAAACCCTGGTCGAAGGTTTCACTGTTGTTCACGCAAGGTAATTTATCTGTTTTTTAATTTTTTTTGTCTTGCCCTAACTCCCTTTCTGCAATTGCAGGTATGTGGTTTTGTAGCCTGGGCGATCCTCCTGTGTGTGATAGTTGTAATGTTATTGTACCGGGTTACTTAGAAAAATCAACCACAAGGCTGCTGAAAATCGAAGGCTTAAGTTAGTGGTTTTCATAAGTTGGATGTTGTTTTTTATGTATTTCTTTTCCAATTGACCTTAATTGGTGTAAAGGTCAAGCTTTTGGTTGAATGATAACTATGTATTGTTACTTTTGTTGGTGTAATGGAAATGTATTTAACTTTTGGTTGAATGATAACTATGTATTGTTCTTTTCCATTGTATGTTACTTTGTTTGTTGAATTGGTAATATATTTATGTACTGTTAACATAGAAGTGCTTGTAATGATCATTTACAAATTATAGAATATAAAGTGAAATAAGTAGAGTACTGCTAATATTAATCCCAAAAGTAATGGTTCTAATGACCAGTTACAAACATTCCAACCACACATTGTTCAATACCAACAACTACAAACATCCTTAAACACTGGACCCTACACTTCTACAAACCAAATAACCAAGGCAAACACACACTACACTTTTGATTAAACACTGGACCCTGCATCTTGTGTTGTTGTTGAAGCAGTTTTCAATTTGCAACCCCTTTTGTTGTGACCCTTTTAATTACATAGTGTACAAGTAACAGGCTTACCCTTCTTGGTCATCTTCCCACCAGCACTTATTGTTTGTGACAACTCTTCAATTGATTTTTTTCTAGCTTTCTTGGGCCTTCCTATTTGGATGTGATGTTTGGGTGGTAACAATGAAGTAGGGCAAGCTGATGGAGTCCACATTTCTTTGCCATTGATTGGGTCAATGGTGTTCTCATAAACTTTCTTCCATGTGCTCAGCCAATATACCTCATCTACCCAAGACTCAGGTATTCCAACTTCTATCCCATTCACTCTCATATCCCAGTTAACAGCTACAACATGCTTGCAAGGCATGCCTGTTAATTCCCATTTTCTGCAAGAGCAAGTCTTGGCATTCACATCCACAACACACTGATCATTCCAAGGTCCACTCACTTGATATTTGCTTTGCCCATTCCACATTACATTATACTGTGATGCTTCTGTTTTAATTTGGTTGAATGTCTTTGTTGCTGTGGGTGTCAATGGACCATCACACCTAGCAATCAACCTGTTCACCACCCTAATTCTTCTCATCAGATACTCTTTTATGTACTCCAAGCAAGTAATGATGGGATTGTCTCTGCCTCCTATAAGCTATTTGTTAAAAACCTCACACAAATTATTGAGTAGAACATCACACTTAGACCTCCCTGTCATTGAAACCAGTCATTAATCACTTGTACAAATAGTAGGAATTCAGTTCTTATAATAACATTAAACTTACTACTAAAATGGGATCTTGCCCAATGAATTGGTGGTATTTCTTGCAGCCATTTGTGTAATGATTGATCTTGGTTTCTGATATCATCCATGTGTTTGTTAAATTGTGGAATGGTTGTTGCACTTGCTGTTCTCCATAGCATTTCTTTGAATAAGTTGCCTCTCCATTTTGTTTTCATATTCTCATGTATATGCCTAAGGCAATACCTATGCTCAGCACAAGGATACACCTTCTTGATAGCAGGTATGATGCCCTACAAAATAACAATAGCATTAAATTTCAAGTACCATAATTGAAATAAAAATAAGCTTTTAGTACCTTTTGTCTATCACTCAAGAATGTGAAATTTGATTGCCTGCAAAGATCTAGGTCAGCACCAAGCAACTCTAAGAACCAAGTCCATGAACTGCATGATTCTGCTTCAACTATTGCAAAAGCTACTGGATAGATCCCATTGTTAGCATCAACACCCACTGCTATTAGAATCTGACCAGGGAAAGGCCCTTTCATGAAACAACCATCTAAACCTAACACCTCCCTCCCACATTGCTTAAAGCCTGCTTTAAGTGATGCATAACAAATGTATATTCTTTTAAATTGCCTACTTTCACTTGTAGGATTGAATTCCCTTTCAACTTCAATCTTAATTGTTGTCCCTGGATTGGATCTTAGCAGTTCATCACGATTTGATCAAAGATTCCTTTTTGGACTGAACTAGTAAATTCCTCAAAACCTCAGGGACCAAAACAGAAATTTACTCTATGTTTTATATATAAATATGAAGTACATATATAAATCATATAGTTAAGTTTTATATAAATATAAAGTACATATACGAGAGGGAAGATTAAGATGGTATGGACATGTCAAGAGGAGACCAATGGCAACACCGGTCAGAGCAGTGGAGAACATCATCATAGAGGGTAGGAAGAGTAGAGGAAGACCTAGGTTGACTTGGGAAGAGATAATTAGGCGAGATATGGTACACTTGCACCTCTCTGAGTGTAACACCCGGAAGTTTGAATTTTTGGAGTGTTATGCGACTGAGTCTCAGTCGCATGGAACTCATGCGACTGGGGGACCAATCGCATGATGCTTGAACGACTGAAGGTTCAACAGCATGGAACTCATGCGACTGGAGTTCCAGTCGTATTGTGTTCGTGCGACTGAAGGTCCAGTCGTCTGGACCTCAGGCGACTGAGCTGTAGCTATAAAGAGGGGCAGCCCCCTCTTCTTCCCCACACTTACACATTCAGTCGGGAAGAAAGAGCAGAGAGAGAGAGAACAGAGAAAGAAGAGAAAGAAAGAGAGAAAGTGGTGATCCGGGCTCGAGATTTGCCGAGTGACTAGTCCAAACGAAGCTCTTCATCTTCTCCTCGATTATGTGAGTTCTAGGA
The DNA here is from genome assembly GCA_024085815.1 of Flaveria linearis. Lineage (NCBI taxonomy): Eukaryota > Viridiplantae > Streptophyta > Magnoliopsida > Asterales > Asteraceae > Flaveria > Flaveria linearis. The sequence goes on along the minus strand of CM044013.1, from coordinate 67,799,290 downwards.
CCCCTCATTTACTTGTTTTCATACGATTTTAGGGCTGGAACACATTTAAACCCGTTTTTTTGAAAAAGCTTTTATGATGAAATGAGAATGTACTACTTTTCAATTCCGCCGCGTTATTTTACTTAGTATATGTAAATTATATGTTGAAGTGCGATGAATGACCAACTGTAAGCGTCCCGAGAACGGGGCCTTACAAGTTGGTATCAGAGCCAAAGTTTAAGTGAAATGGGTAAATTTTCAAAATAAACCTAAACTTAAACTGAAAATAGGACAGAAAGGGGAGGAATGCTATCTGAGTAGCTGCGTGCCATCAGGTATTTTCTTAAAGATTAACTGGTATTATGTGCGCATGCTATTTGTTTATGTGTTACTGTTAGATTTAGAAACTAATGTAGTCAGGACAGGTAATGCTCGGGGTACGAAGAGTAAAGTAAGTGGCTAATCACAACTGACCACTGTAATTAGGGACTTACCATACTTGACATAAACTGAGCTATTCCCTTGAATGATCGTGTTGGTGTTTGAATCTTTCAGTGTGTGATAGAGAATGGCTGGTGGTAGATCTTCTAAGGCCTCACGGGGTGGAGGTGGTGGCGGACGTAGTGTTGAACCGCGTGTCAAGAGAGGGAGACCTAGGGTAGAGAAGGTTGTTCACGAGGAAAACGAGACCCCTCATCAGGAGGGAGTAGACGAGAGCGCCAACTTGAGGGCCTCGGTAAAAGAGGCAGTGATTGAAGAGGTGCATCAGGTCATGCAGGCGATCTTACCGTCTGTGGTGACCGAAGTAATTAAGGCTGTCAGGGAAGGTGAAAGAAAAGAGAGGATCAGGTCATGCAGACGATCACTTCGACAACCCTCGGTTAACAAAATGAATTAATTGTTTACTTTTATGAATTAATGTAATTTTTATTGTTTTCTTTAGAAAAACTCACTTATGATTTTTATTCGTATTATGAATTTTATTGTTTACTTTATTATTGTGTTTAATTAATCTACTCTAATATTTTTTAATTAATCAAAATTATAATTAATTTGTATATAATTTAAATAGTATTTTTTTAAAAAAAAACCGGGTTTTCCACGCATCACCTACTCCCTCTGATCAACTTCTACAGGCTCACCCACACTACCGTGGTCGAAACCCTAACTCCACCCCCTTCAATCTGGCGATTCAACCTCCGCCGCCCTATCTCCACCCTAATCTCATCCTACAAAACCCTCTTCGCCCTCCTCTGGATCGTCGATTTCACATCCATTTTCGTCTGGCAGCGTGATTTCGCCGATGGGTTTTTGATTTTCTGGCGAACCGTTCCGGTTCGGCCGGTGCCACGGCTCCGGCCGTGGCGTTTAATGTTACGGATTTTGATGGTGTTGATGGTGGTGATGATGGTGTTGATGGTGGTGGTGATGGAGTGATGAGAGAGAGATAGAGAGAATGTGTATGTGTGTGTGTTTATGTTTGAGAAAGAAAGAGAGAGAGAGAAAGGGAGTTTGTGGTGGTCAAAGGAGAAGAAAAGATGACGTGGATGGTCCCATTAAATTGTAGCAAGGGTAATTTCGTCATTTTATAAAAAGTTAACTGAATTATTTAACGTCGTTAGTCATTTGGATGCAAATGAGAACAAAAATAAAACGTTAGGGGGTATATGAGGATTTTTAAACTGTAGGGATGCAATGGTTAAAATCACCAAACTCAGGAATGCAAACGGTAATTTACTCATACTTTTTTTTGCACTTTGTATAATAACATCCTCTTGTTTGTCATACTCTACAAATGTATTCCTTGTTGATCTAGTTTGTGAACCAAAATTTAATAACTTTTATCTATCGTGTGAAAGAAAATGTTCAAACACATGAGCCAGGAACTCAGGATAGACATGGCCAAATAACGAGATTGTAACATCTATTGAAGCTATATTATGTTTTTCGAAAGCTCGTATCATACTGGATCCTTCATATAGCACATTCAGAACTTTAATGATTTGATACATCAATTAAAAAATAGTCAGACATCAGTTTGAGACAACGGTTTGAGGGTAGTCCACTGTATATCTGAAAGTTATCTACAGATGCGACACCATGTTCAATTTGTGGATGATATAAAACATAGTATATGTCACTAAGGCTGTGTTTGATATGCTTTGACCGGGCTGACCCTGACCCGGCTGACCCTGACCCGGCTGACTCGGTCAGCCCGGTCAGCCCGTTTGTTTTCCGTTCAAAATGTTGCTGACCCGGTCATATTTGCTGACCCGGACCATAAAATTTCCATGTCTGACCGACTGACCCAGCTTCTTCATCAGCTCTCATCCCCTTCTCCCCCGTCCCTCGCCTCCGTCCCTCGCCTCCGCCCCTCCCCTCCGCCCCTCCCCTCGCTGTTGTTGCAGTCGGTGGTGTTCGAAGATGATAATGGTCGAGGATGTTGTTGCGGTCGGTCAGTGGTGATCGATTGAAGATGATATTGGTCGAGGATGTTGTTGCGGTCGGTCGGTGGTGATCGATTGAAGATGATAATGGTCGAGGATGTTGTTGTGGTCGGTGGTGTTCGAAGATGATCTTTTGTAGGTCGACCGAGGATGGTGTTCGAAGATGATACAGGTGATTGGGGTTCTTTTGCGGTGTTTGAAGATGATAATGATCATGAACCAGTTTCAAGATCTTTGATTCTGCTTCAATTTCGTGTGTTTTGGAGTGGATTATGTGGTTTTTGGTGAATCTTGTGCATAGGGTTTGGTGGTTGTTGTTGGTGTATGATTTTGAGTTAAAGATTGGATTTTTTAGTATTGGATTGAGTCGATGTTATTATTATATTATTTATCATTTCACACTCAATTAACAGATAAATTTAACAGAAGTGTACATAGTTGTTATTTTTTCATTCAGCAGAGTCAGTCAGATACATAATCAAACAACCAAGTTTCAGTCAGATGCAGACTCAGTCAGAACTTCTTACTGGGTCAGCTTCTGACTCAGTCAGATCTTACTCAGTCAGCACAATCAAACAGCCTCTAAGTGAAAGATCTTCTAAGGATCACGTATAAAAAGAAATCAGAAACAAAAAACAGCATGAAAATCATGATAGTGGAGTTTTTAAAAGAATATCTTGCATGGCATTGAAAAAAAAGGTAAACTCCATGCACTAGGCTTCACATTAGACATGCACATCCGAACCGAAGACCCGACCCGACCCGAACACCCGACCCGGAACCGAACCGGTTTGGAACCGGTATTACCCCAAACCGGTTCCAACAAAAAAAACCACCGGTTCGGGACCGGTTTTGATTTTCTCACCCAAACCGGTTTGGAACCGGTTTTGATCCAACCCGGTTTGGGAACTGGTTCAAAAACCCGGTTCGGAACCGGTTTAGACCGTTAGGAATTTTTTTTTTGTAACGGCTATATGACCGTTTGGGTGTTTTTTGGCCCTTTTTTCGACTTATAATGACCATTTTGCCCTTATATGATAGTATAAATAGGTAGTGGGTGTAATAGTTTAGTCACAACACTCAAAACTTCAAAACGTGCTTAAAAACGCAAAAACGTTCCTCACTCTCAACTTTCTATTCTCTCTATCTCCTTGAATTATGGCTTCTGAATCTTCCGTTCCAACCGGTGGATCCTCAAGTGTCGCTACCGTTGTTAGAATTCTTTCAACAACGAGAAACCAAGAGATTTGGTGTAATTTCGACTTATGCGAAATGTCGAATGGTCAACATAAAGCTCGATGCAAGGCTTGGGTTCGTTTTTCAGGTCGGATTCAAACTCGACTTTGAGAAATCATATGACCAAATGGTGCAAATATTTGAAAAGTACACCGAGTCAAGGGCAAACATCAATCGGAAACGATGGTGGTTTATGGAACTTCAACGTAAATGGTTCGAGATAGAATGACAAAGTTTGTAATTCAAGAAGGATTACCGTTCGATCACTTCGACAACCCTCGTTAACAAAATGAATTAATTGTTTACTTTTATGAATTAATGTAATTTTTATTATTTTCTTTAGAAAAACTCGCTTATGATTTTTATTCGTATTATGAATTTTATTGTTTACTTTATTATTGTGTTTAATTAATCTACTCTAATATTTTTTTAATTAATCAAAATTTGTAATTAATTTGTATATAATTTAAATAGTATTTTAAAAAAAAACCGGGTTTTCCAAACCGGTTCTTAGACCCGACCCGGTTCGGTTCCAACCCGAACCGGTTCCAACCGGGTTGGTTTTCCGGGCTTGAAAACCGGTTCCGACCCGAACCGGTTCTTGTCAAAAACTGGGCCCGATTGCGTTGGCCGAACCCGAACCGGTTCCAACCCGAACCCGTAAAAAAAAAAACCGGTTTGTGCACCTCCACTTCACATACGCAAGGCTTGGAATGTGTCAGGTGAACGTTCTTATTTTGTATTTTTGTTGCAGCAGGTGGTTGACTGGCGGCCATCTTTGAGCTTTTGTTCCTTCTTTGATACGCTGGCATATTTGTTACTTCTTGTTCCAGCCTGTGACCGCGCTGGCAGCGTCGGAGCTTGAACTCTTCCGGAGGAGGGGCAGGGCGAGATCAACTTTTTTTAAGGGGAGCGAACTCGATATTTATATAAAAAATTTACACTAACGGATCAAAAATTTACACTATCGTATTAAAATTTAACACTACTGACGAAAATATAAAGGACCCCCCTATAATGCTTCGCCATTGCGCTGGTACTGTTGCTTTATCGACCAAAAGCTTCGACCAAAAGCTTCGACCAATTAGGATGCCATTTAGTTGTTTTTTGTAACGGCTCCTAAACACTCATAAGTCCATATAAACATACTCATACATCCATCTAAACTTGCTACTGCAAGATTTAAACCGTTAATCTTAAGAGAATTAACACTTATTACACATCCGTATACCATTAGACAATACTATTGGCATTTAGTTGTTTTTTTATTAGTTCCAACTAGAGGTGCACAAACAAACCGGGTTCAAAACCCGACCCGCAACCCGACCCGGACCCGAACCGGTTCGGACCCGCCCTACCCCCAAACCGGTTCCAAACCGAAAAAAAACCGCCGGTTCGGGACCGTTTTTGATTTTTGCACACAAACCGTTGAAACCGTTTTGAACCCAACCCGGTTCGGGAACCGGTTCATAAAACCCGGTTCTGAACCGGTTTCGACCGTTGGAATTTTTTTTTTTTTTTTCTAACGGCTATATGACCGTTTTTTGACCGTTTGGGATTGTTTTGGACCGTTTTTTTCGATTTTTAATGACCATTTTGCCCTTATATGATAGTATAAATAGGTAGTGGGTGTTATGGTTTAGTCACAACACTCAAAACTTCCAAAACGCTCAAAAACGTGCTTAAAAACGCAAAAACGCTCCTCACTCTCAACTTTCTATTCTCTCAATCTCTTGAATTATGGCTTCTGAATCTTCCGTTCCAACCGGTGGATCCTCGAGTGCCGCTACCGTTGTTAGAATTCTTTCAACAACGCGAAACCAAGAGATTTGGTGTAATTTCGACTTATGCGAATGTCGAATGGTCAACATAAAGCTCGATGCAAGGCTTGCGGTTCGTTTTTCAAGTCGGATTCAAACTCGACTTTGAGAAATCATATGACCAAATGGTGCAAGTCTTTGAAAAGTACACCGAGTCAAGGGCAAACATCAATCGGAAACGATGGTGGTTTATGGAACTTCAACGTAGATATGGTTCGAGATAGAATGGCAAAGTTTGTAATTCAAGAAGGATTGCCGTTCGATCACTTCGACAACCCTCGGTTAACAAAATTGATTCAAGAAACTCTTCAACCACGCTACACTCACGTAAGTCGCACCACTCTTAGACGTGATTGTTTAAATCTTTGGAAACAAGCAAAAAATGATTTAAAGGTTTTATTTGAAAATTTACAAACCGGTGTGAACTTAACTACCGACGTTTGGTCCGCCCCACACGGTTTACCGGAATCGTACCTTTGCGTCACGGCCCATTGGATAGATCCAAGTTCGTGGCAAATGATGAAACGTACGATTGCGTTTGAATTATTTGGATATCCGCATACCGGTGAAAATCTTTTTCAAATTTTAGACTATGTAATCAAAACGTATAAATTAGAAAACAAATTTTTTCAATGTCATTTGATAACGCCTCGAACAACACATCCGCCGTTGAAAATTGAAAATAAAATAAACCGGTTTGTGACGGCGTATTTTTTCATTCACGATGTGTTGCACATATTATTAATTTAGTTGTGCAAGATGGTCTTGGCGTTCCTGAAGTGGAAGATTTTAAAACGTCTTTCAAAAACATGTTACGTGACGTTTTTAAAACTAGTAGAAAAAGGTATGTTAATTATAGAAAAATGTGTCACGATACGAATTCCATTTGTTTAGGACCAAATTGGGATGTCCCGACTAGATGGAATTCGACTTGGAAAATGTTTAATAGTGCTTTACGTCAAAAGAAACGCTTCATGTTTTCCACGACGGTCTTGCGATGCGGGGTCGGGTTGTTCCGTTTCCGTTAGAGGGTTGGGAATATATTCAAGAAATAACTCAATTTTTAGAGCCTTTTAAAAACGCAACTACAAAATTGTCGGGGGTTTATTATCCGACAAGTTGTCTAACACTTCATCAAATTTATTTAATGACCCATAAATTAAGTGAATATGAAGAAAGAAACGAAATGTTTTCGGCAATGGTAGCGCCGATGAAAGAAAAATTTAAAAAATATTCATTGAACTACCCCCGTTTTACGTGTTCCGCCGCACTCGACCCGTGTTTAAATGTTTCGGGGGTAGAACTTTAATAGATGAGATAACTTATGATTTAGATTTACATGATTATGATCCATTTTTTAATGTTAATACAAAACAAATATTAATGAAACTTTTAAAAAATTGTTTAATGTTTATGTTGAAAAATATGGTGCAACATCAAACATCCACCGACCATCGAACGTGGAATCGAGTTCGTCGAGCTCAAGTAGAGACCCGATGATTAGTTTATACAATACTTTGAGAATGAAAACAGTAAACGTCAAAGGGTAACACCCCAAGTAGCGAACTCGGGAGATATATGGGAACCGATTTTTTAGCCACTATGTCTCCCGATGAATTTTTGAAATTTGATATTCTGACATGGTGGAAAGGAAAGGAATCACAATTTCCGTCCTATCCGCCATGGCACGTGATTTACTAACCGTCCAAGCTTCCACGGTAGCTTCGGAGTCTGCATTTTCTGTTAGTGGCAGGGTTTTATCGATTAGAAGAACAAGGTTAACTCCACATCGCTAGAGATGTGTATTTGTTTAAAGGACCACTTAGATGCGGCCGAACGAAGACAACACATATCAAGCCTTGAAGAAGAAACACCGATTGAAGAAGAAATACACGAGCACGAGGTACAAACCGACGATCCTCACCGCTATCCGACGAAGAACTCGCTTATGATTTGTCTCAACGCATTGGCACACAAACCGACGAAGACGATTAGATTAGACAAACTTGTATTCGTAATATGTATATTTTGTTTTCTTTTGGTTTAATTTTAATGTAATTTTTATTGTTTATTTTGGTAATGAATTAATTGTTTACTTTTATAAATTAATGTATTTTTATGTTTTCTTTAGAAACTCGAGTATGATTTTTAATTGTTTACTTATTAAAATGAAAATAAAAACGTTGAGACAATCGTATATAATTAATCTACTCTAATAAATAAACGAAAATAAAACGCGTACAATCGTATATAATTGTTTTATATAAACTCGTATTAATTGTTTACTTATTAAAATGAAAATAAAACGCGTACAATCGTATATTAATCTACTCTAATAATTTTTAATTAATCAAAATTTGTAATTAATTTGTATATAATTTAATTAGAAGGTAAAAAAAAAAAAAAAAAAAAAAAAAAAAAAACCGGGACCCGGCCCGGTTCGGTTCCAACCCGGACCGGTTCCAACCGGGTTGGGTTTGATAGGGTTGAAAACCGTTCCGACCCGAACCGTTTCTGGTCAAAAACCGGTCTCGAAAATGTTGACCGGACCCGAACCGGGTCCAACCCGACCCGGTTCAAAAAAAAAACCGGTTTGTGCACCTCTAGTTCCAACTGGTATCATTACTTTGGATAACTTTCGCAAAACAATTAGCCAAGGATACTGTATACATAGCGACATAAATCACATATTTTATGCATTTATATTATACATAGATCTTGATTCAATTAAGCCGAAACAATTAACAGTTTCTACACATTTCACTAGATGCGGATGTGAAATTACCTCATACTCATTTTCCTACAAGTGCAACCTACCCTATTGGGTTCTCCAACAAAGCAGTTCAAGAGTGATCATTTGTGCAAGCTGTCCAATTCGAGGGAAGTCGACTCGAGGTCAACGCAGGCATGTTACGGACATTGATGTCAACAGGAAGCATGCGGTATTCAATATCAAGTTCTCTAAAGATTTTAAATCATCTCTTCGACAAAAAGCTCTACGTTGCCATCGTTCACCCATGTCTTGGAAGTTCATATGGTGGGAGAGCCATATCGATATCTTTAGCCGGTTCATGTCTTCAACATCCCTCACCACAATCAATGGTGCAGGATACCAATGATCACTCTTGTTCTCAATGTAGCTGGAATGACAACAAACCATTCGGTTTAGTCTTTTAGACTTTGTCTAGCATAACGAATCAAACACATTTCTGTCCGGTTAAAAACTAATTAAAAAATGTGCTTAATTAGCCTACGAGCACGTTCCATTCAGAACCAATTTTAAGTAGAAGACCGTGAGAACTACATAAGCATTTCTACACGTAGTACTGGGCTACTGTCTTGACATAATGGGAGAGAGAAAAATATGTTATGCAATTATGTAACCGTCTTATCTATTAAGCAATAGATATATCTGTTTAGCAGTCATCATAGTTTTTTATATTTAGAATGCTCCCATTAGACCTATGGGTTAATAGATGGCCCATATGTTAAAAGATGAGTATCAACACATACCTTGTTATCCTTTCCTTCATTAGAGCAACCCTTTCTACGGGAGTTGATACATGTATACAGAAATCGATGGCATCTCCCATATCCGGGCTGCGGTAATAATTGGCAATTGGTTTTGTGGCCAAGACGCTATTCGGATATATAATCTTTTGGTTGTCGTATCTCAAGAAACCGTTGTTATATATTCATCTCCTCAACTACCATCTGCAGTTATTGCACCGTTGAAATTATTAACGAACAAGTTCATAATTCAAGATATATTAAGAGGGTCAATCAGCATGTCAGGTTGGGTTTACCCGGGACACTTTTTTCTTTAGCACTTTCTTACATCTTTTAGAAAGAAATATATGATCAATAGTTTCATATAATTACAAAACTAAATTAAAAAAATCATTTTTATTCAAATTATGATGTAGGAGAGATTGCATGCATTGAAATAGCTTTGAACAACTTCCAACCCGTTTCTTTTAGCAATATTTTTAGTTTACCTATTTGAGTAGTTAGAAATAAACATAACTCAAAACAATGTGTTCAAACTAAATGGGCCGAGATTGTCATTTTCAAAATATATATGTAAATGTTTACCTGAACACTATCGATTTCACAACGATCGCCCACATCAAATGGATGCATTACGAACAAGAAATAATGGCCTCAAATGTTGTCTTGCATGTGTTACCGAAAACAAACACTACCAAAAACAGTTGTGAGCTTAGGAAATTAAGAACTTTGTAGTTGCCACTTTAAGGATAAGGAGCCAGATCACGATTATTAAGATTCCAACAACTGCGTTCAACATTTGATGGAGTTTGTTTACGGCTGTCTTCGTATCATTGAGAGATAACGCAAGGGCTCTTCGTTCTCGGAATACGTTAACCTGAGAAAAATATGATTCAGGTTATGTTTGATTTTTGACGTCGATCACGTAAAATTAGAAATTAGCTTCATCAAGGGCCAAAACTAACTGAAGTATAATTTTAAAGAGAAAATAACGAAAACACATAAGAAGTGTTTTTGGGTCAATCTAAAATGATCCGTGTTACCATGTAGTATGACCCACCCATTTGGCTACCTCGTATCAAGAATAGAAATATACGTACCACCCAGTTTTTGAGAGCTCCTTTACTGATTCCTTTGTTTCACTTTCTCCGTCAAAGAGTCGTATTGCCTTCAAAGCTTCGTCCTCTCTCAGAAAACGCATCAAGTCCTCTAAGTAAATGCGCCTACCAAAATAGTGAAAAGATGATCAATATAAACAGAAGTCCACATATAGGTTTATGTTCACAACCAAGGAGACACAAGAAAGTCCTTAATCCTATCATTTATCATTTGTTTACAATACAAAATGAGGGGTGTCAATCATTTGAGGTTGACGGTTTTCGGGTAAGCGGGGTGAATTGTTGAACCATGACACAACCTATATGGTTATTCGTGTCAAAAAACATCAACCCTAACCCCGACACTTACAATCATGTAAGTGAACATGACCAATTAACTCCTTTATCTAAACACGTTAAATGGGTTGACAAGTAGTACTGTAGTAATTAAGTTGTAAGGTGTTAATCAGGTTGATGGGTTGAACAAATGTGTTAAACTGGTCACAAACGGGTTGGCGGGTCAATCTATTTGATTAAAAGGTTGGTGGGTCAAACCCTTTACCTAAACTAAATGGGTTAAACAGGTCAACCGGAATACAAACCTGTTTAATTAATGGTCAACTTGAGCACGATAAGCCTATAATACAACCAAAACCTGATTATTGTTGTGTTAGAAATCGTCACCCTAAACACAAGCAAACAACGGGGTCACAACTCACACCAAAAGTTTGACCGTGAAATCAATTAACACTAAGATTAGAACTTACTTGGAGCCTTGTTTAGCACATTGGAGAATTTTCTTGGTGCTATCTTAGCCTGCTTTTCGTTTGTGATCTGTACCGCAGACTCATCCTCATCCTGTGTAGCACCCTGCAATTGCTCATCTAAAGTAGATAAATAACCCGTACGAACAAATTCATCAACCGTTTCATATTCCAAGCCGATATATTCTTCTGGTTTAACCTATGCAAGTGATCAATAGTAATCCCCTCATCAACCTTCTAGGCGTAGCAGCTTCAGAAAATTACCACTTTACCCGTCATAGGCGTGTTAGTTCTGGAGTTCAATAAACCTCCCGCTTTTCTTGAATATATTCGCCTTGAGATCAGGCGGTAGAGTGGCCCCCGCTTTCTGAAGCTTTTGAACTTCTTCTATCACTCTATCTTCTTCTTCCTGTTCTTGTTGAATCTCAATCAGTGGTGGACCAGAAAGTCTCAATCACATACTGGTTAAACAAAGATTCTTGAATTCGGTCAAAAAACGTGCTCACATGGATGAAGAAGCTAAAAACCTTCACGAGCAGCGTTTTCAATAGCCAACAATCGTACCGACCAAAAGACAAACCCAAACCTTAGTCACATAAGGCAAAACATCCTTCCCGTGTGCCAATCGTTTGACTTTCTCAAAGATACATTGCCACGCGATCAAAACCAACGCTAACCAAACACATTTTGAACAGCTTTCCGCAGCCGTATACGAAATACAAACCTTTTTCGCAGCACAAAGTTTCGTTCTATCAAGAACACTATAACCCTAATCACCCAACCAGAAACCAATCTCCCACAGATCAAAACTAAGATCATAACCCCCCATTTCCACATTCAAGATCAACAAGAACTTGTGCTTCAACAATGGAATTGTGAGTGTGCAGACTAAAGCAGCAATAATCAATATCAAACTGAACAGTTGAAGTAAAGTCCATTTACTATACCTCAATTGCTTGTATTCATCTGGTAGATCATCATCAAGAAACGGATCATCTTCATCAATCTCACTACCAGCTTTCGGTAAAGCTCCCGATTTCGACATCCTACCGGATCTCTGATCGGTTCTCCGGCGGATCTATCACCTGACTTGGTCTTCGTCCGCAATAAGCTTGATTTTCTTCTAAACGAAGCGTTCCCGGAGCAAACCACCACCTCATCGCCACCGCCACTGCCACCGGCGGCACCACCGCTGCCGTTGGAGCGCTGCCGCACCGGCTGCGGCTCAACCACCTCTTCATGAAACGAAACCCTAACCTCCTTCGGCGTAAGGATGCCGTAGTTGTTCGGACTCTCGGCGATCCTTGACAACGCCGGCGACTGCTGCGGCGACGGCGTATCGGACGTTCCGAAGTCGAATTTATTACCATCGTTGCTGAAATCATAGCTCGAATCTCTCCATACTTTGTTAGGGTTTTGATTATCCGCAACAGTGTTGAACTTGTACGCTGCTAACTCTGGTTCTTTAGTAGCAGCAGCTGCAACATTGCCGTTTGTAGCAGTTCCGATGTCCTTTCGACGTTCGCCGGAGTCCGGCGGCGGCGGCGGCGGCGACGGAGGCATTGCAGTAGCAGCAGTGAAATCAATGGTGGGATTGTTTTGTTGAAGAAGGATTTGATTATATTGAGGTTCGATCTGTGGTGGGGTTCGTTTTGTGATGATCTGTTGAAAGATTATGTGAATTTGTTCATGTGATTCTAGAGATTTCAAGAATGTGAATCAAGGGTGTGAGTTTATATTATTATTATTTGGGTTGATAGTGGAGGAAGGGTGATGAGTCATCATAACTCGTAAGAAGATGAAAGCATTAAAGCAACCATATAATTTTGTAAGAACAACATACTTATGTTGCAAAAGAAAGACCCTAAACTTTACACCTTTTCTACTTTTAGCCCTTTATAATAATATTGTCGAAATTAAACCTATATTTTTACTTCTTTGAATGTTCTTTTGTGTTTTGTGTCTAGATTTAAAGAGTGAATTGTTGTTGTAAACTAGTATGATTGTATATTTGTTCTTTTCTTAAATAGCTGTAACTAAATTTAAAGTGAAACTAGTTTCTATACAACTACGTGTGATTGAGAAAGATTAAACATACTAACTCATTGATCTGTTTTTTTATCTCTTGCACATAATCCATGCTACAATTAGATGCAGTAGTTAACGGGGTCATGGCAGACCAGTAATAGAAAGCTAATGTGTTATATATGTATATGATATTCTAGTGACATTGTATATTTTAGAGATGGCACTCATATAAGTCAAAAAGAAAGAGATGCGTGTGAGTTTCAAAATCTTTTTAGCTTTTAGCATGAGTTAAATCAAGGGATTGTATATAGTTTTTGCATATGCTATTATAAAATGCTAATCAACAGACAATACATTAAACATAACACAGGTAAAAGAATTGAAAGTCTTATATATCTATTTAAAATTCGAATAACACCATATATTTTAGGTGATGATACTATAAAAAGAAAGAGAACTAAGTGAATTATAAATATGTTCAAGACCAACGTCAATAATTAGGGTAAGAGGATTTATTCCCTAAAGTGTAGGGGTCTGTTTAGACTAACGTCAATATTTAGGGTTGAGAATGCAAAAGGTCTAAAACTAAAATAGTATATCTCTTATGGTCCAAATATGAAGATACACTTGTCAAATTCCTCATATTTAGTCAGAATGCCGCGTTTTGAAACAGTAGAAAATTAGTGCACGTCTCCAACTCTACATGACAGAAAGGTGGCACCCTATTCTATAAAAATCATAAAAGTAATATATATTAGTTTCATGTATAAACCATACGTTACATCGTGTAGATTTTAAATATAAAATTTGAAGGTCTAGACATGGATTAAAAAACAACATCACGTTGTGGAAAAAATCTAAAACATATCGTATTTGACACGTAAGTTAGAGTCACTTGATGAGGCGGCTTTATTTTAATGAATAAATTAATTAAAATGTAGCTATACATATATTATTTAAAATTTAAATAAAAAATTGTTGTTGTGAAAATAATTATAAGAAAGTTATATTTGAGCCGAATCGATTTATATAAAGTTTATATGAAAACTATATAAAACAAGCATATAACAATAGTATATTCGGAAATTAAAAAACATTGCATTGTTTTAGGAAAAAAAATCTAAAACATGACTTGTGAATTTTGCTTGTGTGTTGAAACGACTCATTTTCAATAAATTAGGGTTATTGAATTTTAATAATCTTAACTTTAATTTATTAATCGAGATTAATACCAACTCAGAAATGTTTACAAACACTTCTAACTTTGAGTTTATAATTTTGAGCCTTTTTCAACTCCGCCGCCGCTCAACCTTTATTAGGTCTTTTTTTCAATGTCTAGCATTCATCGTCACTTGAAATTTACCTTTAACGAGTCAAGTGGTTTAAATCAGAATGTGAAGATTGAAGTGTTTAGGTTGCAGGAGTTCAGATTGACGAACCCGACAGTTTATTTCAACTTTCTACAAAGTGTTTTGGCTATATAAGTGGTCTACGTCATCAAAAAAGGACATCACACCGAAACCACCCAAAAAAAAAAAAATCATCCACACCCTCCGCAAGAAACACATTCAAAATCCAATCGCCACCGCCCATCTACCGGCCAACCAAACCCTACAATAACAGAACAAGATGCCCAATTTCAAACCTTAAGGATGAATTTAGATCCTTCAACATGGCACTCAATAAGGCCGCTAAAGGTAACAAGATGTGGACGATGACCGTTGTGCGGTTCTATCGTCGTTGGTAAGGATGCCAAGGGAGAGTTGAATTGATGGAGTATGAAAGTGCTAATAAGGGGTTTATGGGTGGGGAGAATCTGAAGTATGAACATTTGGATGAGTTGAATGGGTTTACTTAGAGGGAGCGTGATAATTTTAAATGGATTGTAAAAGATGACATTGAATTGGATGATGGAATGCTTGAGAAGAAGAGTGGGAATTAGGTTTGACCCAAGAGAAAAGTTAGTGGAGTATCAATTTGGTTTTTGTTGATATATCTCTCCCTCTGTGAGAACGTTTTTTCTAAATTAACTTGACTAATGATGTATAAAGAAATAATACCCTTTACTTAAGTGAAACTTAACACCTAACTTAATTTGACTAACAAGATTGGATCATAATGATAACTTTTAAAAGTCAAGAAGTCAAACGGAAAAATATTCTTTTTGGATGTAAATAGTAAAATAAGGCAAAACTCAAGGATAAAATAACATTTTACTCTAAAAATTAATAGTGTGCCCTGCCCACTTTTTGACTTAATTACACGGGTGATCCTTGTTGTTAGTTCCGATTTCACTTTTGGTCGCTAACTCTCAGAAACTGCAAGGTTGGTCTAATATTTTACGTAAACGTAACAAAGATGGTCCCTGAAGTGAAAGTCCGTTAAGTTTTTCTGTTAAATTTAAAAAATAACTAAAATACCCTTGTATTAAAAAATTAATTCTCAAATGGGCCCACTAAGCATGAAACCACCAGCCCACTAAAAATCCAACAGTCACTCAACTCTCTTACCAGTCTACCACTGTCTTCATCATCCTTCCCGTAACACCCATCCAAACCCTAAAACCTTCTTCCACCAACAAACTAAAGCTTTCAAGGTTTACCCATGACAGAGTAAGCAACCCCCCTCTCTCTCTCACACACATACATCTTTCTTCTTCATCTCACCCTTAATTTCAATCAAACTCTGCAGATCTAACGGATACACAACCTACTGCAACCAACCCCCCAGATCCACCACCACACCATCATCATCAACCACCGACAACTCCGAAAGCCCACACCATCATGTTAAACCATCGATTAACCACCGCCCCTACAAACCCGACTTCTATAACCACCATTTTCTGGCCGTACCATCACCATTGCATTCCCTTTGGAAAATGGAGTGACCACCACCAAAAAAATCGTCGGCCGCCCTTCTTTCCATTTAATTTCGATCATATTAATTTCGATCATAGTCTGAAACAACAATTATCGCAGCCTACATAAGCCAACCAGTCACCACCACTAATTTGATTTCAGAATTATCGCAGCCTACATAAGCCACCAGTCACCACCACTAATTTGATTTCAGAATTATCGCAGCCTACATAAGCCACCAGTCACCACCACTAATTTAATTTCAGATCTGACTTAATTCAAGTTTTGTGGGGGTGGGTTCTGAATCGTGGGCGGCTTTAGTCGAGTAGTTGAAGAGATCTTTCAAACAGGTGCGGCGGTGCTGGGTTTTTAGGGGGTTGACCGGAAAACGAAGAGTGTGGTGGCGGTGTTGGCAAGTGTAAAGGCTATGTCAGGGATGACGATGATGAGTGTTTCTTCACCGATGGCTTCTTGGTGGTGCTAGTGGTGGTGGTTGAAGGTGGTGGTGGTGGTGACGGTGGTTGAAGGTGGTGGTGTTGGTGGTGGTGGTTATTGAAGGTGGAAGCTTTGATAGTGTCAGGAGATGGTAAAGAAGAAAGAGGGGTTTTGGTGTGGTGAAGATTAATTTTAAACTTTAGTTTATATTCTAAGGGTATTTTTATCATTTCACAAGTACTTAACAGCAATAACTAACGTCCATCCGTTTCAGGGACCGAGTTTGTTATGTTTATGCCAACTTGTGATTTCGAAAAGTTAGGAACCGAAAGTGAAATCAGGCCTAACCACAGGGACCACTCATGTAATTAAGTCCCACTTTTTAACCATCTTCTCCAACCCAATCCTGTAAAACCCATCCATCTTCATCTCCCTTCATCACCGATGTGAATGTGGAGCTCGATTTCGTCACCTAAAACTCGTTTTCTCCATCTCGCCTTCTGCAAACCAAAAATCTAGAATGATTTTACCCAAAATCATGGATGACAACAATGGAGTCAAAGCATCAAACCAGTAGCGGAGCTTGAACACGGGAGTAGGGGGCGGGGGCGAAATTAATTTTTTTTAGGGGGGCGAGCTCGAGTTTTATATAAAAATTTATACTATCGAGACAAAAATTTACACTACCGGACTAAAGTTTAACACTACCGGCGAAAAAAAGAGTATGATTTCTGTAGTTTCAAGTGATTTGATTATGTTTGAAGCGTACTTCTTTAAGGGAGTCATCCATTTGTAGGTTTGTTTGATTTTGATTTCAAATGCTTCAGAAGCCATCGATTTTGTTTGAATGCTTCAGGCCTTTTGATTTTGTTTATATTGTTATTTGTAATTTTATTTTTTGTATTGCATGTTAGGCCCCCATCATTAACTATCTCTTAGTTCTTAACTAAAAAAGATTTTACATGCTATTCATGTTTAATGAAGTTGTGGTTAGTGTATTCAAAGACTATTGATGCTACAACATGAAGTTACAGTTATTTTATTCAAGAATGCACTTTGAAAGCTAACTAGGTTTTATCCCTGCGCGTTGCACCGGAAATCTAGGCATGAAAACGTGGATACCGAATACATCAAAACGAATGTTAGTAACATCCTTCATTATGTTTTCCAAAAACTCCCTTGCTCAGAACTCCCCAGTTACTTCGGCTATAAACGAAACGAACATTTAGCGAACTGTTCGTGAGCCGTTCGGCGAGAAGTTCATTAACGTTCATTCATTTAATATATGAACGAACATGAAAAAAAATCATTCATTTTGCTAAACGAACGAACATGAATAGATGTCATGTTCGTTTATTTGTGTTTGTGAATATTCGGTAATGTGTTCGTTTACGTTCGTTTATATTTGTTCATGTTTTTTTATTTATATTTGTTCATGTTCATTTATTCTATTAATTTATAGAGTAAATTACGGTTTGGCCCCTAGGGTTAGGGCCATTTAACCCTACCAGCCCAAAAAAGAATCTTTTGACATATCAGCCCCTAACATTTTATTTTGTAACTGTTTTGGCCTCTGACAGTAAATCTATTAACTTTTTTTCTGTTAAGTGTAAGGGTATTTTGATCAATTTACCCATTAAGGGCTATTTTGTGTAAATTTAAACCTTTAGGGTTATTTAAACACTTTTGCAAAAGTACCAATTCAACCACCACACGCATACCTCACAACTCTGCTTCACTCTTATCAAATCAACACCACCATACGCAACTACACTTCCACCGTCTTCGTCGGTGGCGTGGAGATCACACGGCCAAACCTCTTCAACAACGACAACCTCATCGCTTATGGCATCCAAGGCTACCTCGCGCACCGCTCGCCATTATCATGTCAGATCCAACTCACCTCATTGTACACCGCCTTTGTCTCCGTGACTACTCCGTCGTCACGCTTCTAAGTCAACAAACCTTGATCTGCTGTTCGGTTGAACAACATGGCGATTGCGATGTTCAGTGTTGCCGACGATGGCAGCCAGAGATGTGCTGCTCATGACGGTAGTCTGAGATGGAGGTTTTTTATGTCATGATGAGGATTAATAATATGAGGATCACTATAACTAATGTAGTGTGTCATAAAGATATTGTTGTCCATGGAATTGTAGCTCCGCTTGTACCCGTCCGTTGCACCATCGTGGGAAGTTGACGGGAGAAGACGGATGATAGGTCTGATTGGTGAGAGTGAGGCAGAGGCGTGAGGTAGGTGTGTGGTGGTTGTGTTGGTTTACAAATGAGCATAATAACCAAATAATTAAAAATTACCTAAATAGTCCTTAGGTATAAATAACCAAAATACCCTTACACTTCACGGAAAAAGTTAACTTAGTTAGTATCAGGGGTTAAAACAGTTAAGATATGAAATGTTAGGGGTTGATATGTTAAAATATTCCTTTTGGGGCCGATAGGGTTATATGGCCCTAACCCTAGGGGCTAAAATAGTAATTTACTCTAATTTATATTTTATAAGTTTATTTATACTTAATCTATCTAGTTTTATATGTTTTGTAATATTATTTTTTTAATTAGCCTAACTTTTATACATTATAATTGTTTATATTCGTGAGCATTCAGTAAGATGGTTGTTCATATTCATGTATGTGATCATTACGTTAACGCTTAATTTTAAATAGCATATGGTCGTTTGTGTTGGTGAATCGTTTGATTTGTGTTCGTGAACCATTCGGTTATGTGTATGTAACTGTTCGTGAACAAGTGCAATTACTTAACGAACGAAACAAACAAAAAGCTTTTGTTCGGTAAGTGTTCGTGAACCGTTCATGAATACTTCAATTGTTAATAAACAAACTTAAACAAGGCTCCGTTTGGTTCGTTTCGTTTACAGCCCACATATTATCCAATAATTAACCTATATATTTAAAACAAACTTGAAGGAATAGTTGATTGTATTTAATTTTGATGTTGCCACATATTTATGGTATTTACGTTTTGACCCCCTTTGTGTTTAGAGAGATAAAAGAGGAAATCATCCTTGTTGTCCCATCCGTTTCATTTTTAGAGAGATAAAGTGCTCTCTCTTATTACCACCGGCACTGGCACCACCACCGCCCGCATCGGGATCGCCGAGCGAAAGTGATGACCGGAGTGGTGCCGGCCATGACCTTCGGCTGACCGCCCTTACTCGATTCCAATGATGGTGATGACGACCGAACCCAGGGTTCCGGTGAAGCTCTGATGAACTGATCTAGGCTTGCAAGTCTCGGATCTATATAGATCGGTGATTCTCACTGAGTCGGTGGATGTTTTTTTGTTCTAGAAAGAGGCTTGAGACGGAGGCATAACGACAGTCGACCTTTCTGTCTTGCCGGATCTATGATGATGGCAGCGGCGGTAGATGTTAGGGACGCTTTGCCTCCTCTATGGGGTTGAGGTGGAGCGGATGCTCGCCTTCTACCGGTCAGGGGTGGTGGCGGTGGTGCAACCACCATAGTTACCACTTCGCCGTCATGTCTATCTGGTACCTATTTAGGGTTTTTAGATAATCAGATCTAACAGTGTGCTCTGTTTTGGCATTTAGATGTTGTTGTTGATGATTGCGCGATGGGTTTGCCTGTTGTGCCCACGTTGTGGCCGACCGCATATGGCATGTCTGGTTTCCTCCAACAGTCTTGAATTCGTTTTTTCCGTTGATGTTATCGACTATTTTTTTGGTTAGTATTCTGTATATGATGATGAAGATTTAACTTATCTGAGACTTTTGTGGTTATTTGTCACTGTTGGTTTGATGTTCATCACATGGTGTTTCTTTTTTTCGTTTTTCTTTTGTTTGATGGTAATTGGTTGATACATTTATATGAAAAAAAACATGTTGATGATGGTGAACATCGCTTCATTTGAGACCGATGTCGGGTTTGGTTGAAGCTACAGCTATGTTTGTTGTATCGTTGTATTGATGCTTATGAGCATTGCTATGTCGATGGTGATAACCTTTTGCTCATCTAACACTGATTTGGCTTAAAACCTGTTGGTCTGATAGTTCTGTTGGGAATGTTGGTGTTTTGATGCTTGGTTCAAGTGAATTTCAAGGGCTGTGATGACATACCGGAGTGGTGTCGGTTGCTTTGGCATGGCTACCGTTTACGGGTAGCTGCCGCAGGCGACTTCCGGTTCTGAGCCAAAGCATGAGGATTATTATGTTTTAAAATGTTTTAGTTTGTTGATCACGCGCGTAACGTGCGCAGATTGAACATACTAGTTCACCTTGATTATAGGGCCCTAAAAATTATTTCCTGTAGGTTTCTTTCGAGCACCACCAACAAAATGACAAATCACATCTTGGCTACTTAAACCCATCGCCCATCCCCCACCGTGGATCACAAAATGAATGGTCCAGATTTTTAAAAACACAATTCATTCTAATGGTTTTTAAAATAGATAATAATGGTTTTAAAAATTGACAATAATGCTCCTGAACAATGTTTCAAAACCGGATCGGACGTCGAACCGGATGCCTTACTGGTTTGGTGGTCGGACCGGATGGACCGGATTTAACTATATTTTAATTATATTTATATATGTAATTAAATATAAGTAATTTATATATGATTTATACATATATTTTATAGTTATATATAAAACTTAACTATATTTGTATATCCGACATACTAATTTATGGTTTAACACCCCGTTTTTACCCACCAAAATAAAAAAAAATTGAAAACCGGTCGGAACCGGCCCGGTTCGCCGGTCCAACCATCGGTCCAACCGCCGGTTCGGGTACGACCAGCCGGTTCAACCTACCAAAACGAACCACCCCTGACCGGACCGGACCAGGCCCCGATTCACGATCGAACCGGTCGGACCGGCCGGTCCGATCCGGTCTCAACAACAATGCTCCTGCCGGTCTCAACAACAATGCTCCTGAGCACATTATTATTTGATGTTTTAGCCACATGTGATGTAATTTTTTCTTTCGTTCTTTTTGAACAGACATTGGATCTCATGGGTTGCAATTTGAAACTTTTGCATCATGAAATTATTCATACAATTAAGATGAATATATTGACATCTTTAACTAATCGTACTTTCCAATACTCAGATATTTTCAAAATAATTCGTTTGGTACTTTGAAATTTATTTTAAAACAGTAGGCATCCATTTGAACTATTAAATTGTTCATATGTATAAGTAGCATTTATTAAAGGGATAGTTACTCAATTAAATTAACTTTACAATAATAACCATTGATTTTGAAAATATTCAAAATATTTAACAAATCAGATTGTGACAAATGTTCGCATATCTCTAGGTAGGCATACAAATGCTTGTAGTATCGCTAGTGTATCACGCAAAATAAATAAATAATAGAAAAATAATTAGATATCGTCTTCCCGCGATATTCAACAACACAACAACATACCCAGTATATCCCAATAGAAGCAGGGTTTGGGAGGGGTTGGATGGTGACAAATCTTAGCTCTATCTTTTAGGATAGAGAGACCGCTTCCAATGAGACCCCCGACTCAAGACACACAAAAAAAAGAAGTTAAATATGATTACATAATTACTCCTTTGTAATATTAACCCATATCTGTATAGTGATTACGAAGATTGTATGCATTATAATACACATCGGTGAGTTTCACACATGTTTAACCCATCTTTATTAAATAATTTTAATTTGATGTGTTTGAGGCACTGTAGAACTCAAATGGTCCCATTTACTAGTACATGGAAAGAAATTGCCACCTAACTTTCACAACTTTTAACAAATTCTGCAAATTTCATAAGGATTAAGGATATTTGAAACTATTTAACATCATTGTTGTGAGAAAAATATTGTTTCCTAAATAAGCAACAAATTCATTGTGAGTTTTAGAATAGGGATGCAGATTTGACCTCAAAAAGTGGAAGTTTATTCTTCTTTTAACAAGGCATTGAAGAAATAAAAATTTGGATTTGGGCGAATAGTGATGATACCTGGTGTTTTCTACCACTAAGTGGAGAAAGCTCTAACCATGTGAGCCCATGAATGGAAGAATCCATCATGTATTGCAGCGATATTCTATGGATATATATCGCTCATGTATCGTCGGCCAGCGATAGAGAACCCATCTTGTATTGCCGGTCAAATAAAATAAAAGGAAATATCGTTGTCCCCACAAGAGATACACCACTTTACATGTATCGCCAGTCAAAAATTTTTAATTAAAAATATTTTCGCCCACTGTAAAATATTTACTTGTTAGTTAGCCTATCATATGTATTTATATATTAAAGAAATAAGATAAACTAATAAAAAAGCTAATTATCGTCAATTCAACAAAATATGGCTAATTTTAATAAAATTATCACCAATTGTATAAACTTTTTAAAAATTCTAGCCACGTTTCAAAAATTAAAAAACAAAAAGTATTTTTGAACAAGGATATAGCCAATATAAATTCAAAATTTTCTTCATTGAATATCATTTTTTTTAATTTAGCCACTTTAAGAAAAACAAAGTTTTTACAAAAGGGTGAAATTATTTTACAAAGTGTATTTTTGCTATAAGGTGTGAGAAGACACAATTAGACTAAAAAAGTCATAAAAGAATTATATCTCACAATTTAAATCGAATTTCAAAAAAGTAATTCGGAGGCTCTGTTCCTCTCGTCATCATCTTTCAAAAAAAAAAATAAATAAAAAATAAAAAAAAAATCGTTGTGTCTTTATATGGCACAATGATGTTATTGTGTCTTTCATAATGACACAATGACGTCATTGTGTCTTTCGTAATAACACAATAACGTCATTGTGTTTTCTATAAATGACACAATAATAAAACATTATTTATTTTTATTTTTTTTATTTTTCGTTTATTTTTTTTCTTAGTGGGGACGATTAGTGGAACAAAAGCTCCGAATTATCTTTTAGAAATTCGATTTAGATTGTGAGATATATTTTTTTGTGGCTTTTTTGACTTATTGTGTCTTCTCACACTTTGTAGAAAAAATACACTTTGTAGAAAAAATACACTTTGTATTTGAACCTATTTCTTTACAAAAATATTCCACTTTATCTTATAATGGACTTAAAAAATGTATTCTCACCAGTTTTTTTAAAAAAGATAATCGTTTTTAATTGATTAAAACTTGATAATTTAGACTTTTTGAATCGTATTATCTTATATGTTAAAAGATGAAAGGAATGAGCAGTGATTTGCAAGCCACTGATGCAAGAAAGTACAAGTCGGTGATGCGTAGCTTAGAATACATGTGTTTGATACGTGTGTTTGTCTTATCACACCACGTGTTGTTGGGGTTTTTCCAAGGTTACTTTTGTTGGTTTAAAAGGTATAGAGAGGGAGGAAGACAGAGATGTTTCAGTGATAGAGAGAGAACGAAGAGATATCAGATCGGAGGTTCTTCTACGAAGGTTCTCCGATGATGACAACCGCGAACCGGGTTGCCTAGCACGACAGACCACACATTCTACTCTGAATCTGCAGATGGTCGTGATCTACCTCAAGTGGTGGTTATCGGAGTTGGGGTGGATTTTGTTGTGGAAGTCGTGACCACTGGCGACGCAGGCGGTGGATCTGGGTAACGGTTTTACAAGCTTCGGCGGTGACTAGGGATTAATCGGTTCAATCGCTGCATGCGATGGTCGTGCTGGTTTCTAGGATTTCGGTAGAGACCTTCCACATCGGCATGATAGGCAGGTGTATCTTTTGCACGTGTTTGTTTCGTTCCTTTCGCACAAAGTTCCATGTCTACTCTTCTCTTGAGTGATGGTGCTTTTAGAATAGTATGCATCCCCGTTTCCCGCTCATGATAGAAACTCGGTTTCTGAAATGAACATGTGATTTTGTACCTGTTTTTCTCCTTTTTCTCACCGTTTAAAGTGACAATTTAGGAAATATCGAAAGCTGAAGATGATTACTCCGTTAGTAATCGTGGTGGCGGTACGTGGTTGAGAATGAGTGGAAGAGTGAAGTGATGATGATTGTTGATTAAGTGGGAGCTGAGGTTTATCTGAACGGATAGTGTGTTGTTCCATGGGTACCTGGGCATGTGGATAGAGATCTAAACTTCAAACTACCTAGCAAGTTACTTCCCTTACATTTATAATCACTACAAGAAAGTCATTGAAAGTAATCATCATCTATTGTAAATAGTCGGTTTAAAGTTGGAGTTCACCCGTCTAAAACATTGTTAATCTTTAGATTGTAGCAATACTTTCCCTTACGGATTACAATTGTAGCAATACTCATCTAGACCTTAATTTTGCAATCCTATTGTATTGTTGGGTATTATGGGTTGTTTAGTACATTTGAAAATGGTAGTCTTGATTCTTTATTGGTGATGGTGAGTGAAACATAAATGTCGAGTCTTCTAAAACAAAGTTTTATACCCTATGAAGATTCTTGTCGATGATGATGGACGAGTGTTCGTCTGAGACATGTCGGACCGTTTTCTAATCTTAGACATTAAGTTATCCTATTTTTAATTTGCAAGCAAAACGAATAGTGATTTGCAAGTTTGCTTCTTTCTGTACGACCTTCTACATTAGTTTATACATGTTTATGAAGGCCAAAGTGATATCAGAAAAGGATTCTGTTGTTTAGCGTGACGTCATTTTTATTTTTAGCCACAACGGAACGTCTATTGTGAGTTTTGTTTGTATCGGTTTATTACTTCGAAGTGCAAGCTGTATTCGTATAGTTTAAAGACACGCAACGCGCGTGTTGGAAGACACCTAGTTTTCATTGATTACTAAAACAAATTTTAAATCGTTTTTTATTAAAAACAATTTCTCTATATATTGTCATAGTAATTATTTTTTAAACACCTTTAAATAATAGTTGTTTTTATTAATAATTTTAAACCATATTTTTATTTTTATAATAAAAAATAGGCGATACGTAATCGTCGCGGCAAAAAGTTGAGCCGGTGATACCAATCCTTGCTGTATCACTAGTGTATCTTCAGCAAAAAAAAAGCCACGTGGGAAATACGAGGGCTATGCTACTCTATTTATTAAACTAGTTAAAATCCAACACGTGCGTTGCGCGTGTGATAAACCTTGTTTGACCAGTTCACGCGCTACGCGAATTTAGTTTCCTCCTTTTTTGCAGATCCGCGAAACATGACGGTTAGGTGATCAAAAGACTATAATTTAAGGCTCAGAAAAAATGACGCATTGTAGCTGCAAATAATGCATCTGCCACGCCATAACAATGGTCATGTTTTATTTCACCGTCATCGCCTATCAATCGTTTCAAAACCTACGACAATCCACCACATCATCTTTTTGCAAATACATAAACATGTTATTCCAAACAGAGGCCCAAACAAAACAAAACCATCTTCTTGGAAAAGTTTAATTTGCCGTTCTACCATTGTTAGCAGAAGATATCTCATTCACACCCAAATCTATTAAAAACCAAAATCAAACTAAACCTGAAGAACAACCCCAGATGGTATAAATTGTTCAGTGTATCAGAGTAACTTACCTTAATAAGAACTTGATCGTTAAGAGGCCTCAAATCCTTAACATCAATGTTTAAAGGATACTAACAATGTCAACCTTCTTCAATTGGAGGTGGTCTGATCCGTTAATTCTACCTCAGTCCCTACAAACTTGGAATAAAAATGAGTGCATCTAAAATGAAGCATGAATAGTTACGTAGTATCGAAGTTGATATGCTTTTAAATGACCTATGATTAATTTTACACCGATATTCTATAAATAAAAAACAACAATGTAGTACACTTTGACAACTTGTACGAAGCAAGTATAGCTAAATATTGATAACATACAGTTTTAATTCATGTAAACCAAACAACAAAGTAGCGAAATTGATCCAGAAAACACCACTCAAGATTTGATGTTGTAAGCCAGGGGAAGTATACCATCCGTATGTACTTAGCTAGCTAACTGCACCATAGGTAAAAAGCCTAAACTTGATAGGAGTCCTACACACATGTGATATCTGCAAAAATAGACCATTTTCATGACTCAGACCTCCAAATCATAAAAGTTTGAGGGTTAGTAATTTAACAGGCATTTGGTTATCTGCATGCCCCTAATCAAGACATATACAGCTCTATCGATAACATGTGTTTGCAATTCTAATTCCTCTATTTGTCCAGCCCTTAGTGTCAAAAACAGGATAGTAACTATTGGGACCTGGATTGCTAGGTACTCGCATTTTTTTATACATTTACTTGTGAAGTAGTTGATTAAGGTTTTGTTTTAACAATGGAAAATGTAAATTTAAATATTTATGCCTATGACCTCCTAGATTATTATTGAAATAATATAGTGTTTGTAATCATGTTTTGCACAAAGTTCATGTATTAACACAATAAAAAATTTGAACATAAAATTTTATAGGTACACCTGGCCTGACCCGTACAAAAAAGTAGTTGCTTTTACCCACCCAAACCGACCAGCACGAACGCAATACTATACATACCTTAATATATCATCTGTAGACTATAGATTATCCATCTTGGTATGAGTTAAGTGATTGTTTTGAGCTATTTGAAAGCCTATCTAGAAAGATACTTGCAAGTTTTATCCATGAATTGATAAGTTCAAAACAAAAGAAACAAATGTTTATTAAGGGTGTTTACAAGTTAACACAAATTTAAAATTCCAATAATGCCCCTACATGTCTCTGTGCAGTCACCCTTTCAAGATCATTCAATACAGATTCTTCCATTGAGTTCTCATTGCCTGTATATTGCTAAGAAAAATTAATAACAAAATCATATACAAAATAGAAGTTAGAAGACGAAGATAATAAACTTTGACCATACAGCTCAAACAAACAACAATTGTAACTCTAAATCTACATGACTTGTGAGGGTATTGGAACAGATTTGATAGCTACGTTAGAAATTGTAGGTAGTTAGTTTGTGTTTTGTGACAAATTTGATATACTGATGTGTTTGGACTTTGGAACATATTATGTTTGACCATATGAAGATAGACTTTGACTTTGAAGATATATATTTACATGTAACTTCTTAAGCATACAAAAATAAGTTAGGTAAAATCAAAATATGTATCGTACCTTTGGCATATGATAACTTGTGGAATCCTCACCATTAGCCCACTCAAGATTGGATGTTTGTTAACCAGGGGGTCTACACTATGTACTTAGATAGCTAACTGCACCATAATAGTGAAGATCAAAAACCCGAACTTGACAGGATTCGTACATACATGTGATATCTGCAAAGACAACCAATTTCCTTGACTCAGACCTCCAAATCATAAAAGTTGAGGTTAGTAATTTAACATGCAGTTGGTTGTCTGCATACCCCTAATCAAGAGATCTGCATCATCGACGTTGATTTTCACTTTGAAGATATGCGTTTACATGTAATTTCTTAGTTCCAGATGGTCAATGCAAATTGTTAACCAGGAATGCCCTTTCCCATATACTTTATACTTGATCACATCTTGAGCAATAGGAAATGTTAGTTTACTTTGTAAAACAATTATAAATCTAAAAGAATAGTTCATGATATAAATAAAACCTGATACTTTGACTGAATTATTGATGGAACATTGCAGACTTGATTTTGACCAATTTACATTCTATTGAAAAACGATATGCTGGAAACTAAAAAACCTATTTCTAAACCATATAAACATAGAGAAATAACTGACACTAAAACAAATACCCAAATTGTGAAACATGAAACAAATACCCAAATTAAGAAAGCAAGGAATTACTACCTAAAGTATTATTGCATATGATGGGACATGATTCCAATTACACCCCTTTGCTATATAGATCCAGTAACCTCTTTATTTCATCAATTAAATCAGTTACAGCTTGGTGAACATGTGTTACCTGGTACAAAGAGGACAATGTTGGCAGGGAGGAGGGGTAAACGGACCGGAAGCCGAAAGCCATTGCCACCGGTACCTCCCATAACCCCAAATGCAAACCATAGAGCAGATCAGAAATTAGAAACCCTAAAAACATTGGATGAAGATACATCCCTTCCGTCACCGCGAAGGCATCAAATGCGACCACGGACCGGTGGCGACGGGGCTCCATCCATCGTAACACATGCTTTATTTCAGCGAAGATGGAACGAAAACCACCATATCAAAGAAGAGAAAGAAGGAATGACTTGAGAAACGTGACAGAGGCATAAAATCGAGATCTGCCGGAGCGCAACCGCCTCCATCACGCCGATCTAGTGGGAAACAGAAGACACCCTACTGCCATCGCCATCGTCATCGTGACAACATCGAATCAACCGCAACTGGCATAGATGGTAGGCGACGGAGACGGTGGGCGGCAGACACGCTAGGCGGCAGAGACGGAAGGCGGAAGAGAGAGAGGCGGCCAAAGTGGAGAGGCGGCCACCAAGCCGGAGCGGCGGCAACCGCCTCGGCCGTTTGAAGAAGAAGGGCTATTTGCGTTGAAGAAGAAGGGGCTATTTGCTGATGAATAGTTCATCAGCATTTACTTTTTTCTTATTATGTAATGCAATCAAATGAATAGTGATTTTGTTGTGTTTCATGCATGAGGTACAAGTAGATGATGCGCATGTGATACATAAAAGACTCTTTTTCTCGGTTAGAGAGAGAGAGAGAGGCTTTTCGAAGATGAAGAGTCGATAAATTCTATGGAAGCATCCGTTCTGTCACGGTGGTGATAGTCGCTTTCACTACCAGAAGGAAATGAAAGAGACAGATTGTTGTTGGTTGTTGATGATTACAGTGGCGGTGGTGATCGAGGGTTATGACAGGTTGCGATGGTTCACCAATAGCACGCAGTAGTCCTTCACAAGCCTAGAATCATCACCATCGCTCTATTGAAAGTAATAAGGACATCTGAATAAGTATATGTAATGAGCCGGTTCAAAATAAAATATTTTTATGTTAATTTTTTAGTATGTTTTGAGGTAGTCTACGTTTCAATGTGAATTTTTTTAAAACGACTTAGGTCAAATATAATACGTTTTCAATTGATGATATAAATCCGAGTTACTTTACATTTAGACATAAATTTTATTTAGAAACAAGTTGGGAAGATTGTTGCCTAAACTTTATCACGCCACATACAGTCGCCGCACATGCTAATTTATATGTACGTTGTGAGTTGGTATATGTTTTGACGCAAATTTTGTTCGGAGTTGCGTCAAATATAATATATTTTCATTTGACAATATAAATTCAAGTTACTTATATTTTGACGTAAGCTTTGTTTGGAGTTGATTTTGGTCTTCACATCGCATAATGCGCCTCCATAACACGCGGAGGTTAAAAACTAGTTTAAGTTGTTCGATGACTAGTTTTGTAAAAGAAAGTGATCAAATGCCCTTTTGGGTAATTTTTCCTTTATTAAATGTCATTTGAACAAAACAGTAGGATCTACACATTTAATTGGAAATCAACTTGGTTTTTGAAGCATCCTTCAAACAAATTAGTAGCTTATTCAACTTGGTTTTTGGAACAACAATTGAACTGAATATCCAAACATCCATTTGAACATGATATACAAACATCATTCAAAAATTCTTCAATGCGTTAACTATAACGTCATTAAACACAGTTGCGGAGGTTGAACATTATTGTGGTGTGGGGGGGGATTAATATTCTTTAGGGGACGAACTCGATATTTATATAAAAATTTACACTACCGGGTCAAAAATTACACTACCAGACTAACTTTTAACACTACCGACGAAAAAAAGAGAGGGACTAAAATTTTACACTACTATTGTTGTTTCCCATGCACGCGTTAAGTGTATGAAAGACTAATTAAACCAAGGCTCAAATAAGTGTACATTGGCTGATCATCAAGTTCGTAACATTACAACCTTTTTTTTATTAAAGAAGTTACTATTTGTTCTAGAATTATAACATAACCGAATAGGGTTAAACAAATATAATTTACCCTCAAGACACCGGCATATCAATTTGGCCATAACCAATTTCAACAACACACCAACCTAATTTAACTCGTATTAGGCGAAAACCAAGTTTCAATAACAACCAAATTACTGTAGCAGATAAAATAGTTTTGTTCTTTTCTTCTTACCTTTAAGAATGAATGTGGTCACCACCAGAAGCAGTAACACATGTAATAAACCATTTAAACAATTTTTTCGTGTATATAGCTTTTCAAAAAGAAATTTAAACAACTCACTTCATCTGTCAAAATTTTGACCGTAGCACAGACTTGGTGCAACAATAAACCCACAAGAGAGCCAAAGCAGAATGCAGGCATCTAATTACTGAACGCATACGTCAGCAACGAATGATCAGACAAGTTGAGAATATAAGTCAAAATCAAACTTGTTTTCTATATGAAATCTAAAAATAAGACATTAATGGCATGTTTGAAGTGTAGAAGTCATTTATCATTATGGTTGGATTCTATTATATAGTTCAAAATCAATATTCATATTGTCAATTTTGGTTATTAAAGAGGCAATTTTAGTGATTACCGTACTTTTTACATGTATAACTCATAAATCATATACTATTTTGAACACCTGATTATTTGAAAGGAGATGTTTTTTATCATTTCTGTCTTGGTGATTATCTATGATAAAAATCTAAACTTTTAGATAAAAAATGTGTCAGGAAACCCATACTTACTTTTGCCTTTCTGAGCCGAACCATTTGACCTGGACATTTTTAAAAACATTATGAAACAAAGATGATACGTTAAAGTAGGAATAGAATGACACGTTCTTTTAAAAACATCAAACCAAGTGGTTGTCTACGACCAAGATCTGGGGAATAGAATGATCTTCTCACTAGAGAGTATCTACAAAAACTTGGAACCAATGTTTGGCCAATATTGATTACATATGCATGAAGATATTAACCAAAAGTAATTATAAAGACATACCGATTAGTAGGCAATGGGAAGGTATTCTGATCATAACATTGAACTCTCTTTCTCACCGGCATTAAGAATGAATTAAGAAGATGTATAGATGTATGTTCAAACTCGTACACTATTCAGTTTCTAAAAGTGAAAAAAACATAACCAAAATACACAAACCTAGAGCTGCGAAAACCATCATCGTGCATTAAGAATTAACTCGTTTATATGATCAAATAACTTGTAATCTTAGCAACAAAGATTCATAAAGTTCTCCTTTCTTGCTGCTTGCTACTAACACTGTAGATAATTCTAGTTTTTCCAAGCAGCTAAACACTATATTTAATAAACCTTTTGAAACAACACTTTTCCCTATAAAGTTTCCTATCTCAACAATTTTTATTCTCTAATTTCATCATATAAAGTCATGGTTATATGGGATCAATCAATGACCATTGAGCAAACATGAATAATGTTTTACATGAACTCAAATATCTTGTTTATCTATCAATTATATAAGATCATCTCTCTTGATAAAAACATAGGAAGTAATTATAAAAATTATTGAAATCTTCAACCAATAAAATCAACAACATAATCAAACAGCTCCAATGGGTCCATCTAATGATATTTGGTTAAGAATCATCATTGATCAAGATAACATGCAAACTTAAAATTGAAATAACTATAAATTTGAAATTTAAACCTCTTCAAGAAATGCTTTAACTTGACCAAGCTTTTCTGCATGTACTACGTCTTTATGCTTCAACATCACTTCCAGTACCAGCTTCATGAAAACTGGAATATAACAATCAAACTAAAAACATAATGTAACCATGAAATTTATACTATAAGCAATAACAAACAATCAGGAACTAATAGAATAAATTAAGAGACTTAACAAAACCTATAACTTCGGATGGATTTAGAGTCAAGAAGCTTTAAGAATATGTGACAAATCGACATAACTCGGACTCGAACTTAGATAGGTAGATTGTTTTTGTTCGATGAAAGGCTGGCCATGGCTTCAGTGGTAAAATTCTATGAGCAAGAAGCAGCACGAAACAAAATGAAAAGGGAAGATTAAAACAAATTTGGATCAACAACTTAGTCAAAGATGATGTTTATCACCAAAAACTAATCAATATAAGAGTACATCATATATACCATAAACAATATACTACAATAACTAAATACTCAATAGATTTCAGACGGGTATTTAAATAAAAAAATTAAAGCAGATTGTAACACCATTTTACCTAAGATCATAAGCTTACTGAAAATCAAAGAGAAGACTAATCCTATCTTCATGTCAGCATCCTCTTCATCTTTCTCATAATAAAAAAAACAAAGGTAAAGGAACAAAACAAATTTAGGGTAAAATCATGGTTACGTTTACACAACCTTATTTTCAATGTCACAAAAAGCTTCATCTTCTTTATTAGAAATGAAAATCAATGAGCAGATCATTTAATAGTTCCTTTTACTCATTGAAAAAAACATTAAGCATCAATTGGGGCGTACCGATAACGACAATAACCGATTATATCCCTTCTCAATTCTCTTCAAGTCTCCAAACGACAAGTACACTTGTTAGGACCGTTTTCATACGGAGTACTAACTGATTCAACGTGAAACCAGATCAAATAGCGTGGAATTCTATTTGATTGGCGATCCAATCAGTGAGAACGACAACCTGATCGATCTAACGATCAAACAAACGTTAACAACAAGTTGGAATCGATCAGAAACGAACTTTGAAGTTCGATGGACGAACTAGAATGCTCTGGACTGCTAGGGTATGATAATATTCAAAAGTCTTTTTTTTTCACGAATTATGTGATATTTATAGGTTTTCAGTATTCAGTCGAATGACTGAGCCATTAGCATGGTTCAGTCGTGCGACTGACTCATGCGTTTGAATCATACGCACGACTAAAGGTTCAGTTGTGCAACTGAGCAATCTTATGTTTTAGTCATACGACTGATCCAGTCACCTGTTTCAGTCGTGTCAGTCGTGCGACTGGTCCATAAGTATGGTCCATTTGTGCGTCTAGTCCATGAGTATGGTCCATTAGCATGAATACCACAAGACTAAGTCGAACACATTTCTGAATCATTATTGACTCAGAACTATGTACAACAACTTCAAACCTATATATGATATTTATTCATATGTGTAATACTAAATACTATAAGAATATAATATAATCAAAGATAAATAAACATCCAAAAAACATATCACATTTCATTACGTTCTTGCATTACATAAGTGTAAGAAATGAAAGACATAGACATTTAAGTACATAAACTAGGAACATCGTGTATCAATAAACTCCCCCTTGGACCTAGTTTATCCTATTGTCTAACACTCTTCATATGTTCTTGAAACTTCTTGTACTTCTCCTCTTTAATGACTCCAGCATGTATCTCAAATGCAAAACAGAGTCGTATGACATGTTGGAACTAGAGAGCTTGTACAATGTCTTGAGTATCATAGAACAGTGGCCACTTGTATAACGTATAAACATCATCTGCTGACAAGTTGGTAAGCCACATTGGGTCAAATACCCTAATAGTCTCAATCTTTCTATCTCTGTTCAAAACTATAACAGCTTCCCCCCGTCCTCTAATCATAATACCACCACTTGAAGTGAGGTGTGAAATCCTGTAGCATCTCCCTCAAAGGAATCTTTGACATTGTCTTCGGAGGTCTCCACTTCAACACCACCTTCCTTCTTCCCGAGAGCGAGTCAACATCAGTCTTATAAAGAAACCTCCTTGGTTGTTGAGGTTTGAAGTTGGCCCATCTAGTGTGGTATTCCTTCTTTAATACCATCTTAAACCATCCCGACATTTTCCTTGGGTTGGCATATAGTAGATCTAGGCATGCTAGTCTGTTTAACTCAAATCCCGAAAGAATCTTCAGATCATATGGATATCTGAAGTACTCGATCCCTTTCTCTCTTTTCATGGCATATACATGTAAGTCCTTAAAGTAAGCCTAACTGATAATCTTACATGACACTTTCTGATGTCTCTTAACTTTGTACAGCTTGGTGTAGACATTTTGCTTTGGATGTTCTCTCTGAGCTTTCATCTCTACTAAACATGCAGCCCATTCATCTTTCTTTAGTTCTACATCAGTATCTGCAGCTTGAACTTTACCTTCTGCCTCTTCTTTCTCAGTCGCTTTCTCATCTAACTTGTAGAATGTATTACTAACAAATGTCTCACCCAAGTCAGGGATAACATTGCCATCAAAGTCAGTGTACTGAGGATAATGATCTGACGTGATATCCTCTATCTCTATGTCATCAACTCCTTGTAACTCCTCATCACTAACAACATCTACTTCAGGAGCATCTTTGACTAACTTGTAAGGCCCCGTTCCCGGGCACCTCACAGTTGGTCATTCACAGCATAAAACATACATATTATTAAATTATGCAGCGGAATTAAGTTGGCAAAAACCATTCATTCATTTAAAACACTGTTGTTAAGCAATACATTCTAGTTCGTAAGTCACAAAATAATTAGTCGAATGAATTACAAAACAACAGTATCGTCAAAACATAAATGGATGTCAGTCTTGCCCGCCGTGTAGCCATCCCCATGTGCCATCCTCAGCAACCTTTTACCTGCCAACTGGAAAATACATAAAAGTCAGCGTTGCTGAGTGAGTTCTAGTTTTGTAATAAAACATACTTTTCATTCGTTAAACCTTTCTTTACTTATATGCGGTCACACAAGTACGTACACACAGATAATATTATTATTATCTTCTTTTCTCATTCAATCATTAGCTTTCGTTCGTATACTGTTCATCGTTAACATTCACTTTCTTTCTTTTGTTCGTGCGTCTCTTACATACATTCATACATGACAGACACAACACTGGGATACGCGACAAAAATCCCCTACGAGTCAATCACAGAGATTAAACTCCATCCGAGTCTGTTGCGACACAAAGTCGCTCACCTCATAACTATGCTTGGCTTTATGCCACACCCCCGAAGTTAAACATAACTCAGGTAACAACACCCCCACCAATGTGAGCAACTACACCCCCACCGAAATGGGTAACTACACCCCCACCAAAATGGGTAACTACACCCCCACCTAAAATGAGCAACTACACCCCCACCGAAATGGGTAACTACACCCCCACCGAAATGGGTAACTACACCCCCACCGAAATGGGTAACTACACCCCCACCGAAATGAGTAACTACACCCCCACCGAAATGGGTAACTACACCCCCACCTAAAATGGGTAACTACACCCCCACCGAAATGGGTAACTACACCCCCACCGAAATGGGTAACTACACCCCCACCGAAATGGGTAACTACACCCCCACCGAAATGGGTAACTACACCCCCACCTAAATGGGTAACTGTGACATACTACACCCCCAACTACGTGGGTAACTACTATACACCGTGTACCACACCGAAGGTCAGTCACAAGACTGGAACCCCTACGTGCACCCTTAAAGATTAGCTGAACTACACGCGGCTGAGCTTGAGGCAATTAGAGCCGTGCACTTTGGTACACTTCGCTTGCGAGTCTCTCATGTTTTCATTCGTTCATTAAAGATACATTCATTCATTACTTTCCTCTTTTATTATATTTCGCTACATTTATTAATCATAACTTGTAGAGCTCTGGGAAGGTAAACACGCATCGAAGCAACGAACATCGACCTTTACAAGTCATCGGTATCCACCATCTGTCATGGTAACATCGTACTTGTCATACTTACATCACTTATATACCTGCAATACTTTCTCTCTCCTCGTACATGTCAGCCCTATTTGGGCGATTGGACATACTTCAGCCGAATGGCCTTCACGCGATTGAATCATGCATTAATATTTTACTTATTAATGATTATATTCTTCGTTAAACTTTATACATTCTTCCTCATGCCATTCCATACATAACAATATTTAAATAATAATATTGTTAACAATAATAAAATACTGATAATAATATCAGTAATAATAAGGGTTAATCATTTATCATCATTACATGCATAAAACCTCATCATAATTAACCCTAGTCATTAATCATGCGAAACCCTACTGCACAAACTCCAAGAAAATTCTGTTAAAAATTCTAAGTGTTTGGGCGTATGAGCCCTGTTCAGTCGTATGAGCCCTGCTTAGTCGTTTCACCTTAAACTTAGAAAATTTCTCTAAGTCATACGACCACTGTTCAGTCGTATCATCCCCAGACTTAGGAAATTTCTACTGGTCATACGACCACTGTTCGGTCGTATAACCCCACACTTAGAAAATTTCTAATGGTCATACGACCACTGTTCAGTCATATAACCCCACACTTAGAATATTTCTAATGGTCATACGACCACTATTCAGTCATATAACCCTACACTTAGAATATTTCTAATGGTCATACGACCATTGTTCAGTCATATAAGCCCATACTTAGGAACGTTCTAATGGTCATACGACCACTGTTCAGACATTTAACCCTTAAAATACTTCTAAGGCAAATTTCATGGGTCGTATAAGCACTATTTAGACATATCACCTTCTACTTAGTTTTCTAAGTCAAAGTTTCAGACATATGACCACTATGTGGTCTTATTAGTCATATTAGCAGCCTATTCATGTGTCTAAGTCATATTCCAGTCCCCAAACATCATAATACCTATTTTTAAGCATGTACATACAATTTCAACATGACTTAACAATAACATAAACATACATTCATCTTATATAAGCTTACACATGTACATAACATACGGGTATTATACCCAAATTCATAAAAACATACTTACATGCATTTTCCAGCCTCAAATCATTTAAAAACAAGTAAAAAGGGGTCTAGAAACTCACATTTGCTGCTTCCAATCTTAACACTCTTCACCCGAGCTTCTTGAAACGATTCCAACACTTAGAAACCTTCTAAACACACATTTGAACACATAGAAACACTCATAGCATTTAACCGAGGCTAATTTTGCCAAGAACAACTCAAAACACTCAACTTTACCTTAAACTCGAATTTCTTCTTCTTGTTCTTCAAATGTCCGAAAGTTTCTCTGCTTTCTCTCTCTAAAATCCGAACAAGAAAAGAGTGTGCAGTGGGTATGGGCGACCATATCGCCTTTTACACCAACTTTTCAAGATTTTATCATCTTTTACACTTTTGGTCCCTCAACTTTGGGGTTGACTTTCTTTTCCCCCATTTTCTTTCTCTTTTATTCTTTTATTTCTTTAAAAGAAATATACGGGTGTTACATATCTCGTCTGGGTTGAGTCTGAACATCTCTGTGAGCTGTTCATCAGATAG
The DNA here is from genome assembly GCA_024085815.1 of Flaveria linearis. Taxonomy (NCBI): domain Eukaryota; kingdom Viridiplantae; phylum Streptophyta; class Magnoliopsida; order Asterales; family Asteraceae; genus Flaveria; species Flaveria linearis. The sequence goes on along the minus strand of CM044013.1, from coordinate 67,761,919 downwards.
ATCATGTACAATCTCCCCTTCTTCTGGAGTATAACTCACAGACCGTCTAACAATCCCTTGCAAATCAAGAAATCATTATAGGTTGAGTCTTGATTTGCTGAATGGGAGCGACATCGTACTCATCGGCTTGTTGAGTTTCATTTTTCTCTTGAACTTGAGGCTCATCAGCTTGAGGAGCTGAGGACGAGGTTCCTTGATCTTGATTCTTCTTAGTGCGCCTCTCCCTAGCTAATTGAGTTGAGGCTGATGCGTTAGCAGCACCTTCATGTTCATCCTCCTTATCATCGTCCTTATTTTTCTCCTCTCCACTATCACCAGCTTCCTCCTCAACACCTTCATCCTCGGATTCATCATCACTGGAATCGTCATCGTCATCTCCATCATCATTACCATCTCCCTATATCTTCAGAGGCTCATTCTTCTTTCCTTCGGCCTTAACATTATCTTCTTATTCTTCTTTTCCAACCCCTCAATCCTCTTGGCGGATGTCAGCACTAGCTCATTTTGAGCTTGCAGGGCCTTGTGAGCTCGAACTGAAGCTCTCTCATGAGCTTTGTTCTTCTCAGTGAGCTTGGCAATTTGCTTGCCCTGTGCTACATTGACCGCTATCAGGCGGTTCATTTGGTTGTCCCTAAGATCATACGTTGCCAACAGCTTGAGCACTAGCCTGTTCAGGCTTGCCAGCTATTCCTCTAACCCAATAGTGTGTAGAGTAGTGCCCTGTGGAGGTGGGAATTAGGTGGATGTTCTGGCTTGGGGAATGGTTAGGGTAGTTGTGGATGTGGTGTAGATGGGTGTAGGTATGGGAATGGATTATGGAGGGGTGGTTTTGGGTATAGAGGGTGAGGAAGATGTGGGTATGGTGGTGGGTATGTCGGTGGTGGTGGCTGTGGTGGTAGTAGTTGTGGTGGTGGTAGTGGCTGTGGTGGTGGAAGAGCTCAACAGGATGATCTTTTGTCTTTTCCCCTTCTTGCCATGGGGTTAGGCCATTCTCTTCCTCCTAGACCCCTTAGCAACCGGGGCTCCCCCTGGGCTAATAGGCTGGTCGGGTGTATAAGATGGATCACTCTCTTCAGTATCGACACCTTTTGACCCAGGCTTGCAGGTACCAACCACCTCCTTTCCTTTCTCGGTGGCTACCCACTTACTGCCGACCTGCCTCACTGGAGGCTCCTCCTCCGATCCATCCTCTTCTACATCCAGATCGAAATTCTTGATGTCCTTACTAATAAGGAAGTCCTGGTGGATAGCACCTTGCTCAGATCCACTAGGAGCTGAAGAACCACTCTACTGAGGTGGTGGTGGAATAGTAGACGTGTCGGTGGTGGTGGAATAGTAGACATGTCGGTGGCTCTAGATTGATTCGAGTCCTCATCTCCACCACCTTGACCATGATCCTAGTCATCATCATCATCCTCATCATCATCCGGAATCATAACATGCTCAACATCAGAGTCGCTATCATCATGGTGCCACTTCTTCCTGGCTGGCGCTACATAGGCGATGTTAGCCAGATAACCAAATAACCTCCTCACTGGGGGCTTAACCTGCTTTCCCCTATACACCTTCATCCTGCCTAAAGTGGTGTCATCCATCACCTCCAATGACACCTCATCATCCTTAAGCTTGGGCAGGTTTGATAGCTTCTCGTTGAGGATCAGCTGTAGAAACCGGGGATACATGCAGAATCCCTCCTTCCCCTTAGCCTCGATATTCTCCCTCATGTAATTGAAGAACATCTTGGAGAAAACAAACGGGTGGTTGAGCACTAACGCAACAAATGCGTTCTAAATCTGGTCGCTCATCTCGTCGAAACCACCGCATCATGAGGCTATGCACTTCAGAATCACATATGCCAGATATTTGAAAGGCGGGAACATGTTGCTCTTGTTAAGCACGCCGACATTAATGTTACCGGCGTACTTAATCCATAGAAAGCATCCCCTCACAGTCATGGGATGTAGCTTGGTGGGATAGTCTGTGTTATCTCCCAAATCTAACACTCTCCTTAAGTCATCCTCCCCGATGTCTATATCCTCTTCAAAAATAGAGCTCCGAATCCTAAATGGCTCGACAGATCGGTCAACAATTGCATTCTCCCAGAATGCCTGCTGTAGTGAGCGGTAAGGTGTGCAGGGAGTAGATACAACACGGTATATCCTTGAACGTCATAAGAACTCGATAATCCCAACAAAATCTGAAGCATTCCTGGAAGTGTTGAGATAAGCACAGATCCTGTGCTTAGTGCTCATGTCCATCGATCAGTCATTTCTCTGCAACACAAGCAACAAACATGTTAGACCCGTTCACGAGACTGAACATTTGAGTTTGAACAGATAATATCAGACTGGTTCAATCGTACGATTGAACCATCGACTGAACTCAGTCGTACGATTGAGCCTCCGACTGAGCTTAGTCGTGTGCCATGACATGCGGTTGAGTCAGTCATGCAACTGAGTCACCGATTGATTCAATCGTGCGAATGCGTCTGGCTCAATCGTGCGACTAAAGTTCATCAGTATGTCCTGTCGCATACATACTATGAGAGTCCAAGATTTTGAATCTTTGTCAAAACAGTCATTTTCACATCAAGATTAGATTCATTAGACGCGCAAAGACTTGTAGTTACACCTATGATCTTTTAAGTACACTTTTAAGTCCATTTAGATGCTCGATTTTAGGGTTATTTGATTCGGTTCAAGTCTTAAATCATTCAGACACTATGGATGATTTAACGTTATCATGTGCCTTGATTTCATCTTCACTGTACCTGTAGACGAATGTATATCCGTTAGCAACAGAAAATTAATGGAGATCTTACGAAAAAATTTAAAAAGGTGTCCTTGGTTAGTCGGTAGTTTGAGAGAATCTGAAACAAAGTGTAGGGCTATGACCGACTGAACCCTCCTATTATACTGATTTGAGTTTCAGTCGTGCGACTGGACCCATACGCATGGTTCATATGTATAACTGAGTTTCAGTCGTACGACTGACATATACTCATTCAACCAATAGTACGATTGGTTCATACTGAGTTAGCCAATCGTGCGACTCGGCCATCCTCATGGTATAGTCGTGCAGTTGAGCCTTACTTGTGATCCAGTCGTATGATTGGCCCAGACTCATGGTCTAATCGTGTGACTGGCTCATACTTATGGTCCAATCGTGCGACTGGCTCATACTTATGGTCCAATCATGCGATTGGCTCATACTTATGCTCTAATCGTGCGATTGGCTCATACTAATGGTCCAATCGTGCGATTGACCCATACTTATGAATTTGACTTTGTTTGTCCCACTATTTCACATAGTTATCTTTGATATATGACATTATGACCATTGATCATCTCAGACGTGATCCTTTTAAATGAAAACCGTTTGATCACCTTAGACGTGATCCTTTTAACTGAAATCATTTGATCACCTTAGACGAGATCCTTTTAAATGAAAAACCATTTGATCACCTTAGACGTGATCCTTTTATCTTTCAGAAACAAGTTTTTCATAGTTAACGTTCGGTTCATTTTGTAACATTCACAGAGTTCAGTCTGGTTACGTAGTCTGTCATCGACTTAATACAAACAACTAAAACAAGAAAAACTTTAAATAAACTGAATTAAGACATATTTTTGTGTTTTTCATTTGAGAAGGGTTGAAAACATTTTAACTTCAATTAAAAGATTTCTCCCCCTGAGCAGAACAACTTCAAACATTTTCATCATTTCTAGAAAGATTCATATGGAATCAGACAGGCATAAAACATAATCATTTGGGACCTTTTATATTTATGACAATAACAAAGAGCATTATATATACATTACACTTAGTCTCTTTCATCTAAGAGTCAAAGGCACTAACATGAAATCTTGCTAGAGCTGTTTTGTAGCACATGTTGATTTTGACCATCAAGAGATGCAACCATGATGATTGTCAGTATATTTGTCCACATAAATCCATACACAGTTTTTTGACACACATTGGTGATTATTTAGGTGTATTAAGTCAACAGGCAATTGTGGATGCCACACTTATATGGTAATCAACCTTCCTCAGAAGATTTTTGACCGGTCTACGGGTTTTTGTCAAGAAGAAACTATTCTAAGAGCTTTCAAAGAGATGCTAAGCCTTAGGTCAGTGCCATCGCACAGTAGGGAGACGTAAACAACAATGAATTCTTAGAATATATAGGTTATGCTTATCCTCAGGTCAGTGCCATCGCACAGCAGAGAGGCACACAACCTATCTTCTTGTTAGAGCAATTTTATAATTTATTTAACGTAGCAATGACATCTGTCATTAACTTGATTGCGTTTCACATTTATGATGTGCTTTGCTCATAGTTTTGGTCATTCACACACATTTGTGGCTTTCTCTTTGCTTTTCACCCCTTATTGGAAATTTATTGTTGATTGTGCAGATCGGGAATAAGATGGAAACCCACAACCTATTGAGTGATTTAATTTGTGTGATTCACCGATGATGTCTACTAATCTATTGTGTTGAATCTACCGACACATCATATAATGGACTTGCAACCCCTAGATCTACTTTCTCCATGTAACTGCAGTAACATACTAGCTTACTATTATTTTTTGACTTATTAGGCTTTGACTTCTCAGACTTATAATTTTTCTTTGACTTTCATTTTGGTGTCCCAAACTATAAGATACCTGTGTACTATCATTTTCTAATGTACTGAATCAATTTCTCAGATTTGAGTTTGTTGCTTTTCAGCTTACCTGCCCTTTTTTAAGTAATTAAATACTAACTACTGAAACTAAAACTATTCTCCCCCTAAAATTCTAAAACAGAAAATCTTTTGTGTTTTTGATATTTTTAAGACAGAAAATAAAATAAAATAAAATAAAGTAAATTAACAGAAAAATTAAACTAAGAAACGGACGGACGGACTATGAACTCAACTCCTCCGGAATCACATCCTCTTTCTTCTTTACACCATTGACCTCTAATAGATAGTAAAATCTCGGTTTATCACAAGCTTTTGTATAGAGGTCGGGGCGCTGAAAATCAGTGTTAATTTTAATTACATCGATTAAATGCTTTTCAAAACATTCATGTATGAAGTGATATTTAATGCCGATATGTTTGGTTTTGGGATGTTGTACAGGATTTTTAGTTACAGCTATGGCAGCAGAATTATCAACAAAGATAGGGGTGTTAGTAAATTGCAAGCTGTAGTCCCGCATTTGCTGTTGAATCCAGATGATTTGAGAACAGCAACTTGCAGCAGCAACATATTCAGCTTCACATGTTGACAGAGCAACAGACGTCTGCTTCTACATTGCCAGGTGACTAAACGCCTTCTAAAAAATTGACACCCCGCAGATGTGGACTTGTAGTTCATCTTGCATCCACCATAGTCTGAGTCACTGTAAGGTGTAAGTTCAAAGTTATCATCATGAGGATACCACAACCCGAGTGTTGGAGTACCATGATATCAGGACGAGAAGTCGTGAGATACATTAGAGATCCAATCATTCCACGATACATGGTGGCATCTACTAAATCCCCATTTTCATCAGGTGCCACATTGTGGTTCGTGGCAAGAGCGGTACCAGCAATTGTTACATTTTCCATATCAAACCGCTTCAGAATGTCCCCCACGTATTTGGTCTGATGTAGAAAGGTTCTATTGGGTGTCTGATCCACCTGTAATCCCATAAATAACTTCATCTCTCCCATGGCACTCATTTCAAATTCAGCTTTCATCACCGATTCAAATTCTTTACACAAAGCTTCGTTTTTGGAACCGAAGATTATGTCATCCACGTATATCTGAACCAGTAGTAAATCACCATCCTTTTCTCTGATGAAAAACGTCCAGTCAATTACTCCTCTTCAAAACCCATGTTTCAACAGGTGTGTGAAGATCTTCTCATACCAGACTCGAGGGGCTTGATGTAGCCCATACAAAGCCTTGTCCAATTTATAAACTCTGTCTTGATGATAAGGATCTTCGAAACCTTCTGGCTGACTGACGTATACTGTCTCACGGATTTCACCATGTAGAAATGCATTTTTCACATCCAATTGATACACCTTGATCTTTATATAGGATTCATAGGCTAGGAAGATCCTAATTGCTTCCATCCTACCCACTGGTGCGAATACCTCATTGTAGTCCACGCCTATAACTTGTCTGAACCCTTGAACTACTAACTGTGCCTTGTTTCTAATGATGACCCCCTGATAATCTTTTTTGCAACGAAGAACCCATTTTGTGCCAATTACCTTCGTACCCTTGGGTCTGTCCGCTAGTGTCCAAACTCCGAGCTTCTTAAACTGCAGAAATTCTTCTTGCATCGTATTTACCATGCCTTATCTTTCAAGGCATCACTTACATACTTGGGCTCGACTTGAGAAACAAAACACTTATGTTAGGACCGTGTACGACGGAGTACTAGCTGATTCAACGTGATACCGAATCAAATAGCGCGAAATTCTATTTGATTGGCGATCCAATCAGGGAGAATGTAATCCGGATCAATACTAACGATTAGAAAATGTTAAGAATTGATTAGCAATGATCAGGAACGCTCTATGAAGTTGGAAGGGACGCTCTGTGCGATCTGGGACGGCTAGGTTGAGAATAATCGAAGTGTTGTGTTTTTCCACGAATTAAGTGGTATTTATAGGTTACAGCTCTCATTCGTACGACTGAGCCAAGCGACTGGCTCAGTCGTGCGACTGAGTCATACGATTGGTATATTCGGATGACTGTGACAGTCGGTCACCTCCAATCGTGTGCTTGGACTCATTCGCATTGTCCATTCATACGATTTGACTCATTCGTATGTTCCAATCGTACGACTGGGCCATACTTATGGTTCAGTCGTGCGACTGGGCCATACTTGTCATCTTTTGACCATTTTACCATTATTACGACCCTTAGTTCCATTTAACAGCAGATAAAACATTATGAGCAATTTGATCATCTCAGATATGACCATTTTAATAAAACTGTTTGATCACCTCAGATGTGATCCATTTATCCACTTGATCATCTCAGACATGACCCATTTATCCACCCGATCACCTCAGACGTGATCCATTTATCCACCCGATCACCTCAGACGTGATCCATTTATCCACCCGATCACCTCAGACGTGATCCTTTTAACCTTTCAGAGACAATTTGTTTAAATAAACGTTAAGCTCATTTGGTGACGTTAACAGAGAACATTATGCACAGTCCGACATTTACACATTATACATATATCTTGAAAATTTTAAACTACGAACAAAATAAAACATCTTTTTGTGATTTTTATTAGGTCAGGTTAGTGTAGCCTATTAACATTGACATCATATCAAGGACAGACTCATATGGAATCAAACAGGCATAAACACCATTACTTGGAATCTTTTATCTGTATTTAACCTTAAACCCTTGCATAAATTACATATCACAGTTATTCACTCATCTAAGACTTCTAAGATCTAACTGGGAATCATGCTTGACATGATAAGTACACCCATTGATTTTGAGCATCAGGCAATGCAGCCATGACGATTGTCAGTATACTTGTCCATTTAAATCCATACGCAGACTTTTGACACGCATCAGTGATTAATTAGATGAATTAGGTCAACAAGTATTTGTGTGTTCCACAGGTATATGGTAATCAATCTTCCTCAGGAGATTTTTGAGCGGTCTTAGGACTTAGAAGATTTGGTTCTAAGAATTTTCAAAGAGATGCTAAGCCTCAGGTCAGTGCCATCGCACAGCAGAGAGGCGCAAACAGCAATGAATTCTTAGAACGGATAGGTTATGCTAAGCCTCAGGTCAGTGCCATCGCACAGCAGAGAGGCGCAATACCTATCTTCTTCTTAGAGCACTATATTAGATTATACATTGTTTTCAGTGACATTTGTCATCTTTTGCTCTGTTTTTCAGGTCTTTGCTCACATTTGTGGCATTTGCTTGATCCTTACCCCTTATTGGAAATTGATTGATTGTGCAGACCAGGGATACCATGAAAACCCACAACTTGTTGAATTATTTAAGTTTAAGCCAAATCACTGATGATGTCTACTTATTTATAGTGTTGAATCTACCGACACATCGTACAATGCACTGGCACCACCCTAGATCTACTTTCTCCGGGTAGTTACAGTACCAACCAAGCGTACTATCATTTTCCCAATATGTTAGACCTAGACTTCTCTGATTTTTAATTTTCTGTGATTTAATTAACCTTGCAAAACATAAAATCCTTTTGGTGTTCCAAGTAACGCGACACCTGTGTACTATCACTTTCCATTTCATTGAGTCACATTTCCAGTATTTCTGTCTTTGCCTTTTCAGCTTAAGTAACCTCCCTTTTTTTAAGTCAATAATTACGGAACATAACCTAATCTCCCGCTAAAATATTAAAACAGAAAATCTTTTTGTGTTTTTGGATTTTTAATCGACAAGGAAATTAAATGAAATAAAACTAGAAAATTAAGAAATTAAAAAAAAAAACATGTGTCGGACTACGCGTCTGTGTCTTCTGAGATAACATCACTTTTCTTTTTAACACCGTTGACCTCTAACAGATATAAAATCTGGGTTTATCAAAGGCTTTTGTATAGAGGTCAGCGCATTGAAAATCTGTATTAATTTTTATCACATCGATTAAATTCTTTTCAAAACAGTCACGTATAAAGTGATATTTGATTCCGATGTTTTTGGTCTTGGGATGTTAGACCGGATTTTTAGTTACTGCAATTGCAGCAGAATTATCAACAAATATAGGAGTAGAAGAGAAATGCAAACCGTAGTCCCGCATTTGCTGTTGTATCCATATGATTTGAGAGCAACAGCTGGCGGTGGCAACATATTCGGCTTCACAGGTAGATAGAGCAACTGATGTCTGCTTCTTACACTGCCAAGTCACCAATCTCCTCCTAAAAACTTGACATCCTGCTGATGAGACTTGTAATTCATTTTGCAGCCTCCATAATCGAAGTCACTATACGTCGTTAGCTCAAAGTCGTCATCATGAGGATACCACAACCCCAGTGTTGGAGTACCCTTCAGATAACGAAAAATCCTCTTCACCCCAATCAAGTGATTCACTTTTGGCTTCGCTTGATATCTGGAACATAAACATGTGGCATACATGATATCTGGATGCGAGGCAGTGAGGTACATAAGAGATCCGATCATCCCACGATACATAGTGGCATCCATTAAATCCCCATTCTCATCAGGAGCCACATCATGATTTGTTTCAAGAGGGGTACCGGCAACAGTGACATTTTCCATATCAAACCGACTCAGAATGTCGCCAACATACTTAGTTTGATGCAAGAAAATACCGGTTGAGGTTTGATCCACCTGTAATCCTAGGAAGAACTTCATTTCTCCCATGGCACTCATCTCAAACTCTGCCTTCATCACAGATTCGAATTCTTTGCACAACTCTTCGTTTCTGGAACCGAAGATGATGTCATCCACATAGATCTACACCATAAGCAAATCACCATCCTTTTCTTTAATGAACAACGTACAGTCAATCACACTCGAATCCCTCGGGTTGACTGAAGTATACCTCCTCACGGATTTCCCCATGAAGAAATGCACTCTTCACATCCAACTGATAAACTTTGATCTTCATATACGATGCATAGGCAAGAAATATCCGAATTGCTTCCATTCGTGCCACCGGTGCAAACACTTCATTGTAGTCGACTCCCTCGACTTGTCTGAATCCTGAACAACCAACCATGCCTTGTTTCTGATAACAACACCTTGGTCATCGTTCTAGCACTTTAGTACTCATTTGGTACCAATCACTTTTACTCCTTTTGGCCTGTCAACGAGTGTCCATACTCCAAGTTTCTTAAACTGTAGAAGTTCTTCTTGCATCGCGTTGACCCAGGCTTCATCTTTGAGGGAGTCGCTGACGTACTTAGGCTCGATTTGTGAAAATAAACATGAGAAAGCCCCGTCATTGACATATCCCTTTTCCATGACTGTAGCATAATCAGCAGAGTACAGCTGATTTCGTGTCTGCACACCGGATTGAATATCCCCAATGATAGACGTGGGAGGATGATTCACACTGATCCTAGTCACTGATGTTGTAGGAACAACAACTTCAGAATCCAAGTTTGTGACTACTGGTTCAGTATCCTGATTTCCCAATGCCGGTTCGGCAGCTAACGAGCTAACATCTTGATTTACATTATGCTCACTGTCTGGTTCAGCTGCATCTTCATCATCTGATGAATCATCACTCTCATCCTGAGCATGAGCTGAGGAACCTGAAGCACCATCTGCAGGTGTTGTGTTGCTTGAATCCAGATTTGGTGTATTTAGAACATCGTACATCATCTGAGTAGCAATCACATCATCCGAATCAAGCTGAGGAAGATTAAAGGATTTGAAAAAGCCATCGTAATCGAAGAATGACGATGGACCTTTTCCAGCAGGGGGTGGTGTATCTTTGCACATCTACGTTGCACCATACTTCAACATGACCTGTCGAGTTATTGTAAACTCGTTTGTCTGGTATGCTGTATCCTAGAAAAATCCCTTGATCAGCTTTCTCATTAAACTTGCCTTCCTAAGACTTCTTCAGCAGGGTACATGGAGCTCCAAATGGTTCCAGATACTCCAAGTTAGGTTTTCGCTTCTGAAGTAACTCATAGCAAGTCTTGCCATGCCTTTTGACTACTAATACACGGTTAAGTGTGTAGCAAGCATTTGCAACTACTTCATTCCAGAACTGTACTAGAAGCTTAGAATCTGCCAACATTGTACTTGCAGTCTCGATCAAGCTCTGATTCTTTCGTTCTGCAACTCCATTCATCTGTGGCGTGTATGCTGAGGTGAATTGATGAACAATCCCCTTCTCCTTGCAGAAAGCATCCATCCACTGATTCTTGAACTCTGTGCCATTGTCTGAACGAATCTTCCTAACCTTCAGGTTGTAGAGTGACTCCAGCGTCGTGACTAGCACCTTGAATGATTCAAACGTTTCTGACTTAGCTTTCAGAAACATCACCCAAGTAAAGTGTGAGTAGTCGTCTGTTACTACAAAGCAGTACCAGTCTCCTGCTATACTCTTCGTGCTTACAGGACCAAATAGATCCGTGTGCAGTAGCTCCAGGGGCATCTCTATAGAATTGACATGCTTGGTTTTGTGAGATTTCCTGGTCTGCTTTTCCTTCTTGCATGAGACACAAAAATCAGGAAGTTTGAAGTTCTTGATAGTAACTCCATCAACTAAGTTGTTATGAATCAGATGATTCATCTTCCTGTGATTAATGTGTCCCATTCTTCTGTGCCATGAGATGGATTCCTTCTCTGTTGCTTTGGATAAGAAACACTGAACTGTTGACTCAGAGAAAGAAGCATTAGACATATCCAATACATATAAATCATTGTACCTGGATGCTGACATTAAGACCTGCTCCTCTAGAATCTCCATCTCTTTCTTCAGTATGTAACACTTGCGATTGTCAAACATTACTTTGAAGCCCTTGTCACATATCTGAGACACTGAAAGCAGATTGTTTTCTAATTGTTGTACAAAATTGACTTTGTCGAATCTTACCTTTGCATTACCTACTTCGCCTTGAGCGGTAATGTATCCTCCTTTGTTACCAGCAAAGGAAACGTGTCCCTCTTTAATCTGTTTGACATTGAAAAGGAGAGACTTATTTCCTGTCATGTTCCTGGAAGCTCCGCTATCTACAATCCATGTATTGGTAGTAGCACTGTAGCGGACAACCTGCACATAATTGAAAACAATTAGTTAAGGAGGGGACCCAAGCCTTAACTGGTTGGGTTTCCCAGAGGCATCACATATTATGAACTCTACCCACTGTCCTTTGTCAGTTGGTGGGACCTCAACCTTCAGTTTGTCACTGCTATCAGACACAACAGACATTTTAGCTTTCCATATACCATCTTTATGAAAGATTGTTTATGATAGACAGTGGATTGATTAATAGTTTGAACCTTTGTTTTAGTTTCTAAAACTGGTTTCACCTCAGGCATCACAGACTTGCCAATGACTTGTCTGTGTTGGATGTCGTGTTGAGGAGATGTGTAAGACCTAACAGGTGTGTTAGACATAACAGAGATCTCCCCTCTCATCCGGCAGCGCCTGGGCGCCGGGCACACTATAAAAAACCCTTAGGTTTCTACACAATGAAACTGGTATATATAGGCTTCGGCCCATATTAGATGCGACTGGGCCCATTCGTGCGATTGGACCATACGTATGGTTCAATCGTACGACTGGACCATGCGTATGGTTCAATCGTACGACTGGACCATTCTTATGGTTCAATCTTACGAATGCCCCAATCGCATCTCTCAGTCGCACGACTGGTCCATTAGCATGGCTCAGTCGTACAACTGAGTCTCATTCGCATATGCTCATGCGAATGACCCAGTTTCATGTGTTTACAACGTGTATAACATTAAGCCTAGACTATTCGTAAAGCGACGGACGCACTATATATGACAATATATGCTCCAACAAATTCCCCTTGGACGGTGCTTGCGAATAGTAGATAACACCTCTTACAATCTTCAGTCAATCTTTGCTCCGGTTTCCAATAGAATCAAACGAACAACCATATTAGCCAACATTGCCGATCCGTCAGGTTACTATAATATCCCTGAAAATGAATTTAGGCACAATAGCTTTCGTTTACTTTGCACAACACCATCATAGCAGTAAGATTCCCAAATGACTGATTTTTCCAGATAATGACATGAACAGTTTTTCATTGCTTCAATCTTCACACAGTCTAACCTGATTAACATTAATAACTGTAGAAATTCCCCCTCATATTCAACATATCCCAATATATAAACATTGTGCTTTCCTGGAGTCTTCATACGGTGTATTGGGCAAAAGGTTGAAGGTTCCAATCCACAGCTGACAATATCAAACAAATCAGCATGCCCGTAGATTCATCATCAGAAACATGCTCACATCATCACTTTCTGATTGTGTCTTCAATCTCTCTATACATGGATTCCCCCTAAGAATGAGAATCCTCTCTGTGCGGATAAATATAACTTGATTGGCTCATAATAGTTAGATGCTCCTGACTACCCCATAAAATCAGCACCGACAGCTGACATCTTCTCTTCTCTCTTTCGTGTTCTATCAACATTCACCTATTCTGGAAGTCCAACGAATAATGGGGTATCCATCGAACTTGTTTGACATAAGAACCTCAGGGTGAATGTCCTTTGCTCATCCTCAACTCTTGCATAGACTCTCCAGAAAAATCTTCACTATTGACCCGAAGACGAACTATACATGACCCGATAATTTTCCCAAAAAAAAATTTATTTTACCAAACTTTTTCAGAAGACTTCCCGACTGATAAAAATGGTTTAGGGAAAAATTCGTGCAAGAAGCTGTTCCATAGTCCCTTTTTTTTGGTCTGGAACAAATGCGGATGAGTCAATGCAAATGACTCATTCGGCCGATTGAACATACGACTGGTCCAGTTGCATGATTGAACATACGACTGGTCCAGTGGCATGAATGGTCCATTAGCATGGTCCGGTCGTACGAATGGTCCTTTCGCATGGCCCAGTCGCATGAACGGGTCTGCACGTAGATTTTCAGATCTGCAGCCGCCAGGGCTGCCTAAAACCCTAATCTGACGAATTTTACGTGAACCGAATCAAGATAGACATCATCAGATTCGCAAGGGTGATAGGAACGTGGTCTCGAATTCGATTTTAACATAGAACACCACACTTACCCAGATCTGAGTAAACACGAAGAACACGAAGTGGGTTTAACGTCAAGATCTGAATTTGATCCAGAAATCAAGAGCTCGGTTTGCTAGAATGATTGTTAGATCATTCCAGCAGTAACCGGCTCTGATACCATTTGTGAAGTCGCTGGATCGATAAACATCCGAGCCCGTGTTCTTGACGGAAGAAGAAAAACCAAAAGATAAACAAAAGTACTAACAATAATCGAATGATTTTATTGATAAAACATAACGATTTTAAGCTCGTTACAACTTAAGAATCAAGACTTTGGCAAGGGGAGATCGAGCATGATCTCCCTCTCATCCGGCAGCGCCTGGGCGCCGGGCAGACTATCAAAAACCCTTAGGTTTCTACACAATGAAACTGGTATATATAGGCTTCGGCCCATATTAGATGCGACTGGGCCCATTTGTGCGATTGGACCATACGTATGGTTCAATCGTACGACTGGACCATGCGTATAGTTCAATCGTACGACTGTACCATTCTTATGGTTCAGTCTTACGAATGCCCCAATCGCATCTCTCTGTCGCACGACTGGTCCATTAGCATGGCTCAGTCGTACGACTGAGTCTCATTAGCATATGCTCCTGCGAATGACCCAGTTTCATGTGTTTACAAGGTGTATAACATTAAGCCTAGACTATTCGTCAAGCGATGGACACACTATATATGACAATATATGCTCCAACAACTTATATGCCCCATCATGTATGTATCCCTTTTCCATCACTGTAGCGTAGTCAGCTGTGTGCAACTGATTTCTTTTCTGAACACCTGAGAGAAGGTCCCCTATGATGTTGTATGGGGGATGATTAACACTAATCCTTGTCACTGGAGTTGTAGGAACAACCACTTCATTATCAAGGTTAGGAATCACTGATTCATTTGTGGCTGGTGTACTTTCATCTGGGCTGACAGTTTCCTCATTGCTCATATTTCATTTTCACTCTCCTCATCATCTAAGGAATTGTCACTTCCCTCTAGATCTGCCCCTGACGACCCAGAAGCAACATCGATTTGAGTAGTAGTGCTCGAGTCTAGATTAGGAGTATTCAAAACGTCATACATCATTTGAGCAGCCACTTCATCATCGGAAGACGCAGGAGGAAGATTGAAGGACTTGAAAAATCCATCGTAATCAAAGAAGAATGATGGACCTTTTCCAGCAATGGGTGTGGTGTATCTTTGAACATCGATGTTGCACCACACATCAACTTGATCAGTTGCGTTATTATAAACCCGTTTGTCTGGTATATTGTATCCCAGAAAGATGCCTTCCTCTGCCTTCTCACTAAATTTACCATTCTGAGCTTTCTTCAATAAGATGCAAGGAGCTTCAAATGATTCTAGATACTCCAAATTCAGTTTACGCTTTTGAGGCAACTCATAACAGGTTTTACCACGACGTTTAACCACTAAGACACGATTGAGTGTATAGCATGCATTAGCCACGGCTTCATTCCAGAACTGAATCGGTAGCTTCAAATCTGCCAACATTGTCCTCGTAGTTTCAATCAAGCTACGATTTTTGCGTTCAACAACTTCATTCATCTGGGAGTGTAGGCAGAAGAGAACTGATGAACAATCCCTTTCTCTTGACAGAAAGCCTCCATCCACTGATTCTTGAATTCAGTTGCATTGCCTGAATGTATTCTCCTTACTTTCAGTTTATATAGAGACTCCATAGTCGTAACTAAATGTTTGAATGACCCAAACATCTCTAACTTGGCTTTAAGAAACATAACCCAAGAAAATCATGAGTAATCATCAGTGACCACAAAACAGTACCAATCTCCTGCAATGCTTTTAGTACTGACATGGCCAAACAGATCCATATGCAAGAGCTCCAGTGGAATCTCAATAGAGTTAACTTTCTTAGATTTGTGAGATTTCTTTGTCTGTTTCCCTTTCTTGCACGATACACAGAAATCTGGAAGTTGAAAGTTCTTGATGGTAACACCTTCAACCAGATTATTTTGAACAAATGATTCATCTTCCTAGGATTGATGTGACCTATTCTCCTGTGCCAAGAAATAGAATCCCTCTCTGTGGCTTTAGACAAGAAGCATTGAGTAGCAGATTCAGTTATGGAGGCTCTTGACATATCCAGACATATAAGTCATTATATCTTGAACTGACATTAGAACTCTCCTCAGGGATAACGTACCCCTTCTTCAGAAGGTAACATCTCTTATTATCAAATACAACTTTGAATCCCTTGTCGCAGATTTGAGAAACTGTGAGTAAATTATTCTCCAGTTATTGAACATAGTTGACCTTATCAAATTTCACTTTCTCATTTCCCACTTCACCTTGAGCTGTGATATAACCTCCTTTATTTCCCACAAACGATACGTGTACCCTTTAATTTTTTTAACATTCAAGAGGAGACAGATTCCCGGTCATGTGCCTGGATGCCCCATTATCAATAATCCAGGTGTTAGTGATAGAGCTGTAGCGAACAAGCTACACATAAACAGAAATGATTAGTTCAGGAGTAGGACCCAAGCCTTAACTGGCTTGGGTTTCCCAGAGGCATCACACATCACAAACTCCACCCACTGTCCTTCGGAAGATGAAGACACATTCTTCCTCAGCTTGTCCTCACTTTCAGACACACCTGTTAATTTAGCTTTCCACAAACCAGTTTGTGTAAGGCCTGTTGTGATAAACAGATGACTGGTTTATTGTTTGAACTTTTGGTCTAACTTCCTCCCTAGGTGTTTCCTCAGTTAACACAGCTTTACTAGGGGATTGCCTATGTTGACTTTGGTGTTTGGGAGGGGTAACCGATCTTGGTTTAGTATACCTTGGTTTATTATCATGAAAAATTTCAACTTTCCTTCTTGGTGTCTGATAGTAAGGACAATTTTGAGAAATATGTCCTCGTTCTCCACAACTATAACATGATCTCCCTTCAAATGGTCTTGGAGATCTTTTGTGTGGAGAAGAGGGTGGGCTAGATTTTGTCTCTTGCTTCTCAACTTTAGGTTTCTTACCTTCTTGACAAATTTTATTGATTTTACATTTTGATTACCTTTTACTTTCCTTTTGTTGAGATTTGATGATGAACCGTTTTAGAATGAGTTGGTTTTGAAATATTAACATTTGAGCCCAACCTAAGAGTAGCCTTGCTATTCTCTTCATCCCTATTATTAGTAACAACTTCATCTTTAATGTCCGAACTAGACCCCTTCTCTTTAGTAACAGATTGCACAGTTGGAACTGTGGAATCTGGATCACTGACTGGAGGAGTAGTCACCACATGATCCTTGATAGGATTATTATTTATAGGTTGACATTTTGTGTTCAAAAGGATCGCATGTGGTGGCGGCACTACTTTATATCCAAGCCCCTCCCTAAAGTTTCTCTCTTTGACTAAGTTCTGAACAATGTGAGAGGAACTAGCTAGACTATGCAGTTTTTGATTTAACGATTCAATTTCAAATTGCAAAATCGCTTTTTCTTTCTTAGTTTCCTCAATTGTTGAAAGATAAAATTTAATGTCATTTTATTGATTAAAGGCAACAACCTCAGTTTCCATAAGTTGTTTTCCTAACAAATCAAGTTTTCTTTAAAGCTGCTTTCATTTTGTTTTAACACTCGGTTAGCTTCAGTGCATAATTTCAAATCATTTACCAGACTGTCATTGTGATCTAAAAACCTAGCAAATTTTAAGTCTACGCTTTCATGAAATTTATTATATTCTGCACAACCATGTTTATCAAACAGTTCATCTTTAGAAAATACCTGTGATGAGCTGGAAGTGTCAGCCATAAAAGCCACTTTAGATTCCTCAATGACAGGAGATTCCGTGCTGTTAGCAGTCAATTCATCTTCAATCAAATGATCCACGACATCCATAGCTTCTTTAACGTCTGAATTTGCATTTTCAGCTATGGCCCATCATCAAGATCTTCTACCATAGCCATATTTGCGTCTCCATCAGACAAAAATCTGAAAGACCAGTCCTGTCCTTCGTCTCCTTGAGCAGCCAACGCCTTAGTATCCTGACTTGTTGATGCTACTTTCTTTTCTTTGTCCTGACGGTTGATCGATGAAAAAGGGTTACCATTTCTGGTCTTTTTAGGTTTCACGCACTCTCTTTTGAAGTGACCCTTTTCACCACAGTTAAATTATGTAACTTTTGTTTTATCAAAATCAAATGTTGTGTCTTTGGTAGTAACCAGATTCTGCCCCGTCTTCTTCATAAACTTCTTAGCCCTTCTAACAGCACTGGCTATGGCCCACATGATATCCATTCTTTCTAACTCAGTTTCATCTACCTGCTCATTATCTTCATTGGCTAGATGACAATTTTCGATCTTACCTGCAACTAAACCATCATAAGAGTGTACCACTGTAGCGAGAAGATCCATATGCTCTTTTTCTACTTAAATAGTAACATTCCCCAGATTTTCAGTCTTTAGCTTGATGGAATTTGTCACACCCTCAAAATCCACGTGCGGAGTTTTACTGCGAGGCGTGTGAACAAACCAGGATCACAGTCAATAGTTACTCAGAACGACTCTATATGCCATATTTAAAATAAACCAAACCAAAGTTCAAACTTTAAAATCATGCGGAAGCGTTTTGTAAACAAGACAAACCCAAGTATGTAAATGTATCATATGGCAAAACACACGCCAACCAAATATTTGAAAACCATAACTAAAAGACGAGTAATTGTGTTTGTAGTTAAAATCCTTAGAATGCATGCTGACTCGTGTTGTGCTCCTACCGACAAGCTGGATTATTGACCTGAGAATAGTATACTAAAAGGTCAACACAATGGTTGGTGAGTTCAAGAGTTTGCGTTTAAACATAACAGTTTAACAATTGTGATATATATAAGCATGTGTACTGTAACAGATATCTAGTCCATTAACAATAAATATTAATTCATAGTGATTTCGCAATTGAAGCTGACTGTGATAGTTTTGCCTCCTGTCATGACTTACCATGTCATGACAAATGTTCATAGGACAAATTGCACCCGGTTGACCTCGAGTCACACAGGTGGGGCTCGTCAGACCCAGTAGTACTACCCAAGTTTCCCCGCTATTCAATATTAACAATTCAAAAGTGTGAGGACTTTATCATGGTAAACAGCACTCTATTAATATCATACACAACTTAAATATATAAAGCGTTTGTAAAGTTACCAGTATGCTATCTCCCCAAAAGAGGTTAAGTAAACAGTGGGGCATGAACTCACCTGATACGCGTATTGAGTACTTAGAGTTTACTTGAAAGACAAAGTGAACAGTCAACCCTCAGAGGTTACCTAGATCATGTAAGTACATGAGTATGTGTAAACAGAGAATATGTGAAACCCTAAGTGCACTACAACCAAAGACTCAAGGTTTTAGAAGGATAGACATGTTTGACCCAGTTGACCCGTTGGTGACATTATGTGTTGTAACCATTTAAACATACATGATCATATATTATACATGGTTAACATTCCAATGAATCACATATGATGCTACATTCCCAATGTATTGCTTAGATCATCATACCGTGTAAATATCATACAAGTTAGGTAAGTCCTTAACATCTAGCATGCTCAGTGTATCCATAACACAACTAATGCATCATATAAAGGTCAAATCATGCATAACCTACTCATATGACCTATAACTATGAATTAGCATATACAGGTCAAAACAGATAATTTACCAAATAATCATCCATACTAACCACAACACATTCAACATGTCCATTACATACAACATACATCAATATGATCAATTTCTAGTCCCAAACATGATGTCTTAGTTACTAATCCACATTCAATACCATACATGATCATCAAAGTACCTAAATCACACATAACCAAGTAGACATTCCATACAACCTAATTAACAGTTCTATCACGTTAGGCGTCCACAACATGCATTCTAGCATGATCCTAATTCCATGAACATGTCCAATTCCCAATATCCAAGGTTCATCCAAAATAAAGTTTTCATTTTGGGAAAGTTCATCCCAAAATCTACTAAACACCCAATGTATACATAATTCATCAATAATATACTATTTCAAGTTCATGACAACATCCAAACATGATCTACAACCTCCAACTATCATAATTCAACAATCATCATAGATAAAAGTTTCTACTTTGGCAAGATATGAACAACAACATTCATTCTAAGTTTTCTAGCATTCATATCAACAATCTAGCATCTAATCATCATCATAAAGACACCATAACATCAATTTATCAACAATTCATCATATCATGCAAAATAAAGTTACTATTATTAGTAACCCATGAACAAAGCTCTCAATTCATCAATTTCTTGCAAGATTCATGTGTTGTAGCATTCATACTATCTAATTATCATCTCAACAACATCAAACAACTATCAATTTCGTATAATCCACATGGTATTCGAATTAGGGTTCATCTAGCATCAAAAAGTACGAACAACCAATCAAAAACATAATCTTCTTGCATAATCCACGTTAAACAACATGTATACAACCTAACTAACATGTTAACATCATCAATTGATCAACATTCAGCCCCATGAACCCCAAATTCGTAGCTTAGGCTTCGGTTACATCAACATACATGAAAAACCCATAAAAATCTAACCTTTAAACTTGAAATGGATTGTAATTGATGTTTCTAACATATTAGGCTGCTTGTAATCGATCAAAACCGTGCCCAATTGCTTGTTCTTGGCTGTTTTTCACAAAGAGAGGGAGAGGGAGAGCAGATCACGACCGTGGGGGGGGGGGTGTGGGGGCTAGGGTTTTGTTTTGTTTAGTTTAATTTACAAGATCTACCCCTTAACCATTGTGTTTTGTATTTTTTTTTTATAAAATTTAAGCTTTTAACCTCCATGTAAAGTGTTTTAACTTAATAATATGAACATATAACCTAATGGTAATACTTATATATTTATTTTATAAAAACACAAGACATACGAATTGACACACGCGTTTCCACGTTACGCGATAAAATTCACCGTTAACACTTAAATCGCGTAAACACATAAGCATAACACAATAATCATCTAATCACTAGATTATTATTAATTTAACATTTTAATTATTATTAGGTCACCAACGTCAAATGACAACTTGTGTGTGCTTACGACGCGTGTATGCAAGACTTAACAGAACTAACGGAGTTTGGTAACGGAAAATTACCGGATGTCACAGAATTAGAGTCAGGAATAGCATATTGGGTTCCAGATGAAACTGATGAATCACTTCCCGAAGAGCTACTTCGAGAGGTTCCAGATGTGTTGGAAACAAAAGCTGTCTGAAGAGGTGCTTCGGATGAAACTGGGTTAGGAGTAACATTATAGAGTGTAGGATTCTGAGTGTAAGATCCTTTCTTCGACTTGTATTTCAAACGTAGTTCTTCCTCCCTGAATTTTAAGATGAAATCATTTATGTCTAAAGTTTCAAAAGTATCATTCTGTCTCAGATTAGACACAAATGGATCCCATTTATCCGGAAGACCATCAGCGAAACTTGATACTTTATCCTCCATAGATGTTGTCATACCATGAGTATGCAGCTCACTCATCAAATGATAAAATCTATCAATAATGTCATCTAAGCTCTCATTTCCTATTAGAGAGAAGTTATCAAATTCCTTTTTGAGAGCTTTAGCCTTCAGCACCTTCAAGGTTGCATTACCATCACATCTCTTTTCTAAAGCTTCCCATAACTTCTAGACTGTTTATGTTCTGAAAACTGATGGAAGATGTATTTAGGAATTGACTGAGTCAATAAAGCGTAGGCTTTCTTCTCAGCATTGTGTGCAACCTTTTGTCCCTCATTCATACCACTCAACGTCAACTTTACCCCATTAGCACAAACTGCTATAGTATAACCAGTCTCAATGGCTATCCGTAGATTCGAATCAACACTGTTCAGATAGATTTCAAACCGTTGTTTCCATTACGGGTATTCATCCAATGTCAAAAGTTTAGGTGGTTTGTTATGATTCCCAATCTCATTTTCCAGAAGTAGTAGATTCTGGATACGTGAATCTTTCCCAGCAGTAAACATAGAGTTCTGATCTTCCATGATATCAAACTTGGAAAAATTTAGTATAAGTCAGAATCAAATGTGCGATTGAAGAGTACGACTGAGTTCAATCGTGCGTTTGGGGAGTGCGACTGAGTTCAATCGTGCGATTGAGGGATGCAAATGAGTTCAACCGTGTGGGTTATCTTAATTGTGCGAATGAGCAGTGCGACTAAGTCCAGTCGCGCGGTTGAATGGTACGATTAGGATTCAGTCGTGCGATTGAGCTAATCGTGCCACTGAAGCTGCTGTGGATGAAAAATTCAAAATTTGGACACTTAGACAACAAAAACGATTTTTCACAAACCCTAATCTACCGTACTTCGAAAATTATGAAACTTTAGAATCAGAAACACTTCACAAACACCTTTTGAATCAAAACATCAATCTTTTGAATTAAAACGTTACTTTTAACAAGAACACTAATCGAATCCACAAAGAATCACGAGCCAAAGCTCTGATACAACTTGTTAGGACCGTTTTCGTACGGAGTACTAAGTGATTCAACGTGAAACCAGATCAAATAGCGTGAAATTCTATTTGATTGGCGATCCAATCAGTGAGAACGATAACCTGATCGATGTAATGATTAAACAAACGTTAAGAACGAGTTGGAATCGATCAGGAACTAACTTTGAAGTTGGATGGACGAACTAGAACGCTCTAGACGGCTAGGGTATGATAATATTCAAAAGTCCTTTTTTTCACAAATTATGTGATATTTATAGGTTTTTAGTATTCATTCGTACGACTGAGCCATTAGCATGGTTCAGTCGTGCGACTGACTCATGCGTTTGATTCATACGCACGACTGAAGGTTCAGTCGTGTGACTGAGTCAATCTTATGTCTTAGTCATACGACTGATCCAGTCACCTGGTTCAGTCGTGTGACTGGTCCATAAGTATGGTCCATTCGTGCGTCTGGTCCATGTGTATGGTCCATTAGCATGAATACCACAAGAGTAACTTGAACACATTTTTGAATCATTATTGACTCAGAACTATGTACAACAACTTCAAACCTATATATGATGTTCATTCATATGTGTAATACTAAATACTATAAGAATATCATATAATCAAAGATAAATAAACATCCAAAAAACATATCACATTTCATTAAGTTCTTGCATTACATAAGTGTTAGAAATGAAAGACATAGACATTTAAGTACATAAACTAGGGACATCGTGTATCAACAACACAACAACCACCTCCATCTATGGTAACGGCTTCAATAGTAAGTCTTTAATTGGTTGTGAGAGAGGCGATGTAGAAATGGATGATTAAATGCAATGAAATCATGTGTGCTTAAGGGGTAGAATGGATGTGAAGAACCCTAAACTCGAATCAGTGGTGGTAAGAACACTCTTGATATGGGTGAAAATAAAGTAATAAGGTACACGTGATAAGAAGGAGAAGAAAACACGTAGAGGATAAAAAAACCAAAGAACCCATCGATTGCCACGCGTATGTTCACAATAGAATTACTGTTCACTGCCTTCTATTTTAACATATAGGTTAATAGAAGCAAGAAAAATCACATTACGTCATTAAGAAGATGTGAATCAAATAATGGAAATTGAGATTCATAAACAGTATCGCCTTATGATTGATCACATATCTTCCCATCATACACCCCCACTACTTGTTTTTTTAATCTGTTGTATAAATAGAACTTTGACCCCTTTTTTTCTTGATATGCAACAATGGTATTTTGATCTGATTCAAATGGAAGAAAAAGATCACATTGGTTACAAACCAAGAGAAAACCAAGTGTCACATGGAGTCTCCGATTGAGAAAAGTCCAACATCATAGACCGTACACTTCAACTGACATACAACCAAACCATCAATCAATTCATTGCCTCAGATGAGCCGTAGGCCACATCATCATCCATATGGGAAACGATCAAGTGATAACCCCATAATGGTAGAGGAATCACGATGACAAAGAGAGGCAGACCCCGTCCCTTGATCCCCACACACCACCATCATCACACAAAAGAGGTGACGGTTGGGTGATCAAGCCA
The DNA here is from genome assembly GCA_024085815.1 of Flaveria linearis. Classification (NCBI taxonomy): domain Eukaryota; kingdom Viridiplantae; phylum Streptophyta; class Magnoliopsida; order Asterales; family Asteraceae; genus Flaveria; species Flaveria linearis. Next base: position 67,738,057 of record CM044013.1, on the reverse strand, counting down.
GTGCACCAGTGATAGAGGAAAACATGATGAGGAAAATCATTTCTCTCCACCAACACGTGACAAACAGGTTATCGTTGTGGGAGTTGTGGAAAGGGAAGAAAATCTCCTCCTCTACCCACACATACTACCCACTGTCACACCCCAACTGATGACGGAATATGTCGGGGCGTGTAGATTATCCATAACATGTGATACTATTAAGTGATAATGTATTTAATCAACCAAATTAAATAATACTTACAACGAAATCATAAATTGTTCAAACAAATATAACATAAAATAAAGTTTGATTTATTGACTAAGTTCATGAACTTCCAACGTGTCATAAACTTGTAGGCATCTCACGTAGCTTTAATAGTGACATGTATATATTAAATGTTAACTAACAAGTTGTGAGTGAACATAAGACTTTTTACATAAACTAGGTTTAAAACACGATTCAAGAGTTAAAGTATGGATTCAAACAAGTATGACTAAACCAAGTGCATTAATCAAACATTTGTTCAAGTGTCCCGAACCAATATGATAGACTAAGAATATCGGTTTCGATACTAAAATGTCGTCTATCATCAATTCCTTAGGCTTTAGAAAGTTATTAGTCCATGCTAGTAAGTAAGTAAGCAAGACTTACCATCACATGAAAGACTAATCTAATAAGTTTATCACAAAATCGTAGAATATACGGAATGTGACAACCCGGAAAATTTCGTTACCTTAATTGAACTATAGGGTTTAAACTGTAACATCTCGTATTTTATAGTTAAAAGTTATTTTATAAACAATTAAGTTTAAATACGTTGATGTTAATTTCAACAATTATAATATAATAATAATAATAATATATAATAATAATAATAATAATAATAATAATAATACTAATAATAATAATAATAATAATAATATAATAATGAAATTTATTATTAAAAACTTAACCCTAAAAGTTTGGGTTGAAATTGTAACAATTTAAACTTGTTTAAGAACTTTAAACATAAAATAACAAACACTACAAACTGCAGGGGGCAAATGTGAACTTTTTAAAACCTAGCCCCCCCGTCCCCGTCGACCTCCCTCTCCGGCCACCATCTCCGGCGACCTCCGGCGAGACCCAATATGTGACAACCCGAAATTTTCGTGAATTTATATGAATTTTTATATGAATTTACAATTTGTTTTTATATTTTTATTATTACTTAATAATAATATTAATAATAATGAAAATAATGAAAATAATAATAATAATAATGATATTATTATTATAAAAATAATGATAATAATAATAGTAATAATAATAAAGGTATTATTACAAATATTGATAATAATAATAATAATAATAATAACAATAAATATTATTAAAAAATAATGTTAGTAATGAAAATAATAATAATAATGAAAATATTATTTATTAACTTAATTAATAAATAAGTCCAGGGACTAATTCTGTAATTTTAAAACATGTTTTAAAAGGTTTAAACATAAAATAATAAAAGAGGAAAAGTTGAGGGGCATTTTTGTAATTTCTGAAAACCCAACCCGACCCCCTCGGTTTCCGGCGCCCTCTCCGGCCGACCTCCGGCGGCTCCGGCGAGACCCCAAAACGCCAAGATTCACGGTTTTAATTCAATCAAAGGGTACCAACACAATCCCGTGAGTATTTCGGACACAATGCCCCACAATAATTCGAAACCAACTGAGTGCGATCGATCTACACCCCGTGAACACTGTCGGCCGCTTTTACAACTTCAAATCGCACTAAAACGCAAAATAATCGAATTAAACTGTACCTAAACAATTGTATAAGTATGACCAATCGGTATACAATTCCAATTACACCAACAAACACACAGAAACTTCAATTTAATTCTTCTTCCCCGAAACCTGTAACACACTCGAACTCCTATCTAGAACTATTGTAAACCAAACTTGATTGAGGGATTTCGATCTTCTGAGCTATTAGAAGCTTCCTGCAAGAGGAATTTGATTACCAATACCATTTGGATAGCATTGATCTTCTTCCCCTGTCGCGACTGTTCTTCGAAGAATCATCACAATTCGACATCATCTGGTAAATTAAATACACCATTATGTTCGATTGATCATGGGGAACAAAAGCCCCATGAACCTATACATTATCATCTTCGAATTGAGTATCAATTTGATCGAATTGAATTCTAGGGTTCTTGAATTCGGGATGAACATTCGGGATGTAGTTAAGTTTAATTGGGCTGGAGTTCTGTTCGATATGGAGCCTTTGGCTCACTGGTTTGTGCGCAGGGTGTGGGGAGGGAGGTCACGGGTTCGAGCCGTGCACCTCCCAAATTTTTTTAAAATCCTTTTGGACTATTTAAAATATATAAAAATTATTAAAAATTATAAAAATAATTTTTAAAAGCTTCTGTTATTTTTAACACCATTAAATATTTTTCTGTAAATTATTTAATTAAAGATACTTTAAATAAATTTATAAAATATTATTTAAAATATTATAAATAACCATTTTATAAAAATAGACTTTAAATTATGATTTAAAGTATTAATCATTAATTGAACACCATATCATTTTTAATTAATGATAAATCATAAAAATTATAGAAATTCAATTATTTAAAACCCTAATTATTTATGTAAATAATTATTACATGTATTATAAATTATTACATGTATTATAAATTGTTATCCATACAAAAATGGGTTTTTAAATATAAATTAAAATAATCAAATTATTAATGGATATTATATTATCTAGGGATTTATTTTGATAATATAAATACGAAATAGATTTTATAAATTTAAATATTTATAAAATCTTACAAAAATTAAATATAAACTTATATGTTTATATAACGTCTATAATTTAATTAGAATATAATGATATGTCAAAATCATTATTAAACTAATTAAATTTTATATAAATCATTAATTATTAACAAAAATAGTTAAATGATTTAATGTTTATAACAAATCCTAGAAAACCAAACCTAGATCAATTGAACACCAGGTTCAAGATCTAACTTATTTAGGTTTTTGGATTTGTATCTGTTTGCTTACGTGAAATTATAATTCCTTAACAGGAATTTACTAGGTTGTCAACACCACACAGGAACTGAGGTGAGTTCATAACTATTCCCCTTTTAAACATTTAAATATTTTGGGGCTGGAATACATGTTGTAATTGAAATTACAAATTATTTTGTGTATTATGTTAAATAATAATTTGATCACATTTATGATTACATATGGTTATTATGAAAATCCTTCTCTGTAAACTGGACTATAAATAAGCAGGGATCTTTTGGATAGTACTATCGGGGAGTGACTTACCCCCAAAGGTATGGACATGTGATCCATATCAGATGCACAAAGATCTTGATGTCATTCGGGATGACTGTTTCTGTAGTGAGAAGGCAGATGTGCACTTTATATAGTTTGCATTATAGTTCCACTTACAACCCATATGAGGATAAATGTAAAGGAGGATTTGCTCCCTCTGATTTGAAATTATTATGAAAATATAATATACACATAAAAGGATAATAAACTAAGTGACATGGACAAATTCAATGTGAAGGATTTGTTGGGCTTGTACTTAGTAGGTATGTGGGATAGCGGGTTCACCTTATTAAAAAGGGTTCCGACAGGCTATTCATATACCGGTGAGTAAATTAAACTCACACTTTTTCTATAAATCCTATTTGATGATAATTGATGATTTATCACTATGTTTTACTTACCTGTGAACTCACCAACCCTGTGTTGACACTTGATTTACATGTATTCTCAGGTATCTACTAGGAGCTTATGGATATGCACTAGGATCATATAAGAGCTCAAGATACCTATTGATTATTATTTGAAATATGATTTAGACATGTTGTCCTGAAACAATCTATTTACTTCCGCTACGCATAATATTACTCTGAACATTATTGTAATGATTATCTAAAAACTATCATATAGATATTTGCATCTCTGTGTAACTACTGTGTTCGATCCTGTTTGTTCACCCCTCCGTGATAGATTCCAGACCGGAATCTGAGGGTGTGACAGATTGGTATCAGAGCCACTGGTTATACTGAGTTAGGGATTGCATCTAGCCTATAGCCACACACAATAGTTGCACAAAGTAAATTGCCTTAGTTAGAGATTGACTAAGATTAAGAAGTTATATGCTTAAACTTAGATAGTTGTTTTCCTAAACATGACTTGACTCTTTGACTCATTCCTAAACTTATTCTCAACGACACGTGGGATCTACACTTATCATCGCGCCTAAATCAAATGGTTTCAAATCTCGTCAAAGTCCGTGTCACATGACCGAGAACATGCAATGCTGGAAGAGTGGGATACCTGTATCTTAAGGTGTTCTGTCTAGGCAAGGTATTTCATACAACTTGATTACCTCACCTGGGAACCCTCGAGATGAGTATTCGCTTATAGGTACGCATGTCCTCGTAAGGTTGTGGTGGACACAAATACTTTGATAAGTCAACGTATTCGCTTTGGTTTGCGAACCGAACGTTTACACTCCTAACCTCTCATTGTTATTCTAAACAATCTCATTAATGATTTTATTATTTTGAAAAGTTTTAGAAACCAATTACCCATAAAGGTTTCTTCTTTCCATATTATTCAGCATGTCTTCTCGTCAAATCCGTTCACGATTTCGAAACTCTGGCAGTAAGATTTCTGCTATTGTAACACGTGAAGTTACTACAATTCCTTAACACAATAGGTCAAATTACCTTGATATGTTCCATTTGGTAATCTAAGCTACCTTGTCCTAACCTAAAGCGAGACTTGTTTCCTTAGTACTCGTGCCTTGCCGAATTTAATCGAAAAGCCCAGTTTTCTTAAATTCCCATCTGTCCTACAGTAATTGTCCATACTTTGAATATTTGATATAAAATGCATCTATTGAATATGTCAAAGTGTGAATTCTCACCAAACAATTTCATGATAGATGGATGCACCAGCGGGCAGAGGCAGAGGTAGAGGACGCGCCAGAAGAACTGTCCCAATAGGGATGACTCCTGAAGAAATACAAGCCTTGGTCAATCAAGGTGTTGCTGCAGCCCTAGCCACTCAGGCTGCTCAGAATGGTCATCACTATTCATATAAAAAGTTCCTAGACTGCAAACCAGATACCTTCACTGGTGCAGAAGGGGCCATTGGGCTCATAAGGTGGTTCGAGAAATGTGAATCCATCTTCGCTATATCTGAATGTCCCGATGAGAGTAGGACCAAGTATGCATCCGGAGCCTTGAGTGGAGCTGCACTCTCGTTCTGGAAGACAGAAGTTTCAAGACTTACTCTCTCCCTAGCCAATGCTATGGATTGGGAGGAATTCAAACAGCTGATGATGGAAGAATTCTGCCCAAGAGAAGAAGTACAAAGATTTGAAACCGAATGCTGGAACCACAAAATGGTGGGATCTGAAATTGAAAAGTATACCACGAAAATCATGAGTACGCAACTTTGTGTCCTCATATGATGGAGCCTGCCCACAGAAGAATTGAAGGCTACATCGTGGACTGTCTCCGGTCATTCAATCTATGGTCACTTCCTCCAACCCAACTTCAATCCAACAGGCCATTAGGATAGCTCACAAGCTGACTAATGAGGCTGTGGCTCAGGGGAAGTTACCACCAAGGAACAAGGGTAAGGGTGTTGCTGCTGAAAGCTCGGGGAAGAGAAAGTTTGAAGATGCTAAAGACAGTGAGAGTCAAGGTACAAGCAAAAAGCAAGATCAGAAAAAGCACCAAGACAATCAGGGCATTCCGTCTAGATGTCAGAGGTGTGGCAAGCGTCATCATGGCAAGTGTACCGCAATCATCTGCTACAAATGCAACAAGAGGGGGCACACTGCTCCTGAATGTAGAACCAAGACTCAAGACCAAGGAAAGAAGGATGGTAATCAGCAAAATGGTGGAAAGAAGGAAGTTATTTGTTTCAGATGTGGAGAAAAGGGCCATATTGCTAAAGACTGCACTGGGGAAAAGAAAGATACAGCCAAGGGCAGAGCCTTCGTTATTGGCAAAGGTGAGGCTCTAAAGACCCTAACGTTATTATGGGAAAATTTTTGGTGAATAATGTTTATGCCATAGTATTATTTGACACGGGAGCTGATAGAAGCTTCGTATCTAATACTTTCTATAAGCACTTGAATGTAGAACCTGTATCCCTAGATGAGCCATATGTTGTAGAAGTAGCAAATGGTAAATCCTTGACCGCATCACAAATCCTGAAAAACTGTACACTAGATTTATCAGGTCATATCCTACCATAGACCTCATGCCCATTACTTTGGGAAGCTTCGATGTGGTAGTTGGTATGGATTGGCTATCCAAAAACTCTGCAGAAATTATCTGTAAAGACAAAATGATTCGTATCCCCTACCAAATGATGAAGTCCTGTGTGTGGAGGGAGATAAGACTGGTGTTGTGATGGGAGTTATTTCTTACTTGAAGGCTCAAAAGTGTCTTCGAAAAGGACATACTGCTATCCTAGCCTTAGTCACTGACAAAGAGAAGAAGGAAAGGAAGATTGAAGATGTACCCGTCGTCAGGGAATTTCCTGAAGTGTTTCCTGATGAACTGCCTGGATTGCCCCCTAAAAGAGAGGTCGAGTTTTCAATCGAGTTAGTACCTGGAGCTACACCTATAGCTCGGGCACCATACCGTCTCGCACCTTCTGAATTAAAAGAACTATCTGACCAGCTTAGGGAACTCCTTGATAAAGGATTCATTCGACCTAGCTCGTCACCATGGGGAGCACCAGTGTTATTTGTAAAGAAGAAAGACGGAACCTTCAGAATGTGCATTGACTATCGGGAACTGAACAAAGTGACGATCAAGAACCGTTATCCCTTGCCACGTATTGACGACTTATTCGATCAACTGCAAGGTTCGAGCATTTACTCCAAGATAGATCTTAGAAGCGGCTATCATCAGCTGAGAGTCAGAGATGAAGATATTATGAAGACGGCTTTCAGAACTCGATACGGTCACTTTGAGTTCACAGTCATGCCATTTGGGCTAACAAATGCACCTGCTGTATTCATGGATCTCATGAATCGTGTATGCAAGCCTTATCTAGACAAGTTTGTCATTGTCTTCATTGATGACATCTTGATCTATTCCAAAAATGAGCAGGAGCATGAAGCACATCTGAGATTGATCCTTGAACTACTAAAGAGAGAGGAGCTTTATGCTAAGTTCTCGAAATGTGATTTCTGGCTTAAAGAAGTTCAATTCCTTGGTCATGTGATTGATGCTAATGGAATTCATGTAGACCCAGCAAAAATTGAATCCATCAAAAGTTGGCCTACACCTTCTAATCCAACGGAAATTAGACAATTTCTGGGACTAGCCGGCTATTATAGGAGATTTATCGAGGGATTCTCAAGATAGCTCAACCATTGACCATGCTTACCCAAAAGGGGGTAGCATATCATCGGGGGTTCAAGCAAGAGGCTGCTTTCCAAACACTGAAACAGAAGTTGTGCAGTGCACCTATATTGTCCCTACCCGACGGTATTGAAGACTTTGTAGTCTACTGTGATGCTTCTGTTCAGGGTTGGGATGTGTTTTGATGCAGCGAGACAAAGTCATAGCCTATGCCTCAAGACAGTTAAAGTCTCATGAGAAGAACTATGCTACTCATGACCTAGAACTGGGAGCTGTTGTGTTTGCTCTTAAATTATGGAGACATTACTTGTACGGTACTAAGTGCACTATTTATACCGATCACAAGAGTCTTCAACACCTGTATAATCAAAAGGAGCTGAACATGAGGCAGAGGAGGTGGCTTGAACTACTAAACGATTATGATTGTGCCATCAAGTACCATCCTGGTAAAGCAAATATTGTGGCTGATGCTTTGAGTAGGAAAGAACATGTGAAACCTCGTAGAGTGCGAGCTCTACAACTACCATTCAAAGCAACCTGCCGGCACAAATCTTGAATGCTCAGACTGAAGCCCTGAAAGAAGAGAACATTAAAGATGAAAACCTTCGAGGGCTAGACCAACAGTTTGAAGTTCATTCGGATGGGATACGCTTTATAGCAGGAAGGATTTGGGTACCCCTGTACGGGAATCTGCGAAGCTTGATCATGGATGAAGCCCACAAGTCTAGATACTCTATCCACCCAGGTGCAGATAAGATGTATTACGACTTGAAGCTTGTTTACTGGTGGCCAAGAATGAAGGCAGATATTGCAACTTATGTCTCAAAGTGCTTGACTTGTTCTAAAGTCAAGGTCGAATACCAAAAGCCTTCAGGAATGTTGACCCAACCAGAAATTCCCGTGTGGAAGTGGGAAATGATAACCATGGATTTCGTCACTGGTTTACCCAAGTCTCAAAGGCAATGACACTATTTGGGTTATCGTTGACCGTCTCACCAAATCCGCTCATTTCATACCCATCCGTGAGAAAGACAAGATGGAGAAGCTTGCAAGGGTGTACATCAAAGAAATTATCTCTAGACACGGAGTGCCAGTGTCTATTATCTCTGATCGTGATGCACGATTTACATCAATCTTCTGGGGTAAGCTTCAGAAAGCTCTAGGCACTCGCCTAGATATGAGCACAGCCTATCACCCTCAAACTGATGGTCAAAGTGAAAGAACCATACAGACTCTTGAGGATATGCTTAGGGCTTGTGTTATTGACTTTGGAAAGAACTGGGAAGGTCATTTACCTTTGGTAGAGTTCTCATATAACAACAGCTATCATTCAAGCATCAAGGCGGCACCATTCGAGGCCTTATATGGACGTAAATGTAGATCACCGCTTTGCTGGGCAGAAGTTGGAGATAGTCAACTTACTGGTCCAGAGTTGATCTTTGAAACTCATGAGAAAATTGTCCAGATAAGAGAACGCATGGCTGCTGCCAGGGATCGCCAGAAAAGCTATGCTGATAAACGCCGCAAGCCACTGGAATTTCAGGAAGGAGATAAAGTTTTGCTAAAGGTATCTCCCTGGAAGGGAGTTATACGCTTTGGGAAACGGGGAAATTGAACCCTCGCTACGTGGGACCTTTTGAAATTGTCAGAAGGATCGGCCCAGTAGCCTATGAATTAAATCTACCTGCTGAACTTAGTGGTGTGCACAATGTTTTCCACGTATCCATGAATCACTTGTTGTGCCTTTAGAGGAACTACAAGTAGATTTATCTCAGGTTGTGCCTTTAGAGGAACTACAAGTAGATGAAAAACTCAGGTTTGTCGAAGAACCAGTTGAATCATGGATAGGGAAGTTAAACAACTGAAGCATAGCAAGATTCCGATTGTCAGAGTTCGGTGGAACTCCCGACGTGGTCCTGAGTTCACTTGGGAACGAGAGGACGAAATGATGCGCAAATATCCTAATCTGTTCAAAAATGTTGTTAGTGCATCTTAATTTTCGGGACGAAAATTCCTCTAACAGGGGATGATGTGACAACCCGAAAATTTTCGTGAATTTATATGATTTTTATGAATTTACAATTTGTTTTTATATTTTTATTATTACTTAATAATAATATTAATAATAATGAAATAATGAAAATAATAATAATAATAATGATATTATTATTATTAAAAATAATGATAATAATAATAGTAATAATAATAAAGGTATTATTACAAATATTGATAATAATAATAATAATAATAATAATAATATTATTAAAAATAATATGTTAGTAATGAAAATAATAATAATAATGAAATATTATTTATTAACTTAATTAATTAAATAAGTCCAGGGACTAATTCTGTAATTTTTAAAACATGTTTTAAAGGTTAAACATAAAATAATAAAAGAGGAAAGTGAGGGGCCATTTTGTAATTTCTGAAAACCCAACCCGACCCCTCGGTTTTCCGGCGCCCTCATCGGCCGACCTCCGGCGGCTCGGCGAGCCCAAAACGCCAAGATTCACGGTTTTAATTCAATCAAAGGGTACCAACACAATCCCGTGAGTATTCGGACACAATGCCCCACAATAATCGGAAACCAACTGAGTGCGATCGATCTACACCCCGTGAACACTGTCGGCCGCTTTTACAACTTCAAATCGCACTAAAACGCCACAATAATCGAATAAAACTGTACCTAAACAATTGTATAAGTATGACCAATCGGTATACAATTCCAATTACACAACAAACACACAGAAACTTCAATTTAATTCTCTTCTTCCCGAAACCTGTAACACACTCGAACTCCTATCTAGGACTATTGTAAACCAACTGATTGAGGGATTTCATCTTCTGAGCTATTAGAAGCTTCCTGCAAGAGGAATTTGATTACCAATACCATTTGGATAGCATTTGATCTTCTTCCCCTGTCGCGACTGTTCTTCGAAGGAATCATCACCAATTCGACATCATCTGGTAAATTAAATACACCATTATGTTCGATTGATCATGGGGAACAAAAGCCCCATGAAACATATAAATTCTCTTCGAATGAGTATCAATTGATCGAATTGAATTCTAGGGTTCTTGAATTCGGGATGAACATTCGGGATTGTAGTTAAGTTAATTGGGCTGGAGTTCTGTTCGATATGGAGCCTTTGGCTCACTGGTTTGTGCGCAGGGTTGTGGGGGGGAGGTCACGGGTTCGAGCCGTGCACCTCAAAATTTTTTAAAATCCTTTTGGACTATTAAAAATATATAAAAATTATTAAAAATTATAAAATAATTTTAAAAGCTTCTGTTATTTTAACACCATTAATATTTTTCTGTAAATTATTTAATTAAAGATACTTTAATAAAATTTATAAAATATATTTAAAAATATTATAAATAACCATTTTTATAAAATAGACTTTAAATTATGATTTAAAGTATTAATCATTAATTGAACACCATATCATTTTTAATTAATGATAAATCATAAAATTATAGAAATTCAATTATTTAAAAACCTAATTATTATGTAAATAATTATTACATGTATTATAAATTATTATGTATTATTAATTGTTATCCATACAAAAATGGGTTTTTAAATATAAATTAAAATAATCAAATTATTAATGGATATTATATTATCTAGGGATTTATTTTGATAATATAAATACGAAATAGATTTTATTAAATTTAAATATTATAAAATCTTACAAATATTAAATATAAAACTTATATGTTTATATAACGTCTATAATTTAATTAGAATATAATGATATGTCAAAATCATTATTAAATAATTAAATTTTATATAAATCATTAATTATTAACAAAAAATAGTTAAATGATTTAATGTTTATAACAAATCCTAGAAAACCAAAACCTAGATCAATGAACACCAGGTTCAAGATCTAACTTATTAGGTTTTGGATTTGTATCTGTTTGCTTACGTGAAATTATAATTCCTTAACAGGAATTTACTAGGTTGTCAACACCACACAGGAACTGAGGTGAGTTCATAACTATTCCCCTTTTAAACATTTAAATATTTTGGGGCTGGAATACATGTTGTAATTGAAATACAAATTATTTTGTGTATTATGTTAAATAATAATTGATCACATTTATGATTACATATGGTTATTATGAAAATCCTTTCTCTGTAACTGGACTATAAATAAGCAGGGATCTTTTGGATAGTACTATCGGGGAGTGACTTACCCCCACAAGGTATGGACATGTGATCCATATCAGATGCACAAAGATCTTGATGTCATTCGGGATGACTGTTTCTGTAGTGAGAAGGCAGATGTGCACTTTATATAGTTTGCATTATAGTTCCACTTACAACCATATGAGGATAAATGTAAAGGAGGATTTGCTCCCTCTGATTTGAAATTATTATGAAAATATAATATACACATAAAAGGATAATACTAAGTGACATGGACAAATTCAATGTGAAGGATTTGTTGGGCTTGTACTTAGTAGTATGTGGGATAGCGGGTTCACCTTATTAAAAAGGGTTCCGACAGGCTATTCATATACGGTGAGTAAATTAAACTCACACTTTTCTATAAATCCTATTTGATGATAATTGATGATTTATCACTATGTTTTACTTACCTGTGAACTCACCAACCCTGTGTTGACACTTGATTTACATGTATTCTCAGGTATCTACTAGGAGCTTATGGATATGCACTAGGATCATATAAGAGCTCAAGATACCTATTGATTATTATTTGAATATGATTTAGACATGTTGTCCTGAAACAATCTATATTACTTCCGCTACGCATAATATTACTCTGAACATTATTGTAATGATTATCTAAAACTATCATATAGATATTTGCATCTCTGTGTAACTACTGTGTTCGATCCTGTTTGTTCACCCCTCCGTGATAGATTCCAGACCCGAATCTGAGGGTGTGACACAATACCCCAAATAACGCGATTTCAGCTCGACTAAGCACTACCGACAAACTCGCGAGGATGATTCGAACACGAGCCCCACAATAATTTAAAATCTTAGTGCGATTACAACCAAACCAAACCACTCCACTTCGGCCGAAAGCTCATCCACGATCGAGCACTACGCACTTAATAATCAAATTAATTGCGCACTCACGATCGTTTAATCATTTAAAACCTTCCATCGAGTTCAATTTGATCTGAAACACCTTGAAACACCACCTGCTACCACCCATTCGGTCGCGACCTGCACCCAGTCGAAAACCTTGATCCGAGCCTTCTAAACTTCAATTGATTGGTGGATTAGAACTAGGAACATCACACGAAGCTTTACTCACAGTTAATTTGATTAACAACAACAATTCGACATCAAACGAATTCAAGCCCTATCGCGGCTGTTCTTCGTAGGATTCATCTCCAATCCCTCACCATTCGGGTAATTGAACATACATACATACTCGTTTTTACATGGGGATCAAAAGCCCCATGATTATAATCGTTAACAGATTCGAATGGGGTTCAATTTGATTCAAATCGAATTAGGGTTCTTCTGATTTGGGGATGTTCAATCGATCGAGTTAAAAACAATTAAAAACCAAGACTATCGCGGCTGTATGCCTTAGTCTACTTGTGACAACTCGAAAAAATTCATGATTTAATATAGTATTTATGTGATTATACAAATTAGTTTTTATATTTTTAGTATTAATTTAATAATATATTATAATAATAAAAAAGATAATAATAAAAATAATAATAGAACAACAATAATCATAACAATAATAACAATAATAATAATAAAAATATTTTTATAATAATTTATAAAAATGTTTAAACTTGGGTTAATAAGTCCAGGGGTGATTTTGTAAATTTTGAAACTTGAAATAAAAACTTTGGACATGAAATAATAAACCAAATAAACCTCAGGGACCATTTGTGTAATTTACCCAAACCACCCCTTTCCCCGTCGACCACCTTCTCCCCTCCGGCCACTATTCCGGCGGCCCTCCGGCGACTCTAAAAGCCACAAATCACTCGGTTTTGACTCAATTAAACACCCCGACAACATTTCGTGCAAGATTCGAAACCGTGGGCCACTGGAATTTGAATAATTGAATCGGTTTAATGGGATTCCCACTTCGACCGAAAGTTCGGCCGACACCCACCACAATTGCGCACTGAACAATAATAATAATCGAAATTGATGGTGCACTAACATCTTTTAAACATTTAAAACCTATCATCAATTTCAATTTCATCTGAAACTATCAACAATACCACATTCGATCACCATCACCTCCGCGAACCTGCAAGTGGGTCGAGCACCACCCTCTGACCTCTCTAACTCGAATTAAACAGAGGCCTATTCATCTTGGAGTTCATTCGAAGCTAACTGCAAAGTTGATTTGATTAAAAACAACATTTAGGCATCGAACCGATCTCGTGATAGTTGCGACTTGTTCTTCGACTGTTCATCACCTATACATCTTCTAATCGGGTAATTAAATATATGAACACGTACGAAATTACATGGGGAATCAAGTCCCATGTTAATTTCAGTAATAGTTGTTGATTCGATGTTCAAGTGATCGATTTCAGAATTAGGGTTCTTGGATTTGGGATTATCCAATTGGTTGTGCTTAACAATAATTGGAACCGGATCCTTGTGCGGCTGTATGCCTTTGGTTCACTGGTTTGGGCGTGGGATTTTGGGAAGGAGGTCACAGGTTCGAACCCGTGCACCTCCCATTATTTTTTAATGCCCTTTTTCAACATTTAAAAATATACAAAAATTTCCAAAAATTATAAAAATAAGTTTTAAAAACTTTCTTTATTTCAAAAGTGTCTAATTAATTTTCTATAAATTTATTTATTTAAAAACTCCTTAATAATTTTTATAAAATATTATATACAAAGGTTATGAATAATTATTTTTATACAAATAGACTCTAAATAATAATTTAAATTATTAATTTATTATTGAACATTATATTATCTGTAATTATGGATAAAACATGATAATATCTAAACACAAATTAGATTTTATAAATTAAATTATAAAATCTTACTGAATAATACATGATTTACTGTAAATCATAAATAGATTTTAAATAAATTAATAACATAGATTATTATACATAATCATAAATAATGTTTATACATATCATATAAATATAATGTAAATATGGATAACATAATTAATAATTAGATTATTTAATTATATGTTTATAACAAATCCTAGAAAAACCAAACCCTAGATCAATTGAACACCAGGTTCAAGATCTAACTTATTTAGGTTATGGATTTGTATCTATTTGCTTATGTGAATTATAATTCCTTAGCAGGAATTTACTAGCTTGTTAACACCACACAAGAACTGAGGTCATTTCATACTTAACTGTTCCCCTTTTTAATCATTTAAATGTTTTGGGAGGAATACATGTTGTAATTAAATTTACAAATTATTTTTGTGTATTATGTTAAATAATAATTGAATCACATTTATGATTACATATGGTTACAACGAAAAACCTTCTCTGTATACTGGACTAACAAGGCAGGGATCTTTTGGATAGTACTATCGGGGTGTGACTTACCCCCACAAAGGTTTGGACATGTGGTCCTTATCAGATGCACAAAGATCTTATAAGTCATTCGGGATGACTGTTTTATGTGATGAGAAGGTAGAAAGCGCATTATGAGTTTGCCATTATAGTTCCACATACAACCCATATGAGGATAAATGTAAAGGAGGATTTGCTCCATCTGATTTGAAATTATTATGATTAATATAATATACACATAAAAAGGATAATAAACTATGATACATGGGCAAATCCTATGTGAAGGATTTGTTGGCTTGTACTTAGTAATGATAAACTATGATACATGGGCATATCCTTTGTAAAGGATTTGTTGGCTTGTACGTAGTAATAATAAACTATGATACATGGCCAAATCCTATGTGAAGGATTTGTTGGCTTGTACATAGTAAGTATGTAGGATAGCGGGTTCACCTTATAAAAGGGTTCCGACTGGCTATTCATATACCAGTGAGAAATTTAAACTCACACTTTTACAGAAAATCCTACTTTGATGATAATTAATGGTTTATCAATTATGTTTTACTTACTTATGAACTCACCAACCCTGTGTTGACACTTGATTTACATGTATTCTCAGGTATCTATTAGGAGCTTATGGACATGCACGTAGGATCATATAAGAGCTCAAGATACATATTGTTTATTATCTGAGATATGATTAGACGTGTTGTTAAGATACAATCTATCTTTTATTCCGCTACTCTGAATATTATTGAATGATTATCTAAAATTTATCATATATATAACTGCATCTCAGTGTAACTACTGTGTTCGATCCTGTTTGCTCACCCCTCCGTGACAAATTCCAGACCCGGAATTTGAGGGTGTGACAGATTGGTATTAGAGCCATTGGTTATAATGAGTTAGGAATTGCATCTAGCCTATAGCCACACACAATAGTTGCATAAAATGAACTTTCTTAGTTAGAGATTGATTAGGATTAAGAAGTTATATGCTCAAACTTAGATACTTGTCTTCTTAAACTTATTCTCAACGACATGTGGATCTACACTTATCATCGTGCCTTATGTGATTCCTCTTATACCTTGATTCTTATCAATGCACACACGAATCTTAAATCATATTCAAGGCATTGCGTGCCTAAATCAATGGTTTTCAAAATGAGCTTTGAATCGTTATTCGTGGTTTTCAAATTCGTCAAAGTCTGTGTCTTACAACTTGAAACATGTAATGCTGGAAGAGCGTGATGCCTGTATCTCGAGGTGTTCTGTCTAGGCAAGGTATTCGTATAAATCCAATCAACCGATGGATCTGTCTACCTTACCTGGGAACTCTCGGGATGAGTATCTGCTTATAGGTACGCATGTCTTCAACAAAGTTGTGATTGACCCAATACTTTGATTAGTCAACGTACTCGCTTTGATTACGAATCAAACGATTACACCTGGAACATCTCATTGCTATTATGCCAAATTCTCGATTGTCGTTTTCATGTTGTATAGCTCATATTACCCAATTTCCATGAAAATTCTTAATGATCTTTCAGAATGGCTTCTCGTCAAATCCGTTCATGGTCTAGAAACTCTGGCCGCAAGATTGCTGCTATTATAGCACGTGAAGTTACTGTGGTCAATACACAAGTCTATAAGGCAAATGGGTCAAATTACCTTGACGTGTTCCATTTGGTAATCTAAGCTACACTTGTCCTAACTTAAAGAGAGACTTGTTTCCCTAGTACTTGCCCTGACATGGTTATACCTGAAATCCTGAAAGTATGAAGGATAGGTAGCTATCATTAGACATATTATACTTATGTGCTTGTAGTTTACTTGCTATTACTTAAGTCCTGTCCTACATAGAGCCTTCATGGTATTTCTAATCATGATATTAATTTCTTCTTTTAAGAGACATTCTCCACTTAGCATTTCAGTAACTGAGGGACTGATGAATGCTTAGAATGAAAGTGGACTACTGGAAATATAGAAGGGTGATGATACTCTCTATACATACATTACGTTATTCTTTGGGATGATGCTAAGGAAAATTAGGATGTCGTGTAACCGGTTTAAGCACATTCTTAGTATACCGGTGATGTTTATAAATAGGATCACTACTACCTAAGGAATGAAATGCAAAAGTTAGAATTGTAATTCTAAAATCATGCAATGGTAGGGTTAAGTCGTGCTCATTATACTGACAAACTCCATGAATTGATAAAACTGATGTTATACCTTATGACATTAGACCAAATAGAATTAAGAAGGACACTGGGAAAAATCTAGTGAGTAGAAGAATAAGCCTCTCTGATGGTTTAGATGATTTGCTTTAATGCCAATGTTGTGAACCTAGCTATGTTGGTTGATACGATTAAGCTAACATGTGTTAAACGGGGACATTAAGAAGGTTGGAGTTCCGACCATTACCATCAGTTTGCCCTAGGTTGATTAGGACCCCAAGACAAGTTAGAAATAATCAGAATTAGGAAATGGCTATAACTAGAAAGTAAGAATAGTTAAATCATGGAAATAAAGGTCATATAAATCAAGGTATTACATCACGCGGTTGTACATTTACGACTGAAGCTAGCCACATTCAACAAGACCAAATGTTGTTACATGCACGCACCTTATCATCGGTAGCTACACATCTATTTGATACCAGGGCTGATAATAGCTTTGATTCTTCTGGAATTATTCTTTAACTTAGTATAACCCTAGCTGCTTAGAAATTATCTCAAGACACGAAGTGCCAGTGTCTATCCTCTCAGATCATGACGCACGATTTACATCTATCTTTTGGGATAAACTTCAAAAAGCTCTAGGCACTTGCCTAGATATGAGTACAGCCTATCACCCTCAGACTGATGGCCAAAGTGAAAGAACCATACAAACTCTTAAGGATATGTTTAGGGCTTGTGTTATTGAAGGTCATCTACCTTTGGTAGAGTCCTCATATAATAATAGCTATCATTCGAGCATCAAGGCGGCACCATTCGAGGACTTATATGGACGTAAATGTAGATCACCGCTTTGCTGGGCAGAAGTTGGAGATAGTCAACTTACTGGCCCAGAATTGATCTTTGAAACTCATGAGAAAATTGTCCAGATAAGAGAACGCATGGCTGCTGCCAGGGATCGCCAGAAAAGCTACGCTGATAAACACCGCAAGCCACCTGAATTTCAGGAAGGAGATAAAGTTTTGCTAAAGGTATCTCCCTGGTAGGGAGTTATACGCTATGGGAAACGAGGGAAATTGAACCCTCGCTACGTGGGGTCGTTTGAAATTGTCAGAAGGATCGGCCCAGTAGCCTATGAATTAAATCTACCTGCTGAACTTGGTGGTGTGCACAATGTTTTCACGTAACTAATCTAAGGAAGTGTTTATCCGATGAACCAGTTGTTGTGTCTCTAAAAGAGGACTTTGAAATTATGTTGTGTCCTTACTTTGATGAATCTCTATTCGTTTCGATAAATGGTTTCCAATTGTTTGTTTTATGAAATTCATCCTCTGGATTAGGGTGATTTCCTTATCTTAAGGATTGACTTCAACTATTCTCATTGGAACTTACATTTCACAAATGACATGATCTCACCAAAATAGGATTAAAATCCGCACTTTGGTGACAATAACAATCTTCAATTGTTTTCTTGTTATTATGAAATTCAATCATCAAGATGGGCATGAAAACCATACCTTGATGACTAATCTTATTTCTTGATCTTCAACTTACCATGGTTGTAATCAAGTGACAAAAAGCATGAAGTAACTTGAAGGGTGAATCAATGTTTGTGATTCGACCTATCAAGCCAAAGCATGATCTCTGAACCTGAAAGGAGACCCAATCGTTTTAGGCTGATTTTTATTCTAAGCTTGGAGCACTTAAATTCTTAAATCGATTTCTCTCCCTTTATCCTCATGTTTTGACCTGACGATATGGAATCATTTATTCCTTATCTATCGACTTTCATTTTGAGCTATCATCAAACGTGATTATGCGATGGTAGTCTTCCTAAACAATCTCTCTGCTGAAGATATTATCAACTTATGTTCATGACTTTCTAGTCATACAAACGTTCTCAGCTGTGCTTATGGTTTGTTGAACTGCATAGGTAAACTTACTTAGATATTGCTACCTTGCAAAACATGTTTACAAATATCTTCCCTATTGTTCGCGTCACTTCTTGAATCGCTTTTGAATCCTTAACCTTGAAAATCATTGAAATTCTATCTTGGATATAAACAACAAGACTCGTTATTATCCTCATTTCAATATGGATATAAAGGTTCATAAACCTTCGTAACTTGTAGACATGGGTTTGGTCTAAAGGAAAAGACGTAACTTGGTATGTGTCCAAGTGTCTTATCTTCACAAGTGACAAAACCTAACCTTCGTGATCCTATGGATCTCCTGTTTAACTTTCCTTTCAACTAAAATGCTTCTTATCTTAGAGGCCATGATGTCAATTGGTGCATTATAGACCGATTGACTAAAATTTAATTCGACCCATTATCTCACAACATCGAGGAATTAACCTGTATCTGTTTCAAATATTCGTATACCGTGGTATGACGATAAAACATCGATCGTTATTTTGAATGATGGATTCATTTTCTGTCTTAATAATATTCTTAATCATTGTCGTGAACTCATTCCAAGATCTTCGCATAGCGTATTATTTTTAGACCGATGGTTGGTCAAAAGAGAAATACATATTCGCAAGATATGCTTTAAGATCGTTTCATATGGTGACGTTTGGGATTCTTAAATTCCGACGGATAACCTTTCTTATCATTGTTGGTCTTATCCTAATTTCTAGACACCACCTTACCACGAAATTATATTCTGGAAATTATGGATCGATAAGTTAAACAACTAAAGCATAGCAAGATTCCAATTGTCAGAGTTTGGTGGAACTCCCGGCGTGGTCCTGAGTTCACTTGGGAACGAGAGGACGAAATGATGCGCAAGCATCCTAACCTGTTCAAGAATGTTGCCGGTACTTCTTAATTTTCGGGACAAAAATTCCTCTAACAGGGGGATGATGTGACAACTCGGAAAAATTCATGATTTAATATAGTATTTATGTGATTATACAAATTAGTTTTTATATTTTGAATATTATTTAATAATAATATTAATAATAATAAAATAATATAATAACAACAATAATCATAATAATAATAACAATAATAATAATAAAAATATAATAATTTATTATTAAAAACTTAAACTAAAAAGTTTTGCGTTGAAATTGTAACAATTTAAAACTTGTTTTAAGAACTTTAAACATAAAATAACAAACATTACAAACTGCAGGGGGCAAATGTGAAACTTTATAAAACCTAGCCCCCCCGTCCCCGTCGACCTCCCTCTCCGGCCACCATCTCCGGCGACCTCCGACGAGACCCAATACCCCAAATAACGCGATTCCAGCTCGACTAGGCACTACCAACAAACTTGCGAGGATGATTCAAACACGATCCCCACAATAATTTAAAAATCTTAGTGCGATTACAACCAAACCAAACCACTCCACTTCGGCCGAAAGCTCATCCACGATCGAGCACTACGCACTTTAATAATCAAATTAATTGCGCACTCACGATCGTTTAATCATTTAAAACCTTCCATCGAGTTCAATTTGATCTGAAACACCTTGAAACACCACCTGCTACCACCTCATTCGGTCGCGACCTGCAACCCAGTCGAAAACCTTGATCCGAGCCTTCTAAACTTCAATTGATTGGTGGATTAGAACTAGGAACATCACACGAAGCTTTACTCACAGTTAATTTGATTAACAACAACAATTCGACATCAAACGAATTCAAGCCCCTGTCGCGACTGTTCTTCATAGGATTCATCTCCAATCCTTCACCATTCGGGTAATTGAACATACATACATACTCGTTTTTACATGGGGATCAAAAGCCCCATGATTATAATCGTTAACATATTCGAATGGGGTTCAATTTGATTCAAATCGAATTAGGGTTCTTCTGATTTGGGGATGTTCAATCGATTCGAGTAAAAAACAATTAAAAACCAAGACTATCGCGGCTGTATGCCTTAGTCTACTTGTGACAACTCGGAAAAATTCATGATTTAATATAGTATTTGTGTGATTATACAAATTAGTTTTTATATTTTTAATATTATTCAATAATAATATTAATAATAATAAAATAATAATAATAAAAATATAATAATAACAACAATAATCATAATAATAATAACAATAATAATAATAAAAATATTTTTATAATAATTTATAAAAATGTATTAAACTTGGGTTTAATAAGTCCAGGGGTTATTTTGTAAATTTTGAAACTTGAAATAAAAACTTTGGACATGAAATAATAAACTAAATAAAACTCAGGGACCATTTGTGTAATTTACCCAAACCGCCCCCTTTCCCCGTCGACCACCTTCTCCCCTCCGGCCACTATTCCGGCGGCCCTCCGGCGACTCCAAAAGCCACAAATCACTCGGTTTTGACTCGATTAAACACCCCGACAACATTTCGTGCAAGATTCGAAACCGTGGGCCACTGGAATTTGAATAATTGAATCGGTTTAATGGGATTCCCACTTCGACCGAAAGTTCGTCCGACACCCACCACAATTGCGCACTGAACAATAATAATAATCGAAATTGATGGTGCACTAACAATCTTTTAAACATTTAAAACCTATCATCAATTTCAATTTCATCTGAAACTATCAACAATACCACATTCGATCACCATCACCTCCGCGGACCTGCAAGTGGGTCGAACACCACCCTCTGACCTCTCTAACTCGAATTAAACAGAGGGCTATTCATCTTGGAGTTCATTCGAAGCTAACTTCAAAGTTGATTTGATTAACAACAACATTTAGGCATCGAACCGATCTCGTGACAGTCGCGACTTGTTCTTCGACTGTTCATTACCTATACATCTCTAATCGGGTAATTAAATATATGAACACGTACGAAATTACATGGGGAATCAAAGTCCAATGTTAATTTCAGTAATAGTTGTTGATTCGATGTTCAATTTGATCGATTTCAGAATTAGGGTTCTTGGATTTGGGATTATCCAATGGTTGTGCTTAACACTAATTGGAACCGGATCCTTGTGCGGCTGTATGCCTTTGGTTCACTGGTTTGGGCGTGGGATTGTGGGAAGGAGGTCACGGGTTCGAACCCGTGCACCTCCCATTATTTTTTAATGCCCTTTTTCAACATTTAAAAATATACAAAAATTTCCAAAAATTATAAAAATAAGTTTTAAAAACTTCCTTTATTTTAAAAGTGTCTAATTAATTTTCTATAAATTTATTTATTTAAAAACTCCTTAATGATTTTTATAAAATATTATATACAAAGGTTATGAATAATTATTTTTATACAAATAGACTCTAAATAATAATTTAAATTATTAATTTATTATTGAACATTATATTATCTGTAATTATGGATAAAACATGATAATGTCTAAACATAAATTAGATTTTATAAATTAAATTATAAAATCTTACTAAATAATACATGATTTACTGTAAATCATAAATAGATTTTAAATAAATTAATAACATAGATTATTATACATAATCATAAATAATGTTTATACATAATCATATAAATATAATGTAAATATGGATAACATAATTAATAATTAGATTATTTAATTATATGTTTATAACAAATCCTAGAAAAACCAAACCCTAGATCAATTGAACACCAGGTTCAAGATCTAACTTATTTAGGTTATGGATTTGTATCTATTTGCTTATGTGAATTATAATTCCTTAGCAGGAATTTACTAGCTTATCAACACCACATAAGAACTGAGGTGAGTTCATACTTAACTGTTCCCCTTTTTAATCATTTAAATATTTTGGGGATGAATACATGTTGTAATTAAATTTACAAATTATTTTTGTGTATTATGTTAAATAACAATTGAATCACATTTATGATTACATATGGTTACAATGAAAAACCTTCTCTGTATACTGGACTATTAACAAGGCAGGGATCTTTTGGATAGTACTATCGGGGTGTGACTTACCCCCACAAAGGTTTGGACATGTGGTCCTTATCAGATGCACAAAGATCTTATAAGTCATTCGGGATGACTGTTTTATGTGATGAGAAGGTAGAAGCGCATTATGAGTTTGCCATTATAGTTCCACATACAACCCATATGAGGATAAATGTAAAGGAGGATTTGCTCCCTCTGATTTGAAATTATTATGATTAATATAATATACACATAAAAAGGATAATAAACTATGATACATGGGCAAATCCTATGTGAAGGATTTGTTGGCTTGTACTTAGTAATGATAAACTATGATACATGGGCAAATCCTATGTAAAAGATTTGTTGGCTTGTACGTAGTAATAATAAACTATGATACATGGTCAAATCCTATATGAAGGATTTGTTGGCTTGTACATAGTAAGTATGTGGGATAGCGGGTTCACCTTATAAAAGGGTTCCGACAGGCTATTCATATAACAGTGAGAAATTTAAACTCATACTTTTACAGAAAATCCTACTTTGATGATAATTAATGGTTTATCAATTATGTTTTACTTACTTATGAACTCACCAACCATGTGTTGACACTTGATTTACATGTATTCTCAGGTATCTATTAGGAGCTTATGGACATGCACGTAGAATCATATAAGAGCTCAAGATACATATTGTTTATTATCTGAGATATGATTAGACGTGTTGTTAAGATACAATCTATTTTTTATTCCGCTACTCTGAATATTAATGAATGATTATCTAAAATTTATCATATAGATAACTGCATCTCATGTGTAACTACTGTGTTCGATCCTGTTTGCTCACCCCTCCGTGTTCCAGACCGGAATTTGAGGGTGTGACACTACTGGTTCCCTGTCCACTTGCAATCCTTGAGGTCACGGATTCGAACCCGTGCACCCTCATTTATTTTTTAATGCCTTTTTCAGTTTTTAAAAATATATAAAAATTCCTAAAAATTATAAAAATAACTTTTATAAACTTCCTTTATTTTAAAAGTTATCAAATGAATTTCTGGAAAAAAATATATATTATTTATTTATGGATTTAATAAATAAATAAATATAAAGACTACCTAAACATATTTATTTATTTTCAGATAATAAATAAATAAATTAAAACTTGTAAACGTTACTTATTTGATAAGATAAATACAAATTAGATTTTATAAATTTAATTATAAAATCTTACTAATTAAATACAAACTTACATATTTAAATAATGTCTAAAATTTATTTAGAACATAATGATATGTTAAAATCATTATTAAATTAATCAAATTTTATGAAATGCAAATCTTTAGTTATTAAAGAATTAACAATAATAATTAAAAGATTTAATTATATGTTTATAACAAATCCCAGAAAACCAAACCCTAGATCAATTGAAGTCCAGGTTCAAGATCTAACTTATTTAGGTTATGGATTTGTATCTATTTGCTTATGTGAATTATAATCCTTAGGAGGAATTTACTAGCTTGTCAACACCACACAAGAACTGAGGTGAATTCATACTTAAGTATTCTCCTTTTTAATCATTTAAATATTTTGGGGAGGAATACATGTTGTAATTGAAATTTCAAATTATTTTTGTGTATTATGTTAAATAATAATTGATCACATTTATGATTACATATGGTTACAATGAAAACCCTTCTCTGTATACTGGACTATAAACAAGCAGGGATATTTGGATAGCACTATCGGGGTGTGACTTAACCCACAAAGGTTTGGACATGTGGTCCTTACCAAGATGCACAAAGATCTTATAAGTCATTCGGGATGACTGTTTTGTGTTGAGAAGGTAGATGTGCACTATGTGTAAAGTTTGCCATTATAGTTCCACTTACAGCCCATATGAGGATAAATGTAAAGGAGGATTTGCTCCCTCTGATTTGAAATTATTATAACTAATATAATATACATATAAAAAGGATAATAAACTATGATACATGGGCAATTCCTATGTGAAGGATTTGTTGGCTTGTACTTAGTTAGTATGTGGGATAGCGGGTTCACCTTATAAAAGGGTTCCGACAGGCTATTCATATACAAAGTGATACCAGTGGGTAGTTTATACTCACACATGTATAGTAAATCCTACTTTGATGATAATTAATGGTTTATCATTTATGTTTTACTCACCTATGAACTCACCAACCCTGTGTTGACACTTGATTTTACATGTATTCTCAGGTATCTACTAGGAGCTTATGGACATGCACGTAGGATCATATAAGAGCTCAAGATACATATTGCTTATTATTTGAGATGTGATTAGACATATCGTTAAGAAACAATCTATCTTTTATTTTCGCTACGTATAATATTTATTACTCTGAATATTAATGGAATGATTATCTAAAATTCATCATATAGATAACTGCATCTCATGTGTGACTAATGTGTTCGGTCCTGTTTGTTCACTCCTCCGTGATAAATTCCAGACCCGGAATTTGAGGGTGTGACAGATTGGTTTGAGAAATATGAGTCCATCTTTGCTATATCTGGATGTCCAGATGCGAATAGGACAAAGTATGCCTCAGGAGCATTAAGTGGAGCTGCACTCTCGTTCTGGAAGACTGAAGTTTCAAGACTTACTCTCCTACTAGCCAATGCTATGGCTTGGGATGAATTCAAACAACTGATGAGGGAAGAGTACTGTCCGAGGGAAGAAGTACAAAAGTTTGAAACAGAGTGCTGGAACCACAAGATGGTGGGATCTGAGATTGAAACTTATACCACCGAGAATCATGAGTACGCAACTTTGTGCCCACATATGATGGAGCCTGCTCACAGAAGAATTGAAGGCTATATTCGTGGACTATCTCCAGTCATTCAGTCTATGGTCACTTCCTCCAACCCAACTTCAATCCAACAGGCCATTAGGATAGCTCACAAGCTGACTAATGAGGCTGTGGCTCAAGGGAAGTTGCCACCAAGGATCAAGGGTAAGGGTGCTGCTGCTGAAAGCTCAGGAAAGAGAAAGTTCAAAGATTCTAAAGAAAGTGAGAATCAAGGTGCAAACAAGAAGCAACATCCAGAAAAGAAAAGTGACAATCAGGGCATTCCGCCTAGATGTCAGAGGTGTAACAAGCGTCACCATGGCAAGTGTACTGCAGTCATTTGCTACAAATGCCACAGGAAGGGGCACACTGCTCCGGAATGTAGGACCAAGACTCAAGATCAAGGAAAGAAAGATAGTAATCAGCAGAATGATGGTAAGAAGGGAGTTACGTGTTTCAGATATGGAGAAAAGGGCCATGTTGCCAGAGATTGCACTGGGGAAAAGAAAGATACAGCTAAGGGCAGAGCCTTCGTGATTGGCAAAGGTGAGGCTCTAAAAGACCCTAACATTATTATGAGAAAATTTTTGTTAAATGATGTTTATACTATAGTTTTATTTGACACGGGAGCTGATAGAAGCTTCGTATCCAATACTTTCTATAAGCACTTGAATGTGGAACCTGTACCCCTAGATGAGTCATATGTAGTAGAATTAGCAAATGGTAAATCCTTGACGGCATCACAAATTCTGAAGAACTGTACACTAGGTTTATCAGGTCATATCCTACCAATAGACCTCATGCCCATTACTTTGGGAAGCTTTGATGTGGTAGTTGGTATGGATTGGCTATCCAAAAACTCCACAGAAATTGTATGTAAAGACAAAATGATTCGCATACCCTACCAAATGATGAAGTCCTATGTGTTGAGGGAGATAAGACCGGTGTTGTGATAGGAGTTATTTCCTACTTGAAGGCTCAAAAGTGTCTTCAAAAAGGACATACTGCTGTCCTAGCCTTAGTCACTGATACAGATAAGAAGGAGAGGAAGATTGAAGATGTACCAGTCGTCAGGGAATTTCCTGGAGTGTTCCCTGATGAACTGCCTGGTTTGCCCCCTAGAAGAGAGGTCGAGTTCTCAATTGAGTTAACACCTGGAGCTACACCTATAGCTCGGGAATCATACCGTCTCGCACCTTCTGAACTAAAAGAACTATCTGACCAGCTTAGGGGACTCCTGGATAAAGGATTCATCAGACCTAGCTCGTCACCATGGGGAGAACCAGTGTTGTTTGTAAAGAAGAAAGACGGAACTTTCCGAATGTGCATTGATTATCGAGAACTGAACAAAGTGACAATCAAGAACCGTTATCCCTTGCCACGTATTGACGACTTATTCGACCAACTTCAAGGTTCAAGCATTTATTCAAAGATAGATCTTAGAAGCGGCTATCATCAGCTGAGAGTCAGGGATGAAGATATTATGAAGACGGCTTTTAGAACTCGATACAGTCACTTTGAGTTCACAGTCATGCCGTTTGGGCTAACAAATGCACCTGCCGTATTCATGGACCTCATGAATCGTGTATGCAAGCCTTATTTAGACAAGTTTGTCATTGTCTTCATTGACGACATCTTGATCTATTCTAAAAATGAGCATGAGCATGAGGAACATCTAAGATTGATCCTTGAATTACTAAAGAAGAGGAGCTCTATGCTAAGTTCTCAAAATGTGATTTCTGGATAAAAGAAGTTCAATTCCTTGGTCATGTGATTGATGCTAATGGCATTCATGTAGACCCAGCTAAAATTGAATCCATCAAAAGTTGGCCTACACCATCTAATCTAACAGAAATTAGACAATTTCTTGGCCTAGCCGGCTATTATAGGAGATTTATCGAAGGATTCTCCAAGATAGCTCAACCATTGACCATGCTCACCCAAAGGGAGTAGCATATCATTGGGGACTTAAGCAAGAGGCTGCTTTTCAAACACTGAAACAGAAGTTATGCAGTGCACCTATACTATCCTTACCTGACGGCATTGAAGACTTTGTAGTCTACTATGATGCTTCTGTTTAGGGACTGGGATGTGTTTTGATGTAACGAGACAAAGTCATAGCCTATGCCTCAAGACAGTTAAAGGCTCATGAAAAGAACTATGCAACTCATGATCTAGAACTAGGAGCAGTTGTGTTTGCTCTTAAACTATGGAGACATTACCTGTACGGTACTAAGTGCACTATCTATACCGACCACAAGAGTCTTCAACACTTGTATAATCAAAACGAGATGAATATGAGACAGAGGAGATGGCTTGAACTACTAAATGATTATGATTGTGCCATCAAGTATCATCCCGGTAAAGCAAATATTATGGCTGATGCTTTGAGTAGGAAAGAACATACGAAACCTCGTAGAGTACGAGCCCTACAACTTATCATTCAAAGCAACCTACCGGCATAAATTCTAAATGCACACACTGAAGCATTGAAAGAAGAAAACATTAAAGATGAAAACCTCCAAGGGCTAGACCAACAGTTTGAAGTTCATTCAGATGGAGTACGCTTTATAGCAGAAAGGATTTGGATACCCCTATACGGGAATCTTAGAAGCTTGATCATGGATGAAGCCCACAAGTCTAGGTACTCTATCCACCCAGGTGCAGATAAGATGTATTACGACTTGAAGCTTGTTTACTGGTGGCCAAGAATGAAGGCGAATATTGCGACTTATGTCTCAAAGTGTTTGACTTGTTCAAAAGTCAAGGTCGAATACCAAAAGCCTTCGGGAATGTTGACCCAACCAGAAGTCTCCGTGTGGAAGTGGGAAATGATAACCATGGATTTCGTCACTGGCTTATCCAAATCTCAAACGGGCAATGACACCATTTGGGTTATTGTTGACCGTCTCACCAAATCAGCTCATTTCATACCCATTCGTGAGAAAGACAAGATGGAGAAGCTTGCAAGGATTTACATCAAAGAAATTATCTCTAGACACGGAGTGCAAGTGTCTATCATCTCTGATCGTGACGCACGATTTACATCTATCTTTTGGGATAAACTTCAGAAAGCTCTAGGCACTCGCCTAGATATGAGCACAGCCTATCACCCTCAGACTGATGGCCAAAGTGAAAGAACCATACAGACTCTTGAGGATATGCTTAGGCTTGTGTTATTGATTTTGGAAAGAACTGGGAAGGTTATCTACCATTAGTAGAGTTCTCATATAATAATAACTATCATTCGAGCATCAAGGCGGCACCATTCGAGGCCTTGTATGGACGTAAATGTAGATCACCGCTTTGCTGGGCAGAAGTTGGAGATAGTCAACTTACTGGCCCAGAATTGATCTTTGAAACTCATGAGAAAATTGTCCAGATAAGAGAACGCATAGCTGCTGCCAGGGATCGCCAGAAAAGCTACGCTGATAAACACCGCAAGCCACTTGAATTTTAGGAAGGAGATAAAGTTTTGCTAAAGGTATCTCCCTGGAAGGGAGTTATACGCTTTGGGAAACGAGGGAAATTGAACCCTCGCTACGTGAGGCCTTTTGAAATTGCCAGAAAGATTGGCCCAGTAGCCTATGAATTAAATCTACCTGCTGAACTTGGTGGTGTGCACAATGTTTTTCACGTATCCAATCTAAGGAAGTGTTTATCCGATGAATCACTGGTTGTGCTTTTAAAGGAACTGCAAGTAGATGAGAAACTCAGATTTGTCGAGAAACCAGTTGAAATCATGCATAGGGAAGTTAAACAACTAAAGCATAGCAAGATTCCAATTGTCAGAGTTCGGTGGAACTCCCGGCGTGGTCCTGAGTTCACTTGGGAACGAGAGGATGAAATGATGCGCAAGTATCCTAACCTGTTCAAGAATGTTGCCAGTACATCTTAATTTTCGAGACGAAAATTCCTCTAACAGGGGGATGATGTGACAACCCGGAAAATTTCGTTACCTTTAATTAAACTATAGGGTTTAAACTGTAACATCTCGTATTTTTATTAATTAAAGTTAATTTTATAAACAATTAAGTTTAAATACGTTGATGTTAATTTCAACAACAACAACAACAACAATAATAATAATAATAATAATACTAATAATAATAATAATAATAATAATAATAATAATGAAATTTATTATTAAAAACTTAACTTTAAAAAGTTTTGGGTTGAAATTGTAACAATTTAAAACTTGTTTTAAGAACTTTAAACATAAAATAACAAACATTACAAACTGCAGGGGGCAAATGTGAAACTTTTTAAAACCCAGCCCCCCGTCCCCGTCGACCTCCTTCTCCGGCCACCATCTCCGGCGACCTCCGGCGAGACCCAATACCCCAAATAACGCGATTCCAGCTCGACTAAGCACTACGACAAACTTGCGAGGATGATTCGAACACGAGCCCCACAATAATTTAAAAATCTTAGTGCGATTATAACCAAACCAAACCACTCCACTTCGGCCGAAAGCTCATCCACGATCGAGCACTACACATTTTAATAATCGAATTAATTGTGCACTCATGATCATTTAATCATTTAAAACCTTCCATCGAGTTCAATTTGATCTGAAACACCTTGAAACACCACTTGCTACCACCTCATTCGGTCGCGACCTACAACCCAGTCGAAAACCTTGATCCGAGCCTTCTAAACTTCAATTGATTGGTGGATTAGAACTAGGAACATCACACGAAGCTTTACTCACAGTTAATTTGATTAACAACAACAATTCAACATCAAACGAATTCAAGCCCCTGTCGTGCTGTTCTTCGTAGGATTCATCTCCAATCCCTCACCATTCGGGTAATTGAACATACATACATACTCGTTTTTACATGGGGATCAAAAGCCCCATGATTATATCGTTAACAGATTCGAATGGGGTTCAATTTGATTCAAATCGAATTAGGGTTCTTCTGATTGGGGGTGTTCAATCGATTCGAGTTAAAAACAATTAAAAACCAAGACTATCGCGGTTGTATGCCTTAGTCTACTGGTTCCCTATCCACTTGCAATCCTTGAGGTCACGGGTTCGAACCCGTGCACCCTCATTTATTTTTTTAATGCCTTTTTCAGCTTTTAAAAATATATAAAAATTCTAAAAATTATAAAAATAACTTTTATAAACTTCCTTTATTTTAAAAGTTATCAAATGAATTTCTGGAAAAAAAATATATATTTATTTATTTACGGATTTAATAAATAAATAAATATAAAGACTACCTAAACATATTTAATTGTTTTTAGATAATAAATAAATAAATTAAAACTTGTAAACATTACTTATTTGATAAGATAAATACAAATTAGATTTTATAAATTTAATTATAAATCTTACTAAATTAAATACAAACTTACATATTTAAATAATGTCTAAAATTTGTTTAGAACATAATGATATGTTAAAATCATTATTAATTAATCAAATTTTATGAAATGCAAATCTTTAGTTATTAAAGAATTAACAAAAATAATTAAAAGATTTAATTATATGTTTATAACAAATCCCAGAAAACCAAACCCTAGATCAATTGAACTCCAGGTTCAAGATCTAACTTATTTAGATTATGGATTTGTGTCTATTTGCTTATATGAATTATAATTCCTTAGGAGGAATTTACTAGCTTGTCAACACCACACAAGAACTGAGATGAGTTCATACTTAGCTATTCTACTAGCTTGTCAACACCACACAAGAACTGAGGTGAGTTCATACTTAACTATTCCCCTTTTTAATCATTTAAATATTTTAGGGAGGAATACATGTTGTAATTGAAATTTCAAATTATTTTTGTGTATTATGTTAAATAATAATTGATCACATTTATGATTACATCTGGTTACAATGAAAATCCTTCTCTGTATACTGGACTATAAACAAGCAGGGATCTTTTGGATAGTCCTATCGGGGTGTGACTTACCCCTACAAAGGTTTGGACATGTGGTCCTTACCAAGATGCACAAAGATCATATAAGTCATTCAGGATGACTGTTTTGTGTTGAGAAGGTAGATGTGCACTATGTGTAAAGTTTGCCATTATAGTTCCACTTACTATCCATATAAGGATAAATGTAAAGGAGGATTTGCTTCCTCTGATTTGAAATTATTATAACTAATATAATATACACATAAAAAGGATAATAAACTATGATACATGGGCAATTCCTATGTGAAGGATTTGTTGGCTTGTACTTAGTTAGTATGTGGGATAGCGGGTTCACCTTATAAAAGGGTTCCGACAGGCTATTCATATACAAAGTGATACCAGTGGGTAGTTTATACTCACACATGTACAATAAATCCTACTTTGATGATAATTAATGGTTTATCATTTATGTTTTACTCACCTATGAACTCACCAACCCTGTGTTGACACTTGATTTTACATGTATTCTCAGGTATCTACTAGGAGCTTATGGATATGCACGTAGGATCATATAAGAGCTCAAGATACATATTGCTTATTATTTGAGATGTGAATAGACGTATCGTTAAGAAACAATCTATCTTTATTTCCGCTACGTATAATATTTATTACTCTGAATATTAATGGAATGATTATCTAAAATTCATCATATAGATAATTGCATCTCATGTGTGACTAATGTGTTCGGTCATGTTTGTTCACTCCTTCGTGATAAATTCCAGACCCGGAATTTGAGGGTGTGACACGGAAGACTTAATTGAATCGTATGATTTGCAAGAAAGATTTAGAATTGAACACGTATATCTATCACATCCTAAAACATAAAAGGAAACTGGACTATGAATACTCACATTGAGTTCTAGAGTATGAGTTAAACTTATGACTTGATTAATGAAAATAGTGAAACCCTATATTAGCATGGTTATATGAATTAGAACTTATATTTAAGGTTATGGTTAACAGTATTGACCATAGGAATAATTGAATCAAAGCAAAGGATAGGAAAGGTTGTTGCAAGATCAAAACAGATTTGAGCAGATTTATTGTTATAGTTTCATATGATTATTAAAATCCTAAACCTTATGTAAAAATTCTAAAACTCTTAAATCTATTATTTTAAAATGTTTACGAACAACTTTTGTTCAGAAAACTTTTTAACTTCGGCTCAAGCAGCGATGCAAGGCCAAACTATTTAAAAATCTAAAGCGTAATAAGAACACTGAAATTAAGAATACGGTTGTTATCTTAAAAATGATGAATGGACTTAAAATTTTTAAAGACTTCAATAGAGAATAAGGGTTGAAAATCTCTTGAGATTTTATAGACGGTGAACTTTCTTGCACCAACTCTTACAAGTTGAAAAGAAGAGTTGGTGCAAGATTAGTATTTATAGGTAGGGAAATGAGAGTTATGGATGAAAAGTTTTATAAGCAAAATTAAAATTAGAAGGTAATAGGTGAGTTGTAAATGAGTCAAAGGAGATGGAGTAAAAGAGGTTGTATTAAAGTTGTAAAATTAGAGATTTTTATAAGGGTTTTAAAGACTTAAAAGCATTTAGTATTTTTTTATAAAAGTATAATAACTATAAACTTCTATAAAAATATTATGACTAAGAATTTCTATAGAATTAATGGTAGGAGTCCATAAAAGTCTAGTTTTATTATACATGTGCACAAAAGTAGCACATGTGTACTTTTATAAGAATTCAAAAACTTAATAATAATAATAATATAAAATCTAAAAATCTATAAATATATAAGAGATTTATGATATTACTAACTTAGGCTGCTAATCACTATGATCAAATCATATGGATATTCATTAAGTTCATGTAAACATTATGGCATACGTTGTCACGAATATAGCTATTATAGAACTCGTGTATAGCATGTGTAAGACTATAAGCTATCATGTATAATAAAATGTATCATAAAACAAAAAAACTAACATATAATTTTAAATGTTTTATTGCATAAACAATAAATAGAATAGAAAATAAAAATGAATCGAGTTACAAATACGTATAGCTGTCGTGGGTCACATCCACTACCATGACCACATGCAAGAGGCCGTCATTGGCCGACACATAGGACGTCCAGCCCACGGCACCAACGGTAGATGGGAAAAAAAGGCGGAGATGATGACACTTGCTGTGGAGGGGAAAAAAGAGGCAAACCCTCTCAACCTCTTCCTTTTTACCTACACACAACATCCACCACCATCATCACACGAAAGAGGCGACGATTGGCCGACGATGTTAAGGCCACTGCATAACGTCGGAGGGAAAAGAACGAGGCAAAACCCCTCCTTACTAGCTACAACAACACAAACCTTATAAGGATAAAATATAGTTTTTTGTGGTGGTACCTCATGTATAACTGCATAAGAAGTATAGTTTTCTAGAGTAGCTCCCCTGGTGTTTAATATACATATAATTAGCTTTAGTGAACTGTGTATTACACAGATTGCATAAATAAAATATTAAGTATAACAAAACTGTATTAATTATAAAAAGATATTTTAAAATATGATATGAATAAAATTATGTATAAATAAGGACTATGGGTAATAAAAATAATAATATCAGTTTTTTAACTTTTTTTTTCCTAAAAAAAAGTAAACATTTTGTTTAAACAAATCGTTTTAAAACAATAACCTTGTTAAAAACTTCCTTATTATAACTTTCAATTATTATTATTTTTAGTTTATAAAAAATTTACTTTTTATAAACATCAATTTTAACATATTTTGTATTTTTAAAAAGGTTTGATATCTAGAAAAATTCTTATTTATATAAATTTGTTTCTTTATAAAGATCATTAATAAAAATATATCTTTCTTTGTTTATTTAAAAACTATCTTTAATAGAAAATTAATAAATGATGAAATTATTTATAAAAAAATAAAAACAAAAAAATCTTAATTAAGATATATATTATGATGCCATAGGTTACTATTAATCTGTTAGTTACTGTTATATTAGAGCATGACTGATAGTAAACCTAAAAAACAATTAAAAACATGTCTAGTGAATTGACACATTAAAAAACCCATGTTATTAAAATCTTTAAAAATCACTTCAATAACAAAACGTAAAAACATTATCACATTATTATCATATTTTTATTTTAACCAACTCATTTTTTTCCCACTCGCTAATATATATATATATATATGTACATATATATATGCATATATAAATATACATATATATATGTATATATGTATATCTATATATGTATATATATATACATGTATACATCTATATATATATGTATCCATATATATATACATATATATATATATGTATATATATAGATATATATATATATATCCATATATATATACATACATATATATATACATATATATATATATACACACACATATATAAATACATATATATATATACATATATACATACATATATATATATATACATATGTAGATATATATATAGGTATATATATACATATATATATATATACCTATATATGTAGATATATATGTGTATATATACATATATATATGTAGATATGTATATATTTATATATATATAATATATACATATATACATATATATATATATATATATATGTAGATATGTGACGCCCTAAACCCGGCAGGGCACCGGAGGCACGTCACGCAGTTGGATTAATATTTTAAACACAAATCAGAGCTTTCTATTCACAGCGGAAGACTTTAAACACTATTATATATTAACCCAACTTTTAAAACATTTTACATATGATTGTATTAATTATACATCGCCCTATTTACATTATAAACTAGCCCTAAATCCTATGCCAGCAGTTGCTCCGGGATAGCGTCCTCATCGGCTCATACTTGCTTTCCACTATTATTAGAGGATCCCTCCTTACCTAGCACACACAACATACTCAAAACATCAGATAAACTGGTGAGTTATAATTTTCATTAAAATAATAACAATATCTTTACACATACAAAAGTTATATTTATATTGGCAATATTATAATTTCAACTTTTATCATTACTTTATCCCACTGGACTTGTCCCACCGAACGTCGGTTGCCCACATCTAGCAACTACCAGTTTTCCATACCCAGTAACGTCGTTTGCCCACATCCAGCAACTACCAGTTACTACACCCAGAAACGTCGGTTGCCCACATCTAGCAACTACCAGTTTCTATACCCAGTAACGTCGGTTGCCCACATCCAGCAACTACCAGTTACTACACCCGGAAACGTCGGTTGCCCACATCCAGCAACTACCAGTTACTACACCCAGAAACGTCGGTTGCCCACATCTAGCAACTACCAGTTTCTATACCCAGAAACGTCGGTTGCCCACATCTAGCAACTACCAGTTTCTATCTCTCATCCAGTATGATGCCAATTAATCATCTAGGGTCGTCACCACAAGATGCTCACAAAGCTGAGTGATCGTCATCACTCCTATCAAACTGTACAGTTTCACACCCAGGCATCTTACCCTAACTGGCCTGTTGAGATTTACATTACATTACCATTTCAAAAACATTTCTTTCACTTATTGCCAATATTATCACTTTCATTTACACCTCACACATTCTTTCTTTTAGCACCAGCTTTAACATCTTTTCATTAGTCATTTCACCCCATCTGACCCATTGGAACCATTACCATCACGTAATGATTAACAATATTCAGATGACTATCTTTTACACTCTACCTGACCCACTGGTATCATTACCATCACGTAATGATTAACAATGTTCAGGTAATCATCTATTACCCCCATTTTTCCCTCTAACAGCTTTACAAACTGTTAGAAATATGTCAATCATTACTATCACAATTCTGGTACTAAAACATTCAATTCATTTATCATTGTATGTGTGTTAGCCCGCATGTTAAAACCAAACATTTGAAAAGGGCTTAGAACTCACCTTATCAACTTCCTCATCACAATCTACACAATCCACGTACACAAGGTAACTAGTCCTTCCTTTAATCAAGGTATATCTAAAGCAATAAACCTTGATTCAGTAAAATTATTCTCAAATAGGGCCCTTATGCGATTGAACACTTATGCGAATGAGCAATCACGCGACTGGACCTATGCGGATGAACCATGCGACTGAACCTTCAGTCGTACGACTAGCGATTCATTCGCACGATTGAGTTCTCATTCGTATCCAGTGTTCGCTTGTCTTCATTCGGACTTCCAGCCAGGCGACTGGGTTCCAATCGCACGACTGAACCTCCATTCGCACTTAGTCGCACGACTAGACTCTCATTCGTGTGACTGAGTCATGCGACTGAGCCCATTCGCCTGAAACGAATCAGCAGCTGTGTTCTTGACGTTTTTGATCCAAACTCACTCAAAATTTGAGTTTTAACCATCCAAATCATACCATATTCAAAACAGATCCTATACACATCGTTTAAAATGGTTTCGGACCATTATTTCATCAAAACTTCGCAAAAACTTGGATTTGAATTCCTGGATTTTAAATTCAGAAATGAACCAGACCAATTTGCTGGTTTAAAACTTGTTTTGGATCAAATTCAACCATTTACACAGCTTATAACATCTCCGGATCAATCCGTGATGTTCAAAACTCACCAAAACGGGGTTTCGCCTAGTCAATTGGCAAGAACAGGGGTGTTTTGGGTGTAAGGAGAACAAGAAATTGAAGATGATGCAGATAAGAATCTGCCTTTAACCATATGCACCGCCTTACTTATCCATTCCTACAACTTAACCGCCTCACTTCCAGTCGCACGATTGAACCATTTGTACCACTGAACCGTGTGACTGAAGCTCATACGCCTACTATTCGTACGATTGAGTCTCAATCGCACGTAAGGGGTGCGACTGAAGTTCATTCGCATATGACTTATGCGACTGAACACTTAAACACTCAAACAACTCAACTTAATTTAATTAATCATAACTATAATATAATTTACAAGTCCGGAATTAGAAACCGGATGTTACAACTCTCCCCCCTTAAATAGGTTTCGTCCTCGAAACCAATTATTCAAACAACTGGGGATAATCTCTCTTCATCTCATCTTCTGATTCCCAAGTGAAATCAGATCCCTTTCTATTCGACCACTGCACTTTAACTAACTCAATAGTTTTATTCCTCAGCCTTTTCACCTTTCTGTCTACTATAGCAGTAGGTTTCTCAACATAGTTCAACTTATCGTCCACTTCTATATCATCCAAAGGTACATAAGCATTCTCATCGTGTAAGGCCCCGTTCCCGGGAAACCTCACAGTTGGCAATTCATAGCATAAATTCAGTTTAATAACAAAACATTGCAGCGGAAAATAATTAAACATTCGTTAAAGACTTAGAAACCCCATCATACTCATACATTTGTCCTTTAAAGGTAAACAAAACATATTCCTTGTTCATTAATTACAATAAAGACTTCATTAATAGGAATGCCATCCATATTTCCCCAAGTAGCTCCGTGGTGCCATCCTCAGCCTCAGCGCTTACCTGCCCACTATTATGCATAAAAAGTCAGCTACGCTGAGTGAGTTCTAGTTTTATATAAATAAGAAAATATAACCTTTTATCCTTCATATAATGAACACGCATACATCATACTACAAACATCACTTGCATCGCATTAGGCACGTTCATTATCTTTCATTCTTTCATTTCATTTCACTTCATCATAGGCGAGATTGCACAAGCAAGATCTCCATGTTGATTGACAACGAATGTCAATCCCCGTCGGTACACGTTATCCATGGTCACTACCCCCGACGGTTGATCGATCCCCGTCGGTACACATCTTCATGGTAGCTTCCCCCGACAGTTGATCCACACTGCTAGGCACGTAGCCCGCTCATGAATACGGATCCATCATCATACATCAGACCCACATAAGTGAAGTCTATCATAGTGCTTGCAAGACTTTTCATCATCAAATGGGCCCGGGGGTAACATTCGTTAAGTTCCACTTCTCGTTAGTATTATATTTCACTTAATATATATATAATACTTAGCTTATTAAGCACACAACATACCAAATACTAATCATCATAACACGTAACCGACCCTCCGCGAGACAGCGGGGGTTCGGGGGCGGCAGCCCCTGATAGCGGGGTCCTAGGGGCAGCAGCCCCTAGTGGGGTCCAAGGGGCAACGCCCCTGGCTGGGGCCGGGCTGCCAGGTCAGCGCGCCCGAAAATATTTTGAGCTATTTAAATGTCACATTTTACTTTAGAAAAATGTATTTCCTTGTTAAAACACCTTGAAATCCTTATCTTGAAAACCTTATATTTACTATGCATAATAGCCCCAAAACATGGAAAAACGTTTAAATAAGGGGGTCTAGAAACTCACCTGAACTTAGCAAATAGCTTCAATCCTAAGTTACTTAAGCTATAGTCCAAACACTCTAGCTGCACGATAGTTAATACACAAAAACGTCATTTTCTTCCTAATTTCGCCCACAGTTTCGCTGGCAGTTTCGCTGCCAGTTTCGCTGGCAGTTTCGCTGCCAGTTTCGCTGGGCAGATTCGCTGCCTTGAGCGCCCAACTTTCGTTGGAAATTTCTAGTTTCGCAATGTCTATGGGTCCACAGTTTCGCCCGAACGAAACTGTAGTTTCGCCCTAGCGAAACTGTAATTTCGCTGGAAATGTTCTTAGTTTCGCTGGATGATTATGCAAATTCGCTGGATGCATATACAGTTTCGCAGATCGCATAAAAATACGAACCAGTCCGTTTTTCACCCAAAATCACAACTTTTTACGTCCAACCTCTTAGTTTATCATCCATGAGGCTAAATCTAAGCTTCATACATGTTTTCATACGTAAAAATGTGACCTTTATGCGATTCTTTGCAACTTTTCAAAACCCAAAACCCTAGAATCCGGGTTTGATCTACAGAAGGGTTTAGGGGTTGATTCTTACCTTGTTTTGCTGCTCCTTTCTTGAGATTTGTTGCCCAAACACCCAGATCTTCAATCCCTTGACCTTAGTAGCTCCAAAACTTAAGTTTCTTGCACTTTCTCTCTCTACTTTCTCTCTCTACGGATTTTTGGACTTAGGGTTGGAATGAAGAAGATGGTGGCTGATTTTTGGAGTTAAGGGCTGATTATGGGCCTCCATTACTCAAGCTCTTGTCCATAAACCCAAATTAGCCCATAATCCTTTTTTTTATTAAATACCCATTAGTTAAGCCCACTTAACCTTAATGACTCGTTTGACTTTTCGGGGTGTTACACATCGGCCAAACACTTGGCAACTGTGACACGTGAAAGGTTGGGTGGATTCCTTGCAACTGATCAGGTAATTCTAGTTTATAAGCCACTTCTCCAGTCCGTTCTATAATTCTAAACGGTCCTATAAAACGGGGACTTAACTTTCCCCTCTTTCTGAATCTGATAATTCCCTTCCAAGGAGATACTTTCAACATAACTTTATCGCCTACTTCGAACTCTATATGCCTTCGCCTTTTATCTTCATAAGACTTTTGTCGATCCTGAACTGCTTTAAACCGAGCTTTGATCTGATCCAGTTTCTCATTCGTAGCCTGTACAATTTCCAAACTGCCCAACTCTTTCTACCCAACTTCTCCCCAGCATATCGGACTCCTGCACTTTCTTCCATATAACATCTCATAAGGGGCTCTCCCAATTGTAGAATGATAACTATTATTGTAGGAGAATTCAACTAATGGCAGATGACTATCCCAGCTACCACCAAAATCTATAACACAAGCTCGTAACATGTCTTCAACTATTTGGATAGTCCTTTCAGTCAACCCATCAGTTTCTGGGTGAAAAGATGTGCTATATAATAAACGAGTACCCATATCTTCATGAAACTTTCTCCAAAACCTGGAAGTAAAACACGTATCTCTATCTGACACAATAGATACTGGTACCCCATGACGAGCAATAATTTATCGAATAAACAATTCTGCTAACTTCTCGGAGTTATACGTTTCCTTGATTGGTAAGAAATGCCCACTACGTGTCAATCTATCTACTATGACCCAAATGGTATCATAATCTTTAGCTGTACGCGGAAGCTTAGTTATGAAATCCATTGCCAATTCTTCCCACTTCCATTTTGGGATCTCTAAGGGTTGAAGCTTACCATATGGCTTTTGATGCTCAGCTTTGACCTGAAGACACGTCAAACACCTATTCACATACTGCATCACATTAAACTTCATACCGGGCCACCAATATTCTTGTTTTAAATCCTTGTATATCTTAGTAGCACCAGGGTGTATAGAATATCTGGATTTATGGGCTTCATCTAGCACTAACTCTCTCATCTTAATCGGAACCCACATACGACCACATTTTGTCTTAACCCCAAAACTATTTTCTTCCAGATCCCTTATTTGACCCTTCATTCGTTCCCGCTTCACATTCTCTTTTTTTAATGCTTCTAATTGAGCCTCTCGTAACTGATGCATAAAATCTGGGGTTATCACTAACTTGTATGACTTAACTCGAATTGGAGGGTGTTCATTCTTTCTGCTTAATGCGTCAGCAACCACATTTGCTTTACCAGGATGGTAAAGTATTTCACAATCATAATCTTTCACCAACTCTAACCATCTTCGCTGGCTCATGTTCAATTCCTTCTGATCAAAGAAATATTTCAAACTCTTATGATCCGTGTAAATCGTACATTTCGTCCCATATAAGTAATGCCTCCATATCTTCAAGGCAAATACCACTGCTGCCGGTTCTAGATCATGTGTCGGATAATTCTTTTCATGTTCTTTCAACTGTCTGGAAGCATAAGCAATCACTCGTCCCCTCTGCATCAATACACAACCTAAACCTTGATACGAAGCATCTGAATAAATCACCAAATCTTCATTTCCATCTGGCAACGACAGCACTGGTGATTGGGTTAATTTCTGCTTCAGTTCTTGAAATGCATTCTCTTGTTCCGGTCCCCAAACGTATTCTTCATTCTTCCTCGTCAGTTTCGTTAACGGGGATGCGATTTTGGCAAAATCTTGAATAAATCTTCTAATAACCAGCTAGACCCAAGAAACTACGGACTTCAGATGGCGTCTTTGGAGGACTCCACTTCACTACTGTTTCAATCTTAGTAGGGTCTACTAAAATACCCTCTGCATTGATCACATGTCCTAAAAACTGTACTTCCCGCAACCAAAATTCACACTTAGAGAATTTTGCATAAAGCCTTTCTTTTCTCAATCTTTCCAACACTTCATGAAGATGGCAGGCATGATCTCCCTCATTCTTTGAATAGATCAGTATATCATCAATAAACACAATTACTGATCGATCTAACATTGGCTTGCACACCCTATTCATCAAATCCATAAAAGCAGCAGGGGCATTCGTCAACCCAAAAGACATAACCAGAAATTCATAATGACCATAGCGGGTACGAAACGCTGTCTTTGGTATATCTTCTTCCTTGACTTTCAACTGATGATATCTCGAACGAAGGTCTATATTAGAAAACCAACTAGCTCCCTGTAGCTGATCAAACAAATCATCTATTCCTGGGAGTGGATACTTATTCTTTATTGTCAACTTATTTAATTCTCTGTAATCAATACACATACGCATACTCCCATCTTTCTTCTTCACAAACAATACTGGAGCACCCCACGGGGAAGAACTGGGTCTAATAAAACCTCTTTCTAGCAAGTCTTCAGTCTATTTCATTAACTCTTTCAATTCTGATGGAGCTAATCTATAAGGTGGCTTAGCAACTGGCTTAGCACCCGGAACCAAGTCAATTCTAAACTCAACTTCACGATCTGGAGGAATACCCGGTAATTCCTCTGGAAACGCATCTACAAAATTTCTAACCACAAGAATGTCCTCTATCTTTCTTACAGGCTTTTACGAATCAATTACATATATCAAATAAGATACACACCCACGGCTCATTAACTTATCAGCTTTCATCATAGATATTATTTTCACAGTTGACTCCTTTCTATCACCATATACATTAATCGTTTTCCCATCCGGTGCTCTTAATTGAATTAACTTCTTATTACATACAATATGGGCTTCATGGTTTGCCAACCAATCCATACCCAAAACTACATCAAATCCTCCTAACACCATAGGATATAGTTTAATAGGCAATCTATATCCTTCTAATTCAATATAACAATCATCAATCATACTACTAATCATCACAGATCTATCATTAGCAGTTTCAACTACAAAAACTACCTCTAATGGTCGAACTTCACATGCAAGCATAGGGCAAAAATCAATAGATACAAAACTTCCACTTGCACCAGAATCGACTAACACATTAGCTGGAATTCCATTCACTAGGAACGTACCTGAAACTACATCTGGCAACGCTTTAGTTTCACTAGCTAACATAGAATATGCTCGCCCTTAGCCACACTCGACCCTTCTCCTAACCCTTTCGTCGATCTAACCGGTTCAGGCTTTCTAACTACCAACTTTGGACATTCACTTCGAATATGCCCCGTTTCTCCACACTCATAACATTTATGAGGACCTTCACTACATTCATTAGCATAATGTCCCATCTTTCCACATCTAAAACAAGTCCTGCTACCAATCATACATTCACCCTGGTGTAGCCTACCACATTTCCCGTAACG
The DNA here is from genome assembly GCA_024085815.1 of Flaveria linearis. NCBI lineage: Eukaryota > Viridiplantae > Streptophyta > Magnoliopsida > Asterales > Asteraceae > Flaveria > Flaveria linearis. The sequence continues at coordinate 67,694,759 of CM044013.1, read as the reverse complement.
TGGCAGCTCATTTCTGACATTCCTCAGAAATTGACCCCTTCCAAACCTACTTTTCTTTTGAAAAATTGGATTTTCAAATCGTCTTTGCACTATAGGTTCTTCTCGCCTCCTTTTACCCCATCAGGAGCAACATTACTACCATAAACTTCTTGATACATATCTGCAGCTAAGTTTACCGTCAACTGGTAACTACTCGGAGCAGATGATCTAACCAACTTCCTATCCTCCTGAGGCAACCCCTGTGTATACCTCAAAATTTTCTTCTCTTCAGGAACCACTAAATGAGGCACCAACCGCGCCATCTCCTCAAACTTAGACGTGTATTCCCTATGAGACGTATTACCCGCCTGAAACCGCAGGAAACTCATTTCTATTCGATCCATCTCGCCTTTCGGACAAAACTTATCCGATACTAACTTTCTAAATTCAGGCCATAACATTTTGTCAGTAGCCTCCTCGCCTAACGTCTGGATAATCGTATCCCACCAATACAGAGCCTCACCTACAAACGAGTGGGCTGCAAACTTTACCTTCTGATCCTCCCTACACTCACTCAACTTGATCACGGCTTCCATTTCACGAAGCCATTTATAAGTGGCTACCACATCCATAGCCCCAGAAAATCGTGGAGGATTACATTCTTTAAACTGACTATACGTAACTCCCTTTTTCTCGCTAGACCCTTCAGCTTTATCAACATTCCTACTTTCATCAGGTCAAGCTACATTCAAGGCTTTATGAACCTCCTCAGCAATTGCATCACGGAATTGCTGTCTCGTCATACTAAGCACCTCGGTGCTCTCATCAACATTTCTTTCCGAGGTTCCACCTTGTATTCTTTCACTCTCCCTATCAGCCATAACCTATTAAAACGAGATCAGGATTATTTGGTACTCGCATGTAAGTATATAACCAGAATACTATAAGTAAAGTAAATTATTAATAATGTTGGCCAAGTACTATTAATTGTTTACTTTACTTTTACTATTCTCGTTATTCCTTCTCATGATAGTCCCATCACCTTCTCTTGTTTTAATAAACTATTCTATCTAGCTATCCCTGCTGGCATATCTATTTTCTAGTTAAAGTCTAGTTATTATGACACTAGATCCCTTTAACTACTGCTCTGATACCAACCTGTGACGCCCTAAACCCGGCAGGGCACCGGAGGCACGTCACGCAGTTGGATTAATATTTTAAACACAAATCAGAGCTTTCTATTCACAGCGGAAGACTTTAAACACTATTATATATTAACCCAACTTTTTAGAACATTTTACATATGATTGTATTAATTATACATCGCCCTATTTACATTATTAACAAGCCTTAAATCCTATGCTAGCAGTTGCTCCGGGATAGCGTCCTCATCGGCTCATACTTGCTTTCCTCTATTATTAGAGGATCCCTCCTTACCTAGCACACACAACATACTCAAAACATCAGATAAACTGGTGAGTTATAATTTTCATTAAAATAATAACAATATCTTTACACATACAAAAGTTATATTTATATTGGCAATATTATAATTTCAACTTTTATCATTACTTTATCCCACTGGACTTGTCCCACCGAACGTCGGTTGCCCACATCTAGCAACTACCAGTTTTCCATACCCAGTAACGTCGTTTGCCCACATCCAGCAACTACCAGTTACTCCACCCAGAAACGTCAGTTGCCCACATCTAGCAACTACCAGTTTCTATACCCAGTAACGTCGGTTGCCCACATCCAGCAACTACCAGTTACTACACCCGGAAACGTCGGTTGCCCACATCTAGCAACTACCAGTTACTACACCCAGAAACGTCGGTTGCCCACATCTAGCAACTACCAGTTTCTATACCCAGAAACGTCGGTTGCCCACATCTAGCAACTACCAGTTTCTATCTCTCATCCAGTAGGATGCCAATTAATCATCTAGGGTCGTCACCACAAGATGTTCACAAAGTTGAGTGATCGTCATCACTCCTATCAAACTGTACAGTTTCACACCCAGGCTCTTACCCTAACTGGCCTGTTGAGATTTACATTACATTACCATTTCAAAAATATTCTTTCACTTATTGCCAATATTATCACTTTCATTTACACCTCACACATTCTTTCTTTTAGCACCAGTTTTAACATCTTTTCATTAGTCATTTCACCCCATCTGACCCATTGGAACCATTACCATCACGTAATGATTAACAATATTCAGATGACTATCTTTTACACTCTACCTGACCCACTGGTATCATTACCATCACGTAATGATTAACAATGTTCAGGTAATCATCTATTACCCCCATTTTTCCCTCTAACAGCTTTACAAACTGTTAGAAATATGTCAATCATTACTATCATAATTCTGGTACTAAAACATTCAATTTATTTATCATTGTATGTGTGCTAGCCCGCATGTTAAAACCAAACATTTGAAAAGGGCTTAGAACTCACCTTATCAACTTCCTCACCATAATCTACACAATCCACGTACACAAGGTAACTAGTCCTTCCTCTAATCAAGGTATATCTAAAGCAATAAACCTTGATTCAGTAAACTTATTCTCAAATAGGGCCCTTATGCGATTGAACACTTATGCGAATGAGCAATCATGCGACTGGACCTATGCGGATGAACCATGCGACTGAACCTTCAGTCGTACGACTAGCGATTCATTCGCACGATTGAGTTCTCATTCGTATCCAGTGTTCGCTCGTCTTCATTCGGACTTCCATCCGGGCGACTGGGTTCCAATCGCACGACTGAACCTCCATTCGCACTCAGTCGCACGACTAGACTCTCATTATGCGACTGAGCCCATTCGCCTGAAACGAATCAGCAGCTGTGTTCTTGACATTTTTGATCCAAACTCACTCAAAATTTGAGTTTTAACCATCGAAATCATACCATATTCAAAACAGATCCTATACACATCGTTTACAATGGTTTCGGACCATTATTTCATCAAAACTTCACAAAAACTTGGATTTGAATTCCTGGATTTAAATTCAGAAATGAACCAGACCAATTTACTGGTTTAAAACTTGTTTTTGGATCAAATTCAACCATTTACACAGCTTATAACATCTCCGGATCAATCCGTGATGTTCAAAACTCACCAAAAGGGATTTCGCCTAGTCAATTGGCAAGAACAGGGGTGTTTGGGTGTAAGGAGAACAAGAAATTGAAGATGATGCAAATAAGAATCTGCCTTTAACCATATGCACCGCGTAACCTATCCACTCCTACAACTTAACCGCCTCACTTCCAGTCGCACGATTGAACCATTCGTACGACTGAACCGTGCGACTGAAGCTCATACGCCTACTATTCGTACGATTGAGTCTCAATCGCACGTAAGGGGTGCGACTGAAGTTCATTCGCATATGACTTATGCGACTGAACACTTAAACACTCAAACAACTCAACTTAATTTAATTAATCATAACTATAATATAATTTACAAGTCCGGATTTAGAAACCGGATGTTACAAGATATGTATATATTATATATATGTATATATATACGTATATATGTATATATACATATGTATATACATATATATACACACACATATATATATATGTATATATGTAGATATGTACATATATATATATGTATATATACATATATAACATATATATACATATATGTATATACATATATGTATATATGTATCTATATACATATATATACATATATGTATATATATATATATGTATCTACATATATATATATATATATATATATATATATATATATATATATATGTGTGTATATACATATATGTATATATATATCTACATATATGTATATACATATATGTATATATATATATATATCTACATATATGTATATACATATATGTATATATATACATATATATATACATATATGTTATATACATATATATACATATACATATATATATACATATATGTACATATACATATATATATACATATATGTATATCTACATATATACATATATGTATATATACATATATACATATATGTATATATACATAGGGTAAGGCAGTGGCGGACCTATTAAGGGGTGAGGGGTAGCCTCCGCTACCTCTCAAATTTTTACGTGTAGTGTAAAAAAAAATTTTTATATAGGAAATATTTTTTATGGTTTTACGTTACCCCTGAGAAAATTTAACTTGTATTACGTTACCCCTGAACTAACTTTCTATATCCGCCACTGGGGTAAGGTTCCTTTGTTAACCTTTGTTTATTGCGATAACCCGTTAACCCTAATGTAACGAACACTTACACCACTGTAACTAACATTTACATCGCGTTACACCACTGATGTAACGATTTTCCTCCATTTTTAAAAACTCCACCATTTTTTATAACGTTTTTAACTTTTTTGTATTACTTTATTTGTTAAACAAATTACACCATTAAATAGATCTTTTTAAACACTATAAAAAATGGTGGAGTTTTTAAAAATGGAGGGAAAATCGTTACATCAGTGGTGTAACGCGATGTAAATGTTAGTTACAATGGTGTAAGTGTTCGCTACATCAGGGTTAACGGGTTAACGTAATAAACAATGGTTAACAAAGGAACCTTACCCTATATACATATATATATATATATATATATATATATACATATATATATACATATATATATACATATACATATACATATATATACATATACATATATATATATACACATATATATATATACATATATATATACATATACATATATATACATATACATATATATATAATATATACATATACATATATATACATCTTACTACTCTAATAAAAGGGTAAATGAGAGTGTCATGTGTCAGCACCACAATCATTCTCACCATTTTTTCCCGCTTCTCTCTCCTATTAAATAATTACCTTAATTACTAATAAAATTATTTTAATATATAATAAATTAAGAAAGAAATTTATATTAAGGTTATTTCTAAATAAATTGAAATTTTTAAAAAGTCAATTTTCTAAAACAAAAATAATCAAATTTGGGAGTTGTAATAAGAATTTTTTTTAAAATTAACATTTTATACGGTTTGTTTTAGAATAAAATGTTTATTTTTCTTAAAAAATTTAAAAAGTTAATATCTCTGTTTTATTATTTATAGTCATTTTCGATACGTAATTTCAGTCATATCATATCTTAAAATATTATTTTATAATTATTAAATTTATTATATTAATATTTATTTATTCAACCCTTGTAATACACGGGTTTACTAAAGCTAATATATATATATATATACATATACATATATTGTCACACCCTCAGATTCCGGGTCTGGAATCTATCACGGAGGGGGTGAACAAACAGGATCGAACACAGTAGTTACACAGAGATGCAAATATCTATATGATAGTTTTTAGATAATCATTACAATAATGTTCAGAGTAATATTATGCGTAGCGGAAGTAAATATAGATTGTTTCAGGACAACATGTCTAAATCATATTTCAAATAATAATCAATAGGTATCTTGAGCTCTTATATGATCCTAGTGCATATCCATAAGCTCCTAGTAGATACCTGAGAATACATGTAAATCAAGTGTCAACACAGGGTTGGTGAGTTCACAGGTAAGTAAAACATAGTGATAAATCATCAATTATCATCAAATAGGATTTATAGAAAAAGTGTGAGTTTAATTTACTCACCGGTATATGAATAGCCTGTCGGAACCCTTTTAATAAGGTGAACCCGCTATCCCACATACCTACTAAGTACAAGCCCAACAAATCCTTCACATTGAATTTGTCCATGTCACTTAGTTATTATCCTTTTATGTGTATATTATATTTTCATAATAATTTCAAATCAGAGGGAGCAAATCCTCCTTTACATTTATCCTCATATGGGTTGTAAGTGGAACTATAATGCAAACTATATAAAGTGCACATCTGCCTTCTCACTACAGAAACAGTCATCCCGAATGACATCAAGATCTTTGTGCATCTGATATGGATCACATGTCCATACCTTTGTGGGGGTAAGTCACTCCCCGATAGTACTATCCAAAAGATCCCTGCTTATTTATAGTCCAGTTTACAGAGAAGGATTTTCATAATAACCATATGTAATCATAAATGTGATCAAATTATTATTTAACATAATACACAAAAATAATTTGTAATTTCAATTACAACATGTATTCCAGCCCCAAAATATTTAAATGTTTAAAAAGGGGAATAGTTATGAACTCACCTCAGTTCCTGTGTGGTGTTGACAACCTAGTAAATTCCTGTTAAGGAATTATAATTTCACGTAAGCAAACAGATACAAATCCAAAAACCTAAATAAGTTAGATCTTGAACCTGGTGTTCAATTGATCTAGGTTTTGGTTTTCTAGGATTTGTTATAAACATTAAATCATTTAACTATTTTTGTTAATAATTAATGATTTATATAAAATTTAATTAGTTTAATAATGATTTTGACATATCATTATATTCTAATTAAATTATAGACGTTATATAAACATATAAGTTTATATTTAATTTTTGTAAGATTTTATAAATATTTAAATTTATAAAATCTATTTCGTATTTATATTATCAAAATAATCCCTAGATAATATAATATCCATTAATAATTTGATTATTTTAATTTATATTTAAAAACCCATTTTTGTATGGATAACAATTTATAATACATGTAATAATTATAATACATGTAATAATTATTTACATAAATAATTAGGGTTTTTAAATAATTGAATTTCTATAATTTTTATGATTTATCATTAATTAAAAATGATATGGTGTTCAATTAATGAATTAATACTTTAAATCATAATTTAAAGTCTATTTTTATAAAAATGGTTATTTATAATATTTTTAAATAATATTTATAAATTTTATTAAAGTATCTTTAATTAAATAATTTACAGAAAAATATTTAATGGTGTTAAAAATAACAGAAGCTTTTAAAAATTATTTTTATAATTTTTAATAATTTTTATATATTTTTAAATAGTCCAAAAAGGATTTTAAAAAAATTGGGAGGTGCACGGCTCGAACCCGTGACCTCCCTCCCCACAACCCTGCGCACAAACCAGTGAGCCAAAGGCTCCATATCGAACAGAACTCCAGCCCAATTAAACTTAACTACAATCCCGAATGTTCATCCCGAATTCAAGAACCCTAGAATTCAATTCGATCAAATTGATACTCAATTCGAAGATGATAATGTATAGGTTCATGGGGCTTTTGTTCCCCATGATCATCGAACATAATGGTGTATTTAATTTACCAGATGATGTCGAATTGGTGATGATTCTTCGAAGAACAGTCGCGACAGGGGAAGAAGATCAAATGCTATCCAAATGGTATTGGTAATCAAATTCTCTTGCAGGAAGCTTCTAATAGCTCAGAAGATCGAAATCCCTCAATCAAGTTTGGTTTACAATAGTTCTAGATAGGAGTTCGAGTGTGTTACAGGTTTCGGGGAAGAAGAGAATTAAATTGAAGTTTCTGTGTGTTTGTTGGTGTAATTGGAATTGTATACCGATTGGTCATACTTATACAATTGTTTAGGTACAGTTTAATTCGATTATTGTTGCGTTTTAGTGCGATTTGAAGTTGTAAAAGCGGCCGACAGTGTTCACGGGGTGTAGATCGATCGCACTCAGTTGGTTTTCGAATTATTGTGGGGCATTGTGTCCGAAATACTCACGGGATTGTGTTGGTACCCTTTGATTGAATTAAAACCGTGAATCTTGGCGTTTTGGGGTCTCGCCGGAGCCGCCGGAGGTCGGCCGGAGAGGGCGCCGGAAAACTGAGGGGGGTCGGGGTTGGGTTTTCAGAAATTACAAAAATGGCCCTCAACTTTTCCTCTTTTATTATTTTATGTTTTAAACCTTTAAAACATGTTTTAAAAATTACAGAATTAGTCCTTGGACTTATTTAATTAATTAAGTTAATAAATAATATTTTCATTATTATTATTATTTTCATTACTAACATTATTATTTTTAATAATATTATTATTATTATTATTATTATTATTATTATTATCAATATTGTAATAATACCTTTATTATTATTACTATTATTATTATCATTATTTTTAATAATAATAATATCATTATTATTATTATTATTTCATTATTTTCATTATTATTAATATTATTATTAAGTAATAATAAAAATATAAAAACAAATTGTAAATTCATATAAAAATTCATATAAATTCACGAAAATTTTCGGGTTGTCACATCATCCCCTGTTAGAGGAATTTTCGTCCCGAAAATTAAGATGCACTAACAACATTTTTGAACAGATTAGGATATTTGCGCATCATTTCGTCCTCTCGTTCCCAAGTGAACTCAGGACCACGTCGGGAGTTCCACCGAACTCTGACAATCGGAATCTTGCTATGCTTCAGTTGTTTAACTTCCCTATCCATGATTTCAACTGGTTCTTCGACAAACCTGAGTTTTTCATCTACTTGTAGTTCCTCTAAAGGCACAACAAGTGATTCATCGGATAAACATTTCCTTAGATTGGATACGTGGAAAACATTGTGCACACCACTAAGTTCAGCAGGTAGATTTAATTCATAGGCTACTGGGCCGATCCTTCTGACAATTTCAAAAGGTCCCACGTAGCGAGGGTTCAATTTCCCCCGTTTCCCAAAGCGTATAACTCCCTTCCAGGGAGATACCTTTAGCAAAACTTTATCTCCTTCCTGAAATTCCAGTGGCTTGCGGCGTTTATCAGCATAGCTTTTCTGGCGATCCCTGGCAGCAGCCATGCGTTCTCTTATCTGGACAATTTTCTCATGAGTTTCAAAGATCAACTCTGGACCAGTAAGTTGACTATCTCCAACTTCTGCCCAGCAAAGCGGTGATCTACATTTACGTCCATATAAGGCCTCGAATGGTGCCGCCTTGATGCTTGAATGATAGCTGTTGTTATATGAGAACTCTACCAAAGGTAAATGACCTTCCCAGTTCTTTCCAAAGTCAATAACACAAGCCCTAAGCATATCCTCAAGAGTCTGTATGGTTCTTTCACTTTGACCATCAGTTTGAGGGTGATAGGCTGTGCTCATATCTAGGCGAGTGCCTAGAGCTTTCTAAAGCTTACCCCAGAAGATTGATGTAAATCGTGCATCACGATCAGAGATAATAGACACTGGCACTCCGTGTCTAGAGATAATTTCTTTGATGTACACCCTTGCAAGCTTCTCCATCTTGTCTTTCTCACGGATGGGTATGAAATGAGCGGATTTGGTGAGACGGTCAACGATAACCCAAATAGTGTCATTGCCCGTTTGAGACTTGGGTAAACCAGTGACGAAATCCATGGTTATCATTTCCCACTTCCACACGGGAATTTCTGGTTGGGTCAACATTCCTGAAGGCTTTTGGTATTCGACCTTGACTTTAGAACAAGTCAAGCACTTTGAGACATAAGTTGCAATATCTGCCTTCATTCTTGGCCACCAGTAAACAAGCTTCAAGTCGTAATACATCTTATCTGCACCTGGGTGGATAGAGTATCTAGACTTGTGGGCTTCATCCATGATCAAGCTTCGCAGATTCCCGTACAGGGGTACCCAAATCCTTCCTGCTATAAAGCGTATCCCATCCGAATGAACTTCAAACTGTTGGTCTAGCCCTCGAAGGTTTTCATCTTTAATGTTCTCTTCTTTCAGGGCTTCAGTCTGAGCATTCAAGATTTGTGCCGGCAGGTTGCTTTGAATAGTAAGTTGTAGAGCTCGCACTCTACGAGGTTTCACATGTTCTTTCCTACTCAAAGCATCAGCCACAATATTTGCTTTACCAGGATGGTACTTGATGGCACAATCATAATCGTTTAGTAGTTCAAGCCACCTCCTCTGCCTCATGTTCAGCTCCTTTTGATTATACAGGTGTTGAAGACTCTTGTGATCGGTATAAATAGTGCACTTAGTACCGTACAAGTAATGTCTCCATAATTTAAGAGCAAACACAACAGCTCCCAGTTCTAGGTCATGAGTAGCATAGTTCTTCTCATGAGACTTTAACTGTCTGGAGGCATAGGCTATGACTTTGTCTCGCTGCATCAAAACACATCCCAGACCCTGAACAGAAGCATCACAGTAGACTACAAAGTCTTCAATACCGTCGGGTAGGGACAATATAGGTGCACTGCACAACTTCTGTTTCAGTGTTTGGAAAGCAGCCTCTTGCTTGAACCCCCAATGATATGCTACCCCCTTTTGGGTAAGCATGGTCAATGGTTGAGCTATCTTGGAGAATCCCTCGATAAATCTCCTATAATAGCCGGCTAGTCCCAGAAATTGTCTAATTTCCGTTGGATTAGAAGGTGTAGGCCAACTTTTGATGGATTCAATTTTTGCTGGGTCTACATGAATTCCATTAGCATCAATCACATGACCAAGGAATTGAACTTCTTTAAGCCAGAAATCACATTTCGAGAACTTAGCATAAAGCTCCTCTCTCTTTAGTAGTTCAAGGATCAATCTCAGATGTGCTTCATGCTCCTGCTCATTTTTGGAATAGATCAAGATGTCATCAATGAAGACAATGACAAACTTGTCTAGATAAGGCTTGCATACACGATTCATGAGATCCATGAATACAGCAGGTGCATTTGTTAGCCCAAATGGCATGACTGTGAACTCAAAGTGACCGTATCGAGTTCTGAAAGCCGTCTTCATAATATCTTCATCTCTGACTCTCAGCTGATGATAGCCGCTTCTAAGATCTATCTTGGAGTAAATGCTCGAACCTTGCAGTTGATCGAATAAGTCATCAATACGTGGCAAGGGATAACGGTTCTTGATCGTCACTTTGTTCAGTTCCCGATAGTCAATGCACATTCTGAAGGTTCCGTCTTTCTTCTTTACAAATAACACTGGTGCTCCCCATGGTGACGAGCTAGGTCGAATGAATCCTTTATCAAGGAGTTCCCTAAGCTGGTCAGATAGTTCTTTTAATTCAGAAGGTGCGAGACGGTATGGTGCCCGAGCTATAGGTGTAGCTCCAGGTACTAACTCGATTGAAAACTCGACCTCTCTTTTAGGGGGCAATCCAGGCAGTTCATCAGGAAACACTTCAGGAAATTCCCTGACGACGGGTACATCTTCAATCTTCCTTTCCTTCTTCTCTTTGTCAGTGACTAAGGCTAGGATAGCAGTATGTCCTTTTCGAAGACACTTTTGAGCCTTCAAGTAAGAAATAACTCCCATCACAACACCAGTCTTATCTCCCTCCACACACAGGACTTCATCATTTGGTAGGGGGATACGAATCATTTTGTCTTTACAGATAATTTCTGCAGAGTTTTTGGATAGCCAATCCATACCAACTACCACATCGAAGCTTCCCAAAGTAATGGGCATGAGGTCTATTAGTAGGATATGACCTGATAAATCTAGTGTACAGTTTTTCAGGATTTGTGATGCGGTCAAGGATTTACCATTTGCTACTTCTACAACATATGGCTCATCTAGGGATACAGGTTCTACATTCAAGTGCTTATAGAAAGTATTAGATACGAAACTTCTATCAGCTCCCGTGTCAAATAATACTATGGCATAAACATTATTCACCAAAAATTTTCCCATAATAACGTTAGGGTCTTTTAGAGCCTCACCTTTGCCAATAACGAAGGCTCTGCCCTTGGCTGTATCTTTCTTTTCCCCAGTGCAGTCTTTAGCAATATGGCCCTTTTCTCCACATCTGAAACAAATAACTTCCTTCTTTCCACCATTTTGCTGATTACCATCCTTCTTTCCTTGGTCTTGAGTCTTGGTTCTACATTCAGGAGCAGTGTGCCCCTCTTGTTGCATTTGTAGCAGATGATTGCGGTACACTTGCCATGATGACGCTTGCCACACCTCTGACATCTAGACGGAATGCCCTGATTGTCTTGGTGCTTTTTCTGATCTTGCTTTTGCTTGTACCTTGACTCTCACTGTCTTTAGCATCTTCAAACTTTCTCTTCCCCGAGCTTTCAGCAGCAACACCCTTACCCTTGTTCCTTGGTGGTAACTTCCCCTGAGCCACAGCCTCATTAGTCAGCTTGTGAGCTATCCTAATGGCCTGTTGGATTGAAGTTGGGTTGGAGGAAGTGACCATAGATTGAATGACCGGAGACAGTCCACGGATGTAGCCTTCAATTCTTCTGTGGGCAGGCTCCATCATATGAGGACACAAAGTTGCGTACTCATGATTTTCGATGGTATACTTTTCAATTTCAGATCCCACCATTTTGTGGTTCCAGCATTCGGTTTCAAATCTTTGTACTTCTTCTCTTGGGCAGAATTCTTCCATCATCAGCTGTTTGAATTCCTCCCAATCCATAGCATTGGCTAGGGAGAGAGTAAGTCTTGAAACTTCTGTCTTCCAGAACGAGAGTGCAGCTCCACTCAAGGCTCCGGATGCATACTTGGTCCTACTCTCATCGGGACATTCAGATATAGCGAAGATGGATTCACATTTCTCGAACCACCTTATGAGCCCAATGGCCCCTTCTGCACCAGTGAAGGTATCTGGTTTGCAGTCTAGGAACTTTTTATATGAATAGTGATGACCATTCTGAGCAGCCTGAGTGGCTAGGGCTGCAGCAACACCTTGATTGACCAAGGCTTGTATTTCTTCAGGAGTCATCCCTATTGGGACAGTTCTTCTGGCGCGTCCTCTACCTCTGCCTCTGCCCGCTAGTGCATCCATCTATCATGAAATTGTTTGGTGATAATTCACACTTTGACATATTCAATAGATGCATTTTATATCAAATATTCAAAGTATGGACAATTACTGTAGGACAGATGAGAATTTAAGAAAACTGGGCTTTTCGATTAAATTCGGCAAGGCACGAGTACTAAGGAAACAAGTCTCGCTTTAGGTTAGGACAAGGTAGCTTAGATTACCAAATGGAACATATCAAGGTAATTTGACCTATTTGCGTTAAGGAATTGTAGTAACTTCACGTGTTACAATAGCAGAAATCTTACTGCCAGAGTTTCGAAATCGTGAACGGATTTGACGAGAAGACATGCTGAATAATATGGAAAGAAGAAACCTTTATGGGTAATTGGTTTCTAAAACTTTTCAAAATAATAAAATCATTAATGAGATTGTTTAGAATAACAATGAGAGGTTAGGAGTGTAAACGTTCGGTTCGCAAACCAAAGCGAATACGTTGACTTATCAAAGTATTTGTGTCCACCACAACCTTAACGAGGACATGCGTACCTATAAGCGAATACTCATCTCGAGGGTTCCCAGGTGAGGTAATCAAGTTGTATGAAATACCTTGCCTAGACAGAACACCTTAAGATACAGGTATCCCACTCTTCCAGCATTGCATGTTCTCGGTCATGTGACACGGACTTTGACGAGATTTGAAAACCATTTGATTTAGGCGCGATGATAAGTGTAGATCCCACGTGTCGTTGAGAATAAGTTTAGGAATGAGTCAAAGAGTCAAGTCATGTTTAGGAAAACAACTATCTAAGTTTAAGCATATAACTTCTTAATCTTAGTCAATCTCTAACTAAGGCAATTTACTTTGTGCAACTATTGTGTGTGGCTATAGGCTAGATGCAATCCCTAACTCAGTATAACCAGTGGCTCTGATACCAATCTGTCACACCCTCAGATTCCGGGTCTGGAATCTATCACGGAGGGGTGAACAAACAGGATCGAACACAGTAGTTACACAGAGATGCAAATATCTATATGATAGTTTTTAGATAATCATTACAATAATGTTCAGAGTAATATTATGCGTAGCGGAAGTAAATATAGATTGTTTCAGGACAACATGTCTAAATCATATTTCAAATAATAATCAATAGGTATCTTGAGCTCTTATATGATCCTAGTGCATATCCATAAGCTCCTAGTAGATACCTGAGAATACATGTAAATCAAGTGTCAACACAGGGTTGGTGAGTTCACAGGTAAGTAAAACATAGTGATAAATCATCAATTATCATCAAATAGGATTTATAGAAAAAGTGTGAGTTTAATTTACTCACCGGTATATGAATAGCCTGTCGGAACCCTTTTAATAAGGTGAACCCGCTATCCCACATACCTACTAAGTACAAGCCCAACAAATCCTTCACATTGAATTTGTCCATGTCACTTAGTTTATTATCCTTTTATGTGTATATTATATTTTCATAATAATTTCAAATCAGAGGGAGCAAATCCTCCTTTACATTTATCCTCATATGGGTTGTAAGTGGAACTATAATGCAAACTATATAAAGTGCACATCTGCCTTCTCACTACAGAAACAGTCATCCCGAATGACATCAAGATCTTTGTGCATCTGATATGGATCACATGTCCATACCTTTGTGGGGGTAAGTCACTCCCCGATAGTACTATCCAAAAGATCCCTGCTTATTTATAGTCCAGTTTACAGAGAAGGATTTTCATAATAACCATATGTAATCATAAATGTGATCAAATTATTATTTAACATAATACACAAAAATAATTTGTAATTTCAATTACAACATGTATTCCAGCCCCAAAATATTTAAATGTTTAAAAGGGGAATAGTTATGAACTCACCTCAGTTCCTGTGTGGTGTTGACAACCTAGTAAATTCTGTTAAGGAATTATAATTTCACGTAAGCAAACAGATACAAATCCAAAAACCTAAATAAGTTAGATCTTGAACCTGGTGTTCAATTGATCTAGGTTTTGGTTTTCTAGGATTTGTTATAAACATTAAATCATTTAACTATTTTTGTTAATAATTAATGATTTATATAAAATTTAATTAGTTTAATAATGATTTTGACATATCATTATATTCTAATTAAATTATAGACGTTATATAAACATATAAGTTTATATTTAATTTTTGTAAGATTTTATAAATATTTAAATTTATAAAATCTATTTCGTATTTATATTATCAAAATAAATCCCTAGATAATATAATATCCATTAATAATTTGATTATTTTAATTTATATTTAAAAACCCATTTTTGTATGGATAACAATTTATAATACATGTAATAATTTATAATACATGTAATAATTATTTACATAAATAATTAGGGTTTTTAAATAATTGAATTTCTATAATTTTTATGATTTATCATTAATTAAAAATGATATGGTGTTCAATTAATGAATTAATACTTTAAATCATAATTTAAAGTCTATTTTTATAAAAATGGTTATTTATAATATTTTTAAATAATATTTTATAAATTTATTTAAAGTATCTTTAATTAAATAATTTACAGAAAAATATTTAATGGTGTTAAAAATAACAGAAGCTTTTAAAAATTATTTTTATAATTTTTAATAATTTTTATATATTTTTAAATAGTCCAAAAAGGATTTTAAAAAAATTTGGGAGGTGCACGGCTCGAACCCGTGACCTCCCTCCCCACAACCCTGCGCACAAACCAGTGAGCCAAAGGCTCCATATCGAACAGAACTCCAGCCCAATTAAACTTAACTACAATCCCGAATGTTCATCCCGAATTCAAGAACCCTAGAATTCAATTCGATCAAATTGATACTCAATTCGAAGATGATAATGTATAGGTTCATGGGGCTTTTGTTCCCCATGATCAATCGAACATAATGGTGTATTTAATTTACCAGATGATGTCGAATTGGTGATGATTCTTCGAAGAACAGTCGCGACAGGGGAAGAAGATCAAATGCTATCCAAATGGTATTGGTAATCAAATTCCTCTTGCAGGAAGCTTCTAATAGCTCAGAAGATCGAAATCCCTCAATCAAGTTTGGTTTACAATAGTTCTAGATAGGAGTTCGAGTGTGTTACAGGTTTCGGGGAAGAAGAGAATTAAATTGAAGTTTCTGTGTGTTTGTTGGTGTAATTGGAATTGTATACCGATTGGTCATACTTATACAATTGTTTAGGTACAGTTTAATTCGATTATTGTTGCGTTTTAGTGCGATTTGAAGTTGTAAAAGCGGCCGACAGTGTTCACGGGGTGTAGATCGATCGCACTCAGTTGGTTTTCGAATTATTGTGGGGCATTGTGTCCGAAATACTCACGGGATTGTGTTGGTACCCTTTGATTGAATTAAAACCGTGAATCTTGGCGTTTTGGGGTCTCGCCGGAGCCGCCGGAGGTCGGCCGGAGAGGGCGCCGGAAAACCGAGGGGGGTCGGGGTTGGGTTTTCAGAAATTACAAAAATGGCCCCTCAACTTTTCCTCTTTTATTATTTTATGTTTAAACCTTTTAAAACATGTTTTAAAAATTACAGAATTAGTCCCTGGACTTATTTAATTAATTAAGTTAATAAATAATATTTTCATTATTATTATTATTTCATTACTAACATTATTATTTTTAATAATATTTATTATTATTATTATTATTATTATTATTATCAATATTTGTAATAATACCTTTATTATTATTACTATTATTATTATCATTATTTTAATAATAATAATATCATTATTATTATTATTATTTTCATTATTTTCATTATTATTAATATTATTATTAAGTAATAATAAAAATATAAAAACAAATTGTAAATTCATATAAAAATTCATATAAATTCACGAAAATTTTCGGGTTGTCACATATATATACATATATATATACATATATAGGTAGAGGTCCTATTAAGAAATAAGTTTTGCCTAAGTAGGCTAAGAAGGAATAAGGAGATTGCATGTGGCACTCTTCAAATTAGGATTAAAGGGCATTATGGTCCTAAAACATACTCATTAGTCCCTTTTGTATTTTATCAAAATGCAGCACAAATTCGAATGCAATGTGATGTATTTAATTTAATATTTTTATTCAACTCATTTATGTTTCGAATCTAGTTTGTGAATATTTTTATTCCTAGATATACAATTGATATGTAACCAAAACTTTATGACTTGAATTCAATTCAAGAAGAACGACGTCACTTTGGTTTATGACAAATTTCACTACATCAGATATATTCATGGGACTCCAATGGAACCATGAAAGATTCTACCATGTTGTTCCACTCCAATAATATATATTTTAATGTTATTTCTTAAGTAATAGGTTACGTAAGAGCTTCATGTATTAGTTTAATGTTATACTATTCAAACAAGCCAGCCACCTCTTGTGTAATGCCTAGCTCATGATAGTCAAGTAAGAGCTTCACGTATGAGTTTAATGTTATTTCTTACGTAATAGGTTACGAAAGAAGAGAAGAATAACAGGTTATGGAAGAAGAGTCGATGGGTGCTGTGACATCCGGTAATTTTCCGTTACCAAACTCCGTTAGTTCCGTTAAGTTTTGCATACACGTGTCGTAAGCACACACTAGTTGTCGTTTGACGTTGGTGATTTAAAAATAATTAATAATGTTAATTTAATTATAATCTAGTTGAAAAGATGATTACTATGTTATGTTATGTTTTTACGCGATTTAAAGACTATTTGAGAATTTTATCGCGTAACGCGGAAACGCGCGTGTTAATTCGTATGTTGCGTGTTTTATAAAGATAAAAATATATAATGATTATTACTAGCTTATATATTTTATATGGTTAAAAACACCTTAAAAAGAAGTTAAAAGCTGATTTTTATAAAATACAAGTAAATAGGGCTAAAAGGGTAATTTGTGTAAACTAATTAATAAAAAAAAAAAACCCTAGCCACCACCCCCTCCCAATTCACGACTGCACTTCTCTCCCTCTTCAAACCTGCGAATTCAGCCTACAATACACACATACAAGTCGATTTGGTTGGTCTCAAGGATTGCAACAAGTTAGAATCATCAAATACAAGCCATAACAAGTGTAAAGGTTAGATTTTCGTGAGTTTTCATATGTTCTTGATGTGGCCGAAGCCTATGCTGCGATTTTGGTGTTATGGGACTGAAATCTTGATGTTTTGTTGATATTAGTATGTTAGTTGGATTGATTACATGTCGTTTAACGTTGATTATGCACGAATTTTATGTTTTTAGTGGATTGATCATGAACTTGGGTGGTTTAGAACCCTAATTCGAAATTGATGGCTATAACATGGAATTGATGAATGTTTGATGTTGTTGGGTTGTTAATTAGGTTGTATGAATGCTAGAAAACATGGATTTTACAAGGAATTGGTGAATAGAAGGATTTGTTCATAGGTTACTAGTAATAGTAACTTTATTTTGAATGTAATGTTGAATTGTTAGTGTGTTGATGTTATAGATGTGTTTATGATGATATTGGTTGTTAGAGTGATGATATGAATGCTAGGAACCTTAAGTTTGATGTTGTTGTTCAAATCTTGCCATTAGTGGAAACTTTTTGAGCATAGGTTGTTGAATTATGATGGTTAGATGTTGTTGATCATGTTTGAGTGTTTGGATGAACTGGATATGGTATGTTATCGATGTATGCATGAATATATTGGATGTTTGTTAGATTTTGGTGATGGCTTTCCCAAAAGGGAAACTTTATCTTTGGTGAACATTGAATATTGAGAATTGGATTTATTCATGGCTTTAGGATCATGCTAGAATGATTGTTATGGATGTCTAAAGTGGTGGAATATGTTAATTGGGTTGTATGGAATGTTCATTTTGGTTATTGGGTGATTATTGCACTTTGGTGGTCATGTATGTTTTGGTATGTTGGTTAGTAACTAGGACAGCATGTTTGGGATTGGAATTAGTCATACTAATGTATGTTGCATGTATTAGGCATCTTGTATGCGTTGTGAATAGTATGAATGACTATTTGGTAAATTATCTGTTTTGACCCATATATGCTAAATCATGGCTATAGGTCATGTAAGTAGGTTATGCATGATCTAACCTGTTATATGATACACTAGTTGTGTTTTGAACACACTGAGCATGCTAGTTGCTAAGGATTTATACAACTTGTATGATATGAGCATAGCATGATGATTTAGGTAATGTATTGGGAATGTAGCATCAAATGTGAGTCATTGGAATGTTAAACATGTATGCTATATGCTTATGTATGTTTAAATGGTTTACAACGCATAATGTCACCAATGGGTCAAACGGGTCAACTAGGTCACATGTATGTTGTTTTTATAGAACCTTGAGTTCTTTGTTTGTAGAACACTTAAGGTTTCTCTTGGGATTTCTGTGTACATGTACTTATGTACTTGTGTGTTCTAGGTAACCTTTGAAGGTTGTCTTTCCACTCGTCCTTGTCAAGTTAAACCTTACTTGTCTAACACGCGTATCAGGTGAGTTCATGCCCCACTGTTTTACTAAATCTCTTTTGGGGGAGATAGCATACTGGTAATGTTACAAACGTTTTTTTATATATTTAAGATGTGTATGGATATTAATATAGTGCTGTTATCATTGTACAAGTCCTCACACTTTCGAATTGTTAATATTGGATAGCGGGGAAAGTTGGGTAGTACTACTGGGTGTGACGAGCCCCACCTGTGTGACTTGAGGTCAACCGGGTGCAATTTGTCCTATGATTATTCGTCACGATATGGTGAAGTCGTGACGGGAGGCAAACATAACATAGTCAGCTTCAATGTCGAAATCACTATGTATTAATATCGTTTGTTAATGGACTAGCTAGCTATTACAATGCACATGCTTAATTATACGCTATTGATAAACTGTTATGTTTATACGCTACTGATAAACTGTTATGTTTATACACACTTGATAAACTGTTATGTTTATGCACAAACTCTTGAACTCACCAACCATGTGTTGACTCTTTAGTATGCTATTCTCAGGTCATTAAGCTGGATTGCTGATAGGAGCACTTCACGAGTCAGCATGCATATTTTTCTTAAAGATTTATAACCACCCGTCTTTTACTTATGGTTTAAACTATTTGGTTGGCACTTGTTTTGCCATATGGTACTTTCTTATGTTTTGGGTTTGTTTTTTTACTTTACGCTTCCGCAGTTTTTTTAAATTTTAAACTCTGGTTGATTTACATTAAACGTAGCATATAGAGTCGTTCCGAGTAACTATTGACTGTGATCCTGGTTTGTTCACACGCCTCGCGGTAAAACTCCGCACGTGGATTTTGAGGGTGTGACAGATTGGTATCAGAGCCATTGGTTATAGAGAACTAGGTTGCATACACACTAGACTATAACCGCACACAGTTAGTTAGTTACTTGTTCCTGATTTTTCTACTGCATACTCATTGGCATACACATCACACTCTCTGCAGCATGGCATCGTCTTCGAGAGCACGTGGTAAACTACCGGCATCACCCACACGACCTGAGTCCCCACCTCCTGGACCAGTGCCTGACGACGGACTAGACTGGCCTCGTGTGGACTATCCACGAGGTGAATTCGACTGGGATCAACCATTCGTGGCACCTGAACGTGACCCTCCCCGTGATTGGAACTTCTACCCGAAGTTTGTGGATCACCTTATGTATCGGGAACGCGTGCCTATACCAAGACCTCAGACTAGGATCAGCACTGGACAACCATTACCGACACTTCCGCGGCTGGTGCAGCCCAATGAACAGGTCGTTGCTGCATTGGTGGCAGCACTGGACACGGAGCAACACCGGGTCCGACGACTTACTGGCAGTGTCTGTGCACTACAACACGAGGTGTACACGCTGCGACACCAACTGGGTGAACTAGGGGATCAGCATGGTAAAACCTTGGAGGGGTGTTACCAAATGCGTGATGGTTATGACAGGCTGAGTGGACGCGTGACCGCACGGGAACAGCGCGATGAAGAAGTCGACAACCGGTTTGCTGCTTTAGAGGCCCAGTTGGCGGCACTTCAGATAGCCTTAGCTCCTGCTCCGGTGGAGGCCCCGAAGAGGAGGAGGAACCTGAAGAGGAACCTGAGGAGGAACCTGAAGAGGAGCCCGTGCAGATGGACGATGACAGTGACGGCTCAGGCATAGTAGATTGATACTCTTTTATTTTCTTTAAACAAGTGGACTATGTAGCGTTTCTTATTTTGGAACCTATGTGGGAAGGGTTGTTTCCCCACTCGAACAACAAACTCAAATTTTGACATTGATAAATGACTTGTGACTTATTTGCAATTTATTTACCTTTGGTTATTATTTTTGTTAATAATGTTGTGGTTGTGATGATTCATTACTTACTTATTGTTTATTATACTTCAATGAGATAAATATGTTTGATGTTACTCATTATTGTATTTGTGAATGTAAAGTGAATAATGGACGCCCGAGGACGTGGACGTGGCCGAGGACGCGGGCGCGGGCGTGGACGCGGCGCCGGTGACCAAGGTGCTGGTGGCCAAGGCGCCGGTACCATAAATATAACCCTGCAGAACTAGCAGCCCTGATTAATGCACAAGTCCAGGCAGCGTTAACTGCTGCTCAAGTAGGACAGGCTGCAGGTAAACGATAATGGAAAATTTTTGTCAAATCCTATAGATAATCGAATAAGACATCTGATCAATATTTATCATGTTAAAGCAGGACCGCCAGCATGTACCTACAAGTCCTTCATGGACTGCAAACCCCACACCTACAGTGGAACCGAGGGAGCTGTAGGGTTGGTGAGGTGGTTTGAGAAAACGGAGTCCGTTTTCTCAAAATGCAACTGTCCACCTGCTGACCAGGTGAAATATGCTACGGGGACACTCGATGGTGCAGCATTGTCCTGGTGGAACGCGCAGGTGCAGATGCTAGGGCAGGCCATGGCAGATGAACTCCCATGGAATGAATTCAAAGATATGATGATCGAGGAATACTGTCCTCGAAGCGAAGTCCAAAAGTTGGAAATGGAATTTTGGCAGCTGAAAATGCAAGGTTCCGAGATCGAGGCCTATACCACAAGAACCCACGAGCTGGCCACACTATGCCCTGGAATGGTGAATGAAATGCATAAGCGAGTGGAACATTACATCCGGGGATTGGTGCCCGAAATTAGGAGCCTAGTGACTTCCTCTAACCCCGCCACTATACAACAAGCTATCCGACTGGCCCACAAATTAACTG
The DNA here is from genome assembly GCA_024085815.1 of Flaveria linearis. Classification (NCBI taxonomy): domain Eukaryota; kingdom Viridiplantae; phylum Streptophyta; class Magnoliopsida; order Asterales; family Asteraceae; genus Flaveria; species Flaveria linearis. The sequence goes on along the minus strand of CM044013.1, from coordinate 67,672,841 downwards.
ACGAAGCTGTGGAGCAAGGGCGGTTGCCAAAACGGGGCGCTGCTGCAAGTGTACCTGACAACAAAAGAAAGTGGGATACCTCCAACAACACCAACAACAATAACAACAATAGGGCATCATCATCATCATCCGGTGGTCAACACCAGTCTCAACAGCAACAACAACCACAACAGCAACAAAGAAGGTTTGACAACACTCGTAACTTCAACCAGTCAACTTCAAACAATCAAGGACCGAGCGGCTATGGTGGTAAACAGCCGATGTGCACGCGGTGCAACTATCATCACGTTGGGAAATGTGACAATTACAAGTGTCAGCGGTGTGGTAAAATGGGACACTTGGCTAAGGATTGCCGTGTTGAGATGGTTAGGAAAGCCCAACAACCTCAGGAGACTCCAAAAGGTTGTTTCGAGTGCGGAAAGGAGGGGCACTACAAACGAAACTGCCCGCAGTTGAGGAGGAACGGTAATGGCAATGGCCAGAACAACAACAACCAAGGTAACAACAACAACCAAGGTAACAACAACAACAAAGATGGGAACGGCAATGGTAACGGTGGTAATAATAATGGAGCCAAGGGGAGAGCCTTCGTCATTGGCTCAGGTGAGGCTCTAAACGACCCCACTACTGTTACTGGTAGATTTTCTGTAAATGGATGTTTTGCTACCGTATTGTTTGATACTGGAGCCGATAGGAGTTTTATATCCCTAAAGTTCTGTAGTCTCTTAAGCGATATCCCTTCTGCCTTAGAATCCAAATATACCGTGGAATTGGCTGACGGTAAACAGATCCATGTGACACACATTCTTAAAGATTGTAAGATTGAACTCGCTGGTCATACTTTCGCTATAGATCTTATGCCCGTTACACTAGGAAGTTTCGACGTTGTGATAGGCATGGATTGGCTCTCAAATAAGCAAGCGGAAGTCATATGTCACGAGAAGATCATACGAATTCCTGTTGGTGACGAAATTCTCACAGTCCGAGGCGATAGGAGTGGTGCAGTGATGGGCATTATCTCCTATATGAAAGCACAGAAATTACTACGAAAAGGTCGCTTGGCTATCCTGGCACTCGTCACCGATAAACAACCGGAGGAAAGGCGAATGGAAGACATACCCGTCGTACGAGACTTTCCCGAGGTGTTTCCAGAGGATCTTCCTGGATTACCACCTCATCGTCAAGTGGAATTTCAAATTGAACTGACTCCCGGTGCAGCCCCGATTGCTAGAGCACCTTATCGATTGGCACCGAACGAACTACAGGAGTTGTCATCACAACTTCAGGAGCTTTTAGATAAGGGCTTTATTCGACCTAGCTCATCACCTTGGGGAGCCCCTGTTCTTTTTGTTAAGAAGAAAGATGGCACGTTTCGAATGTGCATCGATTATAGGGAGTTAAACAAAGTCACAGTTAAGAACCGATACCCTTACCTCGCATCGACGACTTATTTGATCAGCTTCAGGGATCCAGCTATTATTCGAAGATCGACTTGAGATCCGGTTACCATCAACTCCGAGTCCGTGAGGAGGATATCTCCAAAACTGCATTCCGTACTCGTTATGGTCATTACGAATTCTTGGTCATGCCTTTTGGGTTGACAAATGCACCTGCGGTGTTCATGGATCTCATGAATCGTGTGTGCAAACCCTACCTTGATCAGTTTGTTATTGTGTTTATCGATGACATACTGATATACTCTAAGACCAAGGAGGATCATGAAGAGCATCTACGATTAATCTTGGAATTGTTGAAGAATGAGCAACTGTATGCCAAATTCTCTAAGTGTGACTTTTGGATACGCGAAGTACAATTCCTAGGCCATATTGTTAATGAGAAGGGTATACACGTTGATCCTGCCAAGATTGTGGCAATAAAGAATTGGGCCATACCTAAAACACCGAGTGAGATACGACAATTTCTGGGATTAGCGGGGTATTACCGACGGTTCATAGAAGGATTTTCTAAGATTGCACAACCTCTCACCGCTTTGACCCACAAAGGAACAACATACAAATGGGGGGAAAGTCAAGAGGCGGCTTTTCAGCTATTGAAACAGAAACTCTGTAGTGCACCGATATTGGCACTGCCAGAGGGGACGGATGATTTCGTGGTGTATTGTGACGCATCCATCCAAGGATTGGGTTGTGTTCTGATGCAGCGCGATAAGGTGATAGCTTACGCCTCGAGACAACTAAAGGTTCACGAGAAGAATTATACTACCCATGATCTGGAGTTAGGTGCAGTGGTTTTTGCCTTAAAGATTTGGAGACATTACTTGTACGGTACCAAATGTACTATCTATACCGATCACAAGAGTCTTCAACATATCTTTGAGCAAAAAGAGTTGAATATGAGGCAGCGGCGTTGGGTGGAACTTTTGAATGATTATGATTGCGCTATCAAGTACCACCCTGGAAAGGCGAACGTAGTTGCTGATGCCTTAAGCCGAAAAGAAACAGTTAAACCCAGGCGAGTGCGAGCCTTGCAACTCACGATCAGTACCCAATTGCCTGAACAAGTTAAGGAAGCACAAATGGAAGCCTTAAAAGAGGAAAACATTGGTCTTGAGTCATTACGGGGAATGGATAAACAATTGGTAGTGAAGGAGGATGGAATTCGGTACTTCATGGATAGACTTTGGGTGCCTGTTTATGGAAATCTCAGGGATTTGGTTATGAGCGAGGCTCACAAGTCTAAATACTCTATACATCCTGGATCTGACAAGATGTATCATGATCTAAAGGCGCACTATTGGTGGCCTAACATGAAAGCAGACGTAGCTACATATGTGAGCAAGTGTTTGACTGTTCGAAGGTAAAGGTGGAATACCAAAAACCATCCGGACTGTTACAGCAACCTGAGATACCGATGTGGAAATGGGAACAAATTTCCATGGATTTTATCACTAAACTACCCCGGACTAATACTGGTTGTGACACAATCTGGGTCATTGTGGATCGGTTGACCAAGTCCGCTCACTTCCTTGCAATTAAGGAAACGGATAAGATGGAGAAGCTAACCCGATTGTATCTCAAGGAAATCGTTTCGAGACATGGCGTACCAATCTCAATTATCTCTGATCGCGATGCTCGTTTCACGTCACACTTCTGGCAGTCACTACAAAAGTCTTTGGGTACACGATTGGATATGAGTACTGCTTATCATCCACAAACTGATGGTCAGAGTGAGCGTACCATACAGACTTTGGAGGATATGCTACGTGCTTGTGTGATTGACTTCGGAAACAACTGGGAAGTTCACTGCCCCTGGTGGAATTCTCCTATAATAACAGTTATCACACTAGCATACAGGCGGCACCTTTCGAGGCTTTGTATGGGAGAAAGTGTAGATCACCGGTTTGCTGGGCTGAAATTGGTGATAGTCAACTAACGGGTCCCGAACTCATTCATGAAACAACTGAGAAGATTGTGCAGATACGGAACCGTATGGCTGCAGCAAGGGATAGACAGAAAAGTTATGCTGACAAGAGGCGGAAACCTCTCGAATTTCAAATTGGCGACAAAGTGTTATTGAAAGTCTCACCGTGGAAAGGCGTAGTTCGGTTTGGCAAGCGAGGAAAGCTGAATCCGAGGTATGTTGGACCATTTGAGATACTGGAAAGAATAGGTCCGGTGGCCTATCGACTAGCCTTGCCTGATTCGCTGAGTGGAGTGCACAACGTGTTTCACGTTTCAAATCTGAAGAAGTGCCTATCTGACGAGACACTCATTGTACCACTAGAAGATGTTCAAGTGGATGAGCAATTGCGCTTTATCGAAGAACCCGTCGAGGTGATGGATCGTGAGGTGAAAACTCTTAAGCAGAGCAAAATACCTATCGTCAAAGTTCGTTGGAACTCGCGACGTGGACCGGAGTTCACGTGGGAACGTGAGGATCAAATGAAGCTTAAGTACCCTCAACTGTTCGAGACGATGTCTGCAGACCAAGGTATTGATTTAAATTTCGGGACGAAATTTCTTTCAACATGGGATGATGTGACAACTCATCCAAAACTCACTCGATTTCGAATTTCTGTGTGCCAATGCAGTAGATCAGTGATGGAACACGCTCACCATGTAACGCAATTTTCGGGACGAAAATTCTTTCAACATGGGGATAATGTGACATCCGGTAATTTTCCGTTACCAAACTCCGTTAGTTCCGTTAAGTTTTGCATACACGTGTCGTAAGCACACACTAGTTGTCGTTTGACGTTGGTGATTTAAAAATAATTAATAATGTTAATTAATTATAATCTAGTTGAAAAGATGATTACTATGTTATGTTTATGTTTTTACGCGATTTAAAGACTATTTGAGAATTTTATCGCGTAACGCGGAAACGCGCGTGTTAATTCGTATGTTGCGTGTTTTATAAAGATAAAATATATAATGATTATTACTAGCTTATATATTTGTTATATGGTTAAAAACACCTTAAAAAGAAGTTAAAAGCTGATTTTTATAAAATACAAGTAAATAGGGCTAAAAGGGTAATTTGTGTAAACTAATTAATAAAAAAAAAAAACCCTAGCCACCACCCCCCTCCCAATTCACGACTGCACTTCTCTCCCTCTTCAAACCTGCGAATTCAGCCTACAATACACACATACAAGTCGTTTGGTTGGTCTCAAGGATTGCAACAAGTTAGAATCATCAAATACAAGCCATAACAAGTGTAAAGGTTAGATTTTCGTGAGTTTTCATATGTTCTTGATGTGGCCGAAGCCTATGCTGCGATTTGGTGTTATGGGACTGAAATCTTGATGTTTTGTTGATATTAGTATGTTAGTTGGATTGATTACATGTCGTTTAACGTTGATTATGCACGAATTTTATGTTTTTAGTGGATTGATCATGAACTTGGGTGGTTTAGAACCTAATTCGAAATTGATGGCTATAACATGGAATTGATGAATGTTTGATGTTGTTGGGTTGTTAATTAGGTTGTATGAATGCTAGAAAACAGATTTTACAAGGAATTGGTGAATAGAAGGATTTGTTCATAGGTTACTAGTAATAGTAACTTTATTTTGAATGTAATGTTGAATTGTTAGTGTGTTGATGTTATAGATGTGTTTATGATGATATTGGTTGTTAGAGTGATGATATGAATGCTAGGAACCTTAAGTTTGATGTTGTTGTTCAAATCTTGCCATTAGTGGAAACTTTTTGAGCATAGGTTGTTGAATTATGATGGTTAGATGTTGTTGATCATGTTTGAGTGTTTGGATGAACTGGATATGGTATGTTATCGATGTATGCATGAATATATTGGATGTTTGTTAGATTTTGGTGATGGCTTTCCCAAAAGGGAAACTTTATCTTTGGTGAACATGAATATTGAGAATTGGATTATTCATGGCTTTAGGATCATGCTAGAATGATTGTTATGGATGTCTAAAGTGGTGGAATATGTTAATTGGGTTGTATGGAATGTTCATTTGGTTATTGGGTGATTATTGCACTTGGTGGTCATGTATGTTTTGGTATGTTGGTTAGTAACTAGGACAGCATGTTTGGGATTGGAATTAGTCATACTAATGTATGTTGCATGTATTAGGCATCTTGTATGCGTTGTGAATAGTATGAATGACTATTTGGTAAATTATCTGTTTTGACCCATATATGCTAAATCATGGCTATAGGTCATGTAAGTAGGTTATGCATGATCTAACCTGTTATATGATACACTAGTTGTGTTTTGAACACACTGAGCATGCTAGTTGCTAAGGATTTATACAACTTGTATGATATGAGCATAGCATGATGATTTAGGTAATGTATTGGGAATGTAGCATCAAATGTGAGTCATTGGAATGTTAAACATGTATGCTATATGCTTATGTATGTTTAAATGGTTTACAACGCATAATGTCACCAACGGGTCAAACGGGTCAACTAGGTCACATGTATGTTGTTTTTATAGAACCTTGAGTTCTTTGTTTGTAGAACACTTAAGGTTTCTCTTGGGATTTCTGTGTACATGTACTTATGTACTTGTGTGTTCTAGGTAACCTTTGAAGGTTGTCTTTCCACTCGTCCTTGTCAAGTTAAACCTTACTTGTCTAACACGCGTATCAGGTGAGTTCATGCCCCACTGTTTTACTAAATCTCTTTTGGGGGAGATAGCATACTGGTAATGTTACAAACGTTTTTTTTATATTTAAGATGTGTATGGATATTAATATAGTGCTGTTATCATTGTACAAGTCCTCACACTTTCGAATTGTTAATATTGGATAGCGGGGAAAGTTGGGTAGTACTACTGGGTGTGACGAGCCCCACCTGTGTGACTTGAGGTCAACGGGTGCAATTTGTCCTATGATTATTCGTCACGATATGGTGAAGTCGTGACGGGAGGCAAACATAACATAGTCAGCTTCAATGTCGAAATCACTATGTATTAATATCGTTTGTTAATGGACTAGCTAGCTATTACAATGCACATGCTTAATTATACGCTATTGATAAACTGTTATGTTTATACGCTACTGATAAACTGTTATGTTTATACACACTTGATAAACTGTTATGTTTATGCACAAACTCTTGAACTCACCAACCATGTGTTGACTCTTTAGTATGCTATTCTCAGGTCATTAAGCTGGATTGCTGATAGGAGCACTTCACGAGTCAGCATGCATATTTTTCTTAAAGATTTATAACCACCGTCTTTTACTTATGGTTTAAACTATTTGGTTGGCACTTGTTTTGCCATATGGTACTTTCTTATGTTTGGGTTTGTTTTATTTACTTTACGCTTCCGCAGTTTTTTTTAAATTTTAAACTCTGGTTGATTTACATTAAACGTAGCATATAGAGTCGTTCCGAGTAACTATTGACTGTGATCCTGGTTTGTTCACACGCCTCGCGGTAAAACTCCGCACGTGGATTTTGAGGGTGTGACAGGTGCCATTGAATAAGGGAGAAATCAGAATCCTAATGTTTCTTAACTGATATCTCGAGAAAAAAATACACAGCACTAAAAATCATACATTTGAGCGGGATAATATAGTCAGAAAGCTTTGTGCTGTTTTATAAATACAGCACAGCTTTGTGCTGTTTTATGAAATACACCACAGCTTTGTGCTGTTTTATGAAATATAGCACAGCTTTGTGCTGTTTTATAAAATACAGCACAGCTTTGTGCTGTTTTTTTGAAATACAGCACAGCTTTGTACTGTTTTATGAAATACAGCACAGCTTTGTGCTGTTTTATGAAATACAGCACAGCTTTGTGCTGTTTTATGAAATACAGCACAGCTTTGTGCTGTTTATGAAATACAGCACAGCTTTGTGCTGTTTTATGAAATACAGCACAGCTTTGTGCTGTTTTATGAAATACAGCACAGCATTGTGCTGTTTTATGAAATACAGCACAGCTTTGTGCTGTTTTATAAAATGCAGCACAAAAACGTTAAAAATGTAGCACAATTTCACATAATTTGATTTTTTTTGTAAAAAACTATAGTAATACTATACTCAAATTAAAGAGAAAAAAATGCTTGATTTTATGGTGTAATTTATTTAAAAAAATAATGTCGTATGAAAAAGTTATTAGCATTTAAAAAAATAGGGGGAATTTTAAAAAGTCAACAATTGTGGGTAATATAATAAAATACCCAAATTACCCTTGATTACTTATTTTTTCCACACTTTGATCTTAGCCCTAATTAGATAATTAGAAGGCTAAGATTACTTATTAGTATTCTTAGGGAAAAATTATTTTTTAGGAGAACCTCCCTCTACATATATATATGTATATATATACATATACATATACATATATATATAATATATATATATAATATATATATATATATATATATATATATATATATATATGGGGAGGTTCCACTAAAAAATATATTTTGCCTAAGAATGCTAAGAAGAAATGAGGTGGTGACATGTGGCAAAACTAGAAAATATGATTAAAGGGTATTTTGGTCTATTAACAATTTTATGCTATTTTATGAAATCCAGCACAACCTTGTGCTGTTTGATGAAATCCAGGACAACGTTGTGCTGTTTGTTGAAATCCAGCACAACCTTGTGCTGTTTGATGAAATCCAGCACAACCTTGTGTTTGATGAAATCAAACACAACCTTGTGCTGTTTTATGAAATACAGCACAACCTTGTGCTGTTTTATGAAATACAGCACAACCTTATGTTGTTTTATGAAATACAGCACAACCTTGTGTTGTTTTATGAAATACAGCACACCTTGTGCTGTTTTATGAAATACAGCACAACCTTGTGCTGTTTTATAAAATACAGCACAAAAACGTTAAAATGCAGCACAATTTCACCTAATTCGTTTTTTTTTTTTTTAAATGTAGCAATACTATACTCAATTTAAAGAGAAAAAAATGCTTGATTTTTTGGTGCAATTTTTTAAAAAAATAATCTAGTATGAAAAGGTTATAATGTTTAAAAAATTGGGGGAAACTCAAAAAAGTCAACAAAAGTGGTTACATACCCAAATACCCTTCCATCTTTTTATTTATAACATTATCATCTTAGACATTGATTAAGAAATGAAAGGCTAAGATAATTTCTTAGCCTTCTTAGGCAAAATTTATTTTTAGTAGAACCTCCCCCTATATATATATATATATATTATTATATATATATATATATATATATATATATATATATGATATATATATATATAACATATATATATATGATACATGGAGCACATATCTACTAATTTTTAAGTGCTCATAAGAAGAATTGTTGCCTTAAAAAAACCTATCACCCAATGATCACAAATTTAATAGATGTTCACACGATTGTTTTAAGATACGATAAACATATACGGAAGATGCGCTTAAGGTAGTAAAATTATATAAAATGTAATGACTGGTCAAGAAACTCAAGCTAATAGTAGTAAAATTAGCTTGTTTTTAATAGTAGTAAAATTAGCTTGTTCTTATGAGCTTGTTTTTAATAGTAGTAAAATTATATATATATTATATAATATATATATATATATATATATATATATATATATATATACATATATATATATATACATATATATATATATGAATATTATATATTATATATAATATATATATATGATACATGGAGCACATATCTACTAATTTTTAAGTGCTCATAAGAAGAATTGTTGCCTTATATATATATATATATATATATATATATATATATATATATATATATATATATATATATATATATATATATATATATATATATATAAATATATATGATACATGGAGCACATATCTACTAATTTTTAAGTGCTCATAAGTGCTCATAGAAAATAAGTAATACAATTATCTCTATAAATAATAAAATGACAAATGGTTTGTTTGCTATTCGACAAGAATTAAAAGAAAACTCAAAAAGAATTTCCAAAATATCTTAAGAAATTAGCAAATTAGAAAATAATTATTTTCGACATAATCTAGAAGAACTTTCAATACAAGTATTGTATTTAAAAACCTTAAAAAGGATTATTAATTAGTTGGGTACAGTAACAAAAATTATCCAATCAATGAAGCAGGTTATTCGGTTCAGCCAATCTCGGATGAAGAACGAATCATCAACAATTACGCAGGCGTAGTAAAAGCATTATCATCTATCGACAATCATACAAGGTTATTGTATAAAGCCCAAGATATGATAGTGTATTCAAAGTCATCATATCAAATCACTCCACAACAAAGTGATGCTATATCAATATTTGAAATTCACAATTAAATAATATAACTGATCTACTAAGTTATTTAATAAAACACTGTTGTAAAGAAGGTAAAGAACAACACAAAACAGAAAAACTAAAATCAGAAGTGATACTAAAACCAGAAGAAAAAATTAGAGAATTAGAACTAAAGTTGAAAGAATACGAGGAAAACCCACATAGATGTATAACACTAGATGATTTAAAAAGATTTGAAGAAAGAATAGAGAAGAAGAAAAAAGCTCCATTTTCGTTAAAGTTATAATGGAAATAATAGATAAAAGAATAGAAGAAGTAAGAAAAATTATGGAAGGAATAAAATTAGACGATATAAATGCTTATAAAAATAATTATTATAAATCAAAAGACAATAAATGGAAAAAAGGACTAGATTTCAAGAAATGCAATCAGCTGATGGTTTAGATCGAACAATCAAAAGGATAGCGAAACATTAAATCTAGATTGTAGACGCGATATAAAGAGGTATTACAAAGATGGGCAGTTAGGCAAGGATTAATTTTAAGTATAGAATCTGGTATAAGAGAGATGAATTCAACTGATTATTTAAATTATTTACAGTATAAAACAGAAGGAATAGTATTTGAATACTTAGATGAATTAAATTTTGAAGATGTAGATCCAAATAACACAAATGAAAATATAGTGATTTTAAAAGCAATCACAAGACAAATATATAAAGAATTTGGAGGAGAAGACCTTGAGGGCCAAAATCCTCTAATGGATTCATATATAAATGATAAGATAAAATATATTTTAACAAACATGAGAATATGCAATATGTGTTATTTCCAAGATTTTAGATGCCACTTTCAAAAATACTACTATTTATTACCACATGAATTAAGAGAACCATTTAAGGAAACATTTATAACAAAATTACCTCATCCATTAGGGCAAACAATTAAAGAAAAATTTAATTTAAGAAAGCAAGCTCAAACGGTACCTGATACCCTAGGAGGAATAATAAAAGTAATCGAAGACTATCAAATAGAGTTATGCACTCAAAAATCCTCAGAAAAATTGGCACGGCAAACAACAAAGTGTTGTGATCAATTCATTGATGTACCTCAAGCGTTTGGATGTAGAAAGCATCCCACACAACGAGGGAGAATAAGACGACGACAAACAACATTTATTACAAAAAGAAAACCATACTACAATTCGCGAAAATACTCGTTTAGAAAAAAACAATTTAATCCGAAAAACAAAGAAAGGTATTTTAAGAAACGAGGAGTAATGAAAAGAAAAAAAATATTGTCCAGAAAAGAAATCAACGTGTAAATGTTGGTTATGTCATGAAGAAGGACACTATGCAAATAGATGCCCAAAAAGAAACCAACGAATAGAAAAAGTAAAATTTCTAGAACAAATTAATGCTATAGGACTAGAACCAATACAGAGTGACAATAGTGACTATGAAAATGAGTATTATTATATGCAATATTCATCAGATAATTCTGAAGAAGAATTGAGATAGAAGAAACTGATTATGAGTCAGAAAAGTAATCCAAATAGTACATTTATAAAAATAAAAATAAAAAATAAAAACGTATTAGCATTCTTAGATACTGGTGCCTCAGTATGTTTAGCCCAGGAAAAGTATCTAGATAAAGAATGGAGAAAACTACGAACACCAATTATATAAGAGTAGCAGATAAGCGAAAACTAGCAATAGTAAAAGCAGCACAAAATATTATTATAGAAATAGAAACAAAACATTTAATGTACCAGTCATATATCAATTCGATTCAGGAGTACCCGTCCTTATTGGAAATAATTTCTTAGGCTATATAGTCCATTTATACAATATTGAAACATATAGAGTTAAAATGTCCATATACAAGTAGTCAAAAATCAGAAAGGATTAGAACTCAGATATACCACAACTTTCATATAAATATAATACAAAATGTTATGCAATTACTTTAACCATAGAAAAAACAATATTAGAACAACAGATCCAGAAAAATTGTTTGAATGTTTTACAGATGACATTCTAAGTAATAAAAATAAAAATAAAGAACTAATAGAAATAAAATTAAGAGATCCTACTAAAGAAATATTTGTACCCAATAATATACTTATTCACAAAAGATATAGACGAATTTGCTAACGAAATAAAAGAATTAACCAAAAAAGGAGTTGTACGACCAAGTAATAGTCCACACTCGTCACCTGCATTTTACGTAGATAACCATAATGAAAAAAAAAGAGGAAAAAGAAGAATGGTAATAAATTACAAAGCTATAAACGAAGCTACGATAGGAACACCTAAAACACTTCCAAGAAAAGATTACATCTTAAGTAAATAAAAAAACATGAAAATATTTAGTACACTTGACGTAAAAAGTGCCTATTGGCAACTTCGATTACATGAAAACACTAAACCACTAACCGCATTTAGTTTTCCACCACAAAAGCATTATGAATGGAATACGTTACCAATGGGGTTGAAGCAAGCACCAGGAATTTTTCAAGATTTTATGAATAGAAGTTTAGAAGGATTAGAAGATATATGTTTAGCATATGTTGATGATATACTAATATTCACTAATTCATCTTATGAAGATCATTTGAGACAGGTAATCAAGGTTATTGATCGATGTCAAGAAAAAGGAATTATATTATCTCAGCCAAAAGCAAAAATAGGAAAAGAAGTAATTGAATTCCTTGGGTTAACAATTTCACACGGAGAAATTGTTCTACAAAAACACATTTTACAAAAAATAAAGGATTTTCCAAATAAAATAGAAAATAGAAAACAATTACAACGATTTCTAGGAAGCCTTAATTATATTGGTGAACAAGGATTTTTCAAAGATCTAGCCAAATGGAGAAAACCATTACAAGAAAAACTAAAACCATCTAACCCATGGCTATTCACTCTAGAGGATGAGAAAAGAGTCATTCAGATAAAAGAAATTTGTGATAAAACTATTTTTCACTATATGTTTACCAAGAAAAATGATTTACTCATTGTATCTACAGATGCAAGTAATGAAAATGAGGAGCTGTATTAACAGCTATACCTCAAAAACTAATTACTTCTGTGCTTTCAAAGCATAAGACAAAGAACTTATCAAGTCATTTAGAAAAGAACCAGCGTGCGACGAAAGTCTCAAACTGGAAAGTTTTCCCCGAGCTATGCTCACTCAGTTACTAAATTTACAAGCCACTAAGAGACTTGAGAAGATAGTAAAATATCTCTCAGGGACATTTAATGCAGCGCAACAAAACTATCCAATTCATGAGAAAGAGACACTGGCTGTTGTCAAGACATTCGAAAAATGGATTCTTGATTTAAAGCCAAAACAATTTATTCTGAAAACAGATTCTAGCTATGTATCAACGTTCAAAAATCTTAAACTCAACAAAAAACATTACAACTATAGAAGATTAGTTAGATGGCAATTAGAACTATCAGAGTTTAACTACTTTCCAATAATAAAAAGTCAGAAGATAATGCTCTCTCAGATTTACTTACACGAGAATGGAAGGAGCAAGACTAGCAATGGAGACCGCAACAAAAGCACTTAAGAATGATCTTCAAATGAAGCAAAGAAAGAAAGAAAGATGCGAAGAAGAGCTAAAGACTGTTAATGAAGAAATCCAACACATTCAGAAATTAATAACTACCATGGAAGAAGCATATCAGGGAAAAAGAAAAACTATCGATATCCTAGAAGGAGTAACAGAAGAAGTCCTAATAACAATCAAGGAAGAAGAAAGAGGTGAAGACAAGAAGCATTATGTAATTTCAATGGACCAATGAAAGGAATTTTCGATGAATGGCATAAAGCTAGTATGCACATCATTGGAAAGCCTGGAGTAATCCATAAAAGTTACAAGTCTCTCGAAGAAGCAAAGAAAGCATTGAAAGAATATAAGCCATCATTTGTAGAACAGTTAAAGGCTCCAAGCACTCCAAATAAAGAAACACAAAAGATGCAAACTCTTGGAAAGATTCAAGAAATTCGGTCACCAAGTATTGATCAGGTAGAGACACTCGCCTCTATTAAAGAAACTACAAAGACAACTTTGAAGAAGCAAAATCAATATCAAGAAATACTGCAGAACTATCAGGATAAACATAAGATACTATCAATTTATCCAAGGAACAAGCAAAATTGGGTCCAAAGGCAGTTATATTACCAGAAGCATCGGCATTAACTACACATGAATTATTCTATGTAGGTATGGTAGAATATATTTATTGTGATCATGTTAATTCTATGTTTAAGTATTTTCCAACAGCACTCGGAGTTCAACTAGCACGATTTCAGAAGGACAAGCAGATTTATTTACATGTTTATTCAGTACCGCCGGTATTCTCCGCCCGGGGGGAAGTACTTATACAAGCAAAACATGCAGTTCAAGTTGGGTACAGTAACAAAAATTATCCAATCAATGAAGCAGGTTATTCGGTTCAGCCAATCTCGGATGAAGAACGAATCATCAACAATTACGCAGGCGTAGTAAAAGCATTATCATCTATCGACAATCATACAAGGTTATTGTATAAAGCCCAGATATGATAGTGTATTCAAAGTCATCATATCAAATCACTCCACAACAAAGTGATGCTATATCAATATTTGAAATTCAAATGCTAGACAATAATGAAAAGTACTCATCAACAATCAACAAGGAATTTGCCAACGCATTCAGTGGGTGCAGGGTCATGCATGTGAATTCTGCACTAAAGGAAAAGCAAAAGAAGAAAAAGACAGCTCACCAAAATCTAGTAATGATAGTCAAGAAGAAAGCGACATCGAGCCAATAATCGAGTAAAAACGACAAAATGTAGACACTAAAGTCAAAAGTCTATGTAATTGTAGGTACCACCAATAATGTATAATTACTGTACTTTTTTTGTTTGAAATCCTGATTTGAAGTCCGAAGCCGTGTAAAAGGGTCTATATAAACCTCTCTCATGTGTTGTAAGATAAGTCTTTTGTGAAATATATCAGTTTGATATTATTGTGAGTGTTAAATCACCACTAAGTGTTGAGTGTTGAGGTTATACTCTAGAGCACCATCACTCTATCCAAGTCACGTTACTAAAGATAAAGAATCACTCAAAGCTAGAAGTAAAAAATCATTCAACAACAAAACGACTCAGGTATGAATTTCAACTCGATACAAGATATTTATTTTAGAATATTTATTATTGCTTCGAATATGATCATGTGTCCAACACTATTTAAAAGAATGATAATAACAATACTTGTGAATATTGAAATAATATTATTCATCAAAGGATCAATAGGTTTGTAGTTGCAAAGTCTTCCATTATTCTTCAACAAACTTTGAAAAGTCAATAGTTGCCTACTAGAAATAAATTAGGAAATATGAATATGGTATAAGTTTCATTTTAGAAATTCGTAACTAATAAAATATCAATTTTAAATGGAGGAAATACAATTTCAAGAAACATCAACTAAAGAATACTATAGTCAAGAGGTACAAATAGAAAGAAAGCAATTAAAAGAATTAGAAAAGAAAGCAGAAGTAGATTTAAAAGAAAATGAAGGAATAAGTACGTCTGTACTAAAAAAGGCGTTAACTCTATTTAGAGAAAATAGTTTATCTTGGGAGATATATAAATGAAATACCAATAGAAATTAAAGAATCAAATGGTGAAATAGGATTAAGTTTAATAAATACAGAAAAAATAAATCTAAGAATAAATAGATTACCTAAAATAAACAAAATAAAATAAATTATATACACATAGGAGCAGTACAAATAATATTAAAAAGCACTTATGGAAATATAGATACTCCTATTGATTTAGCCGTAGTAGACAATAGAATTACATCAAAAAATATTAATGAAAAGATAATTGGTAGAATATCAGGAAACTTAAAATACTCAGTTATGAAATTTAATGTAAATCTACAATATGGAATACCATTAATTACAAATAGTCTGGATGAATCAATAGCCATAATGTATAAATTCCATAGACAAGGTTTAATGAATACAGGAGATCATCCGTTTTCTATAACTTATGCAGTAAACTATGCCTTAACTAATAGTCATCATAGTATAACTTTTATAAATAAAAATAAAATAGAAATAGATCAATTGTTTGAAAATACTAGCACACAATTAGTTACTAATCAACCAGTACATCCTCTTATTGGAAATTTTAGAACAACTTCAAAAAGAAATAATGCAACCAATATAAAACCAAAATATTTAGAACCATCACAAATCTTCACAAATCAAATTGTTAAACAATATAAACCACCAAGTCTAAGAATATCAACCGAAGATATACAAGAACAACTTGTAGAATTAAGACAAAATATAAATGAGTCAACAACAGAATATAAAAATTTACAATACGATTAATATTTAGAAAAAGAAACACGTAATTATCTAAAAAATAGGTTACAAAAACTACCATTCCTACAAATAAATAAAGTATCAAAAGAAGTATCTAGAGAAATGATTCAACAACAAATTGAACAAATAAATAATAGAATTATTAATATAGAAAATAAGTTAATACAATTATCTCTATAAATAATAAAATGACAAATGGTTTGTTTGCTATTCGACAAGAATTAAAAGAAAACTCAAAAAGAATTTCCAAATATCTAAAGAAATTAGCAAATTAGAAATAATTATTTTCGACATAATCTAGAAGAACTTTCAATACAAGTATTGTATTAAAAACCTTAAAAAGGATTATTAATTCTAAAAACCTCAAGATACTAAATAATTTTAACATTTAATTCCGCAACTAAAACCAATCACCCGAAACAATCACCCGATGTTTTTAGAATTAATAATCCTTTTTAAGGTTTTAAATACAATACTTGTATGAAAGTTCTTCTAGATTATGTCGAAAATAATTATTTCTAATTTAATTTCTTTAGATATTTTGGAAATTTTTTGAGTTTTCTTTAATTCTTGTCGAATAGCAAACAAACCATTTGTCATTTTATTATTTATAGAGATAATTGTATTAACTTATTTTCTATATTAATAATTCTATTATTTATTTGTTCAATTTGTTGTTGAATCTTTCTCTAGATACTTTTTTGATACTTATTTATTTGTAGAATGGTAGTTTTTGTAACCTATCTAATGTGACAGTTCAGATGACAAGATGGATTTATTGAACAAAGTCTTAGAAACATTCAAGATATTCCCAAATCAGAAAGAAAACCTAAGATTCTTCTTGTTGAAGATCATGTGGTGAATGTGATGGTATGTAGCGTCTGTCACCAATAGACTGTCAATCAACATCAAGATCGTGAACTCGTCGTGGGTATTAACGATCCTCACGTATGTTATAATTTATTTATCGTGTTAACCGAATTATATTCGTGTACATGTTCTATATGTGTTAACGATCCTTATGTATTTATCATATGTATATATATATAGATCGTTCTGATTGAAACTCTCGTATACCCGTTCATGTTAATAAAAATCAATAATAATAATAATAATAATAATAATAATAATAATCATAATGATAATAATAACAATAATAATAATAACAATAATACAATAATACTAATACTAATAATATTAATAATGATAATAATAATAATAAGAATAATAATAATAAAAATAAATAAATTCAGGGGGGCTGTTGTGTCTTTTTGAAAACTTCAAAAGAAGTTTAAAACATAAAATACAAATATGAAACCCGAGGGACCATTTGTGTAACTTTTTATTTTCAAAACCAACCCCCGCCCAAAACCCGTGAATCCGGCGACACTGTTCCGGCAGACGTCCGGCGACACGCCGGCGAACCCCAAAACGCGTCAAAAACTCGATTTTAATAGCCCAAATTATCACCAATCGTCTCGTGAGTAAGATTCGAACTCGACACACCCTAAAACGCGTTTAACGGTCGATTAACGGCCATAAACTTTTCCACTTTAACAATCGACCGTTCAACGGCTAAGTAACCCACTCACGAAGCACTTTAATCAAATTGAGGACCGTTAACTCGAACTTTAGCATCCTAAGAATCGAATACTACTGACCATTCGTCAAACACACACAAATCGAACCAAATTGATTACCACCCCTGCCGCGACCTGCAACTCAATCAACTGCCACTCTCCGAACATTGTAAACCCAAAATAGCATCGGGCTTTCGATTATCATCATCAATCGAAGCTTTCTGTACGCGCAATTTGATTTTCATCAAGTGTTGATCAACATTCGATTGCAACCTAGACCGCGGCTTGTTCTTAAACTGTTCTTATCGACAACTCACCCAAATCAGGTAATTAAACACTCTAATATACTCGTTTTCATACAAGGATTAAAAGCCCCATGATTTTAACTATTATTAAACTCGATTTGGATTCAATTTGGGGAAATCAGATTAGGGTTATGTGAATTTGGGGGAAACCGTGGAAGGAGGCTTAAAACTAAATGGAACCGAGTATTGCCGCGGCCACGGCCTTTGGTTCACGGTTCCCACGCTCCATACTATCCGACAGGTCCGGGTTCGACCCCGGGCCACTGCACTATTTTTTTTTAAAGCCTTTTTAAGCCTGTAAAAATTATGGAAAAATTCTTAAAAAATTATAAAATAATTCTATAAACTGCCATTATTTTAAATATTACAAAATGATTTTCTGTAAATTATTTTGTTTAAAAACCTTAAAAATCTTTATAAATATTATTTATAAATATTATAAATAATCATTTTACAAAAATAAACTCTAAATCGTGCTTAATTATAAAATAACCCCGAAAATTTTAGAAATTATACATCATATAATTTCACGTATTATTTACAAGTATATCTACAAGTTATAAACATAATTTAAATTAATTAATCCAAATACATAAATCACTAAGTTTATGATTAATCTTAAATGCATAAATCATTGTGAACATCAAACGAAACAACCCGAATCCAACCAAGTATATTTATTAGCGTTGTATCTGTTTTGAAGGCTTAGTTATAATTAATAATAGGTATTGATCGTGTTCGATCGTGCATTGCTTGATTGTGAAGTGCTTATTCTGTGAAGTCTTTGTGCATTACAACAATTCAAGGTGAGTTTCGTGGCCCTTTTTATGCTTATACAAGTTTCAATGTTTTCAATCAAATTGGGGGAAAAAGTATGCTCACCGTTTTCAATGCTGTACATTGTATATTCTGTTTTCATTTTGGAATCAATGTGATACTGTTTTGCATGCATACATGGTGTTAATCTATGGAAAACTCAAACAACCATTAATTCCCGGGTTGGGAACCAACGGTTAGGTATTGGTAGTACTACTGGGTTGACACCCCCACCCTCGACAGATCGGTTAACTTGTGAGTTACCGACTACAGCTGCCAGCAAACCGGCCATGGGTGAATATATTCCGTCAGATTTATATGCATAACGTCATTAGGTTTGGTTGTCTTAAACACATGTTATGTGGTTTGTGCTTACAGTTTGATTTCCACATCAAAAATCTATACAGCATCAGTTATATGTTTTAAATTTAAACCTGCGGAACTCACCAACATTATTGTTGACATTTTGAGCATATCTTTTCAGGTGATCATAATCAAAGAGGATAGCTAGTGCTGATGCCTTAGCAGAGACCCTCAGGATTTCATTATTTTGCATTTGTAATGTATATCATTTGTATTCATTTGTGGACAATGTGTATTTGGATTTTAGAAACAATAAGACTATGATAGTCGTGGAACTGACTAACCACGACACAAGTCACCATTGTGTCGGGGGACGTCATGACACGAGGATCTTGCATGTATTATATCTCTGTACTTATACCAAGTGTTATGACGATCCCGTCCGTCGCATCCTCGTTTCCGCTTTAAGCGAGGGTGTGACAGATTGGTATCAGAGCCTTGGTTATAGAGATTTAGGTGGAGAATTCGACCTAGACTATAACCTAAGAACCTTCATATAGAAAGCATGCTAGGGATTGTGTGCATTGATCTCACCTAAAGTCTATAAATTTATAAAGGTATATTCCTATATACCTAATAATATACAAGTATGTCCCTACATACTTGATTTTATATATAACACGTTTTATCTGAGTATCCCGAAGGAAGACATTACTACTCTTAGACTATTCTTAGAATACTTTTATGCTAGAACTTTAGCTGTGTATGCGCACAATATCATAGTAACAGGGAACTTTGGTGATCACACGTAGTGTTGATCTCGGATATGAATCCGACCCTATCATAGATATGAGTGAAATTCTGAAAGTATGACAGATATGTGGTTATCATTAAACATAATGTGCTTATATGCTTAATTGCAATTACATGCTATTATTGGAATATGCTCATGGACAGGAGGACATCATATAATTTGTATGGTTGAATTTATAATACTATGATGTTAATTTGGGGTAAGTGAAGTTAAGGGTGATCATGCAAGGTAGATTACCATTACGGGTGCACACGTAATTGTAATTCGCCATGCATGAAAAGTCTGGCTAATCTTACCACGAGGTAACGATCATGAGTATCACACGTTTTTATTCTATACCTAGAGTGCTAAGGGTCATGATTCTAGTAAGTCCTTGTTGAAGGCAATCAAACATTATAAGTCCTTGTTAAAGGCAATCAAACATTATTAACATTTACTCAAGTCCTGTCCTACTTAGAGCCATCATGGTATTTCAATCACGATATTGATCTTATGAAACTTATTCTGAGTAGGTGCTAAGGAAAATTAAGATGTTATGCAACTAGTTTAAGTATTATTCAAGGTATCGTGGATGGATGTGGTGGGAACGCTGCGGGGAACCTATATAAAGCATCACCGGTATACTGAGAGTGTGCTTAACCTGGGCTACATAATTATCTTAATGAACCGAAGCATAGGTTATATGAAGTAATGCATGAAATCATAAGGTGACTAAAACTTCCATTCTTCTGGTAGTTAGAAGATGGCACCAAAAAGAATCACACGCAAGACCAACCAGGAAGCCGAAGCCCCACAAAACAGGAGAAGGGGTAGACCTTCAGGAGCTGGTGGTGCTCCAGCCAACACTAATCAGGAGCTGGCAATCCTGATATAGCTGCCATGATTGCTCAGCAGCTAGCTGCATTGGTACCAACCATTGTAACCCAAGTAAGCGATGCCCTGCTGAACCATCCTCTCCACGGGGATCACAACACCAACGGTCGACATGATAAAGGTGTGGTGGGTGATACTGGCAATGGCAGAAAAATGGGAATGAAACTGGCGACAATCAAATCAAACGTGGATGTACATATAAAGAATTTGTGGCTTGTAACCCCACGAATTTGATAAGAAAGGTGGGCAATAGCCTGACTAGATGGCTTGAGAAAATGGAGGCCGTGATCGACATCAGTGAATGCCTCGATAGCCAACGGATCAAGTATGTTACGTGCTCACTGCAGGGCAGAGCACTAACCTGGTGGAACACCCAGGTTCAAGCTAGAGGAAGGGAAGCTGCAATACAAATGACCTGGGATGAATTCAAAGCATTGATTACCGAGGAAATACTGCCCCCTCAACGAAATGCAGAAGCTTGAGCATGAGTTCTGGAATCATGCTATGGTGGGGGCAGGGCATGCAGCTTATACTGACCGATTCCACGAGTTGGCTAGACTAGTTCCACACCTAGTCACTCCGGAATCCAAGAGGATAGAAAGGTACATTTGGGGACTCGCGCCTCAAATTCGGGCGATGGTAACTGCAGCTGCTCCTCCCACAATCCAGAACGCTATTCTGAAAGCGGGCGCTCTCACAGACGAGATGGTAAGAATAGGAGTACTGGGTAAGGGAGGGAGAAAAGAAAAGAGACTGGGGAAACAAGTCGGTCCGGTACTGGAAAGTTTGATAAGAGGGCCAAAACGACCAGAAACTTTGTGGCCGTGACTCAAGGGACGAAGGATTACACGGGACCGCACCCCAAGTGCAACAAGTGTAACTGGCACCACTCCCTAACAAAGCTGTGTCGGGAATGCACGAACTGTAAGCGCCTGGGTCATTGGGCGAAAGATTGTAGAATTGCGCCGAAACTGGTCACGCCCATCAATGCGGTTAACCCCGCCGGGAACGCCAGGGCATGCTACGAATGCGGAGGTCTTGATCACTCCGAAACAGGTGTCCTCGACTAAACAGAGCACCCGGTCAACAAGGCAACACAACCAGCAGCAAATGCTGGCCATAGCTGGTAACCCGGTCCAAGGAAACCAAGGAAATACTGCAAGAGGACGTGCCTTCGTCATTGGAGCCAATGATGCCCGTCAAGATCCCAATGTCGTCACGGGTACGTATCTTCTCAACGACCACTTCGCATCTATATGTTTGATACGGGAGCAGATAATAGCTTCATATCTTCTGATTTTGCACACATGCTTGGGTTGAAACCGAGTAGGCTAGAAACTAGCTTTTCAGTAGAAAATGGCCAACGGTAGATTTGTACAAGCAGAGATGAGATAATTAGACAGTGCTCCATAATATTAGAAAACCATGCCTTCGACATAGATTTGATACCTTCGAGTTAGGGAGTTTCGACGTAATTGTGGGGATGGATTGGTTGGCAAAGCACGGAGCAGAGATCGTTTGTCGGGAGGAGAAGATAGTACGAATCCCCATGCCTATGGGGAGGTACTCAAGATTCAAGGAGAACGACCAGGAAGAACTCTGAAGCTTATCTCATGCATGAAGACGCGACGATGTTCCGGAGCAGTGCTATGCACTCCTGGCTCATGTTGTAGAAAAGAAGAAAGAAGGCATCAAGTTGGCAGATATTCCTGTGGTGCGAGATTATCCGGAAGTATTCCCTGACGATTTGTCGGGATTACCTCCTCTACGACAGGTAGAATTTCGTATCGAGTTGGTTCTGGAGCTACGCCGGTAGCAAAAGCACCATATCGATTAGCACACCTCCGAAATGCAGGAACTCTCCAACCAACTACAAGAGCTATTGGAGAAGGGATTCATTCGGCCAAGTCATTCACCATGGGGAGCACGGTTCTATTGTCAAGAAGAAAGACGGGTCATTTCGTATGTGTATCGATTATCGCGAGTTGAACAAGTTGACTGTGAAAAATCGATACCCTCTGCCCAGAGATTGATGATTTGTTTGATCAACTACAAGGAGCTTCATATTCTCCAAGATTGATCTTCGTTCTGGATATCATCAACTGAGGGGTTTTTGAGGATGACATACCGAAAACAGCATTCAGGACTCGTTACGGGCACTACGAGTTCTTAGTCATGCCGTTTGGGATGACTAATGCACCAGCTGTGTTCATGGATTTAATGAATCGAGTGTGCAAACATACTTAGATAAGTTTGTAATCGTGTTCATAGACGATATTATATATTCTCGTTCAAAGGAAGACCACGAGAAAACACCTTCGAGCAATTTTGGAATTGTTGCGGGAAGAGAAGCTTTTCGCCAAATTCTCGAAGTGTGAATTTGGCTTCAAGAAGTGAAGTTCTGGGGTCATGTGGGTTAAAAAGGATGGAATCCATGTGGACCCCAGCAAGACTGAAGCAGTAAAGAATTGGGGATACACCCAAAACACCATCAGAAATCCGTCAATCTTAGGATTGGCCGGTATTATCGAGGTTTATTGCGAAACTTTTCAAAAATCGCACAACCGTTTGACCATGCTAACTCAGAAAGATAAGAAGTTTGATTGGGGACATGCACAAGAACAAGCTTTCCAGACATTAAAGGAAAAGCTATGTAATGCTCCAATACATCCCTTCCGGATGGAAATGACGACTTTGTGGTGTACTGCGATGCTTCACATCCAAGGATTGGGATGTGTGTTATGCATGCAAGAAGTAAGGTGATTGCATACGCTTCACGACAACTAAAAGTGCATGAGAAGAACTACACAACTCATGATTTGGAGTTGGGCGCTGTAGTTTTTGCACTTAAGATATGGAGACACTATCTGTAGGAACCAAGTGCATCATCTATACCGATCATAAGAGCCTTCAACACATCCTAAATCAGACAAAGAGCTCAATGCGACAACGACGATGGGTAGAATTACTTAGTGACTATGATTGTGAAATCCGGTACCATCAGGGAAAGCAAATGTGGTGGCTGATGCCCTCAGTCGTAAAGAACGCGTAAAACCATTACGTGTTCGAGCCTTGGGCTTGACTATTCAAACGAGCTTGAAAACTCAAATCCAAAATGCGCAAATTGAGGCTCTAAAAGAAGAAAACCTTGCGGGAGAAGAATTCCGAGGATGGGATAAACAGATGAATCGCAAGGATGACGGCGTACTTACTTCATTGATCGCATATGGGTTCCCAAATGGGGGATGTACGTACATTAGTCTTGGATGAAGCACACAAGACTCGATATTCTGTTCATCCCGGTGCAGACAAGATGTACCATGATCTGAAGGATCTGTACTGGTGGCGGGTATGAAGAAAGACATTGCTCTATATGTGAGCAAATGCTTGACGTGTTCCAAGGTTAAAGCTGAACACCAAAAACCATCGGGATTATTACAACAACCCGAAATTCCCGAGTGGAAATGGGAGAACATCACAATGGATTTTATCACCAAACTCCCGAGAACACCAAGCGGGCATGACTCGATATGGGTCATAGTAGATCGATTAACAAAATCAGCACACTCTTGCCTATCCGAGAAGACTATAAAATGGATAAGTTGGCAAGATTGTACATCAAAGAGGTTTGACAAGGCATGGAGTGCCAGTGTCAATCATATCCGACCGAGACAGTCGATTCACTTCACGCTTTTGGCAAATGTTGCAGAAAGCGATGGGCACTCGACTGGATATGAGTACAGCCTATCAACCCCAGACGACGGCCAAAGTGAACGTACAATACAGACGCTTGAGGACATGCTACGTGCATGTGTCATTGACTTTGGTGGCGTTGGGATACTCATCTACCATTGATTGATTTCCTACAATAACAGCTACCATACTAGTATTGGGTGTGCACCGTTCGAAGCGTTGTATGGCCGAAAATGTAGGTCACCTGTATGTTGGGCCGAGATTGGCGAGAGTCAGCAACAGGTCCTGAAATCATACAAGAAACAACCGATAAGATTTCCTAATCAAAGACAGACTTAAGGCAGCTCGAGATCGCCAAAAGAGTATGCCGACAACCGTCGGAAACCGTTAGAGTTAATGTTGGTGATCGAGTGTTACTTAAGGTCTCCTTGGAAAGGGATAGTTCGGTTTGGAAAGAAAGGGAAGTTAGCCCCGAGATACGTTGGACCATTCGAGATCACAGAGAGGATCGGTCCAGTGGCATACCGGTTAAAGTTGCCACAAGAGCTTGGCAGCGTACATGATACTTTCCATGTATCAAACCTTAAGAAGTGTTTAGCTGATGAATCACTTCACGTGCCTATTGAAGACATCAAGATTGATCAAAGCCCATTTCATGGAGGAACCTATGAGTCATGGACCGAAAGGTCAGAAGCTGAGACGCAGTAAGATACCTATTGTTCGTGTAAGAGGAATTCCAACGAGGTCCAGAGTTTACATGTGGGAACGAGAGGATCAGATGAAACTCAAATATCCTCATCTATTCGACGATGACATTTTGGACCTAGCACCAGTTGAATTTCGGGACGAAATTCTCTCAACTGGGGGATACTGTGACACCTCATAAAATCAAGCAAAGAAATTGTGGATTACATGTCACACCCTCGCTTAAAGCGGAAACACGAGGATGCGACGGACGGGATCATCATAACACTTGGTATAAGTACAGAGATATAATACATGCAAGATCCTCGTGTCATGACGTCCCCCGACACAATGGTGACTTGTGTCGTGGTTAGTCAGTTCCACGACTATCATAGTCTTATTGTTTCTAAATCCAAAATACACATTGTCCACAAATGAATACAAATGATATACATTACAAATGCAAAAATAATGAAATCCTGAGGGTCTCTGCTAAGGCATCAGCACTAGCTATCCTCTTTGATTATGATCACCTGAAAAGATATGCTCAAAAATGTCAACAATAATGTTGGTGAGTTCCGCAGGTTTAAATTTAAAACATATAACTGATGCTGTATAGATTTTTGATGTGGAATCAAACTGTAAGCACAAACCACATAACATGTGTTTAAGACAACCAAACCTAATGACGTTATGCATATAAATCTGACGGAATATATTCACCCATGGCCGTTTGCTGGCAGCTGTAGTCGGTAACTCACAAGTTAACCGATCTGTCGAGGGTGGGGGTGTCAACCCAGTAGTACTACCAATACCTAACCGTTGGTTCCAACCCGGGAATTAATGGTTGTTTGAGTTTTCCATAGATTAACACCATGTATGCATGCAAAACAGTATCACATTGATTCCAAGAATGAAAACAGAATATACAATGTACAGCATTGAAAACGGGTGAGCATACTTTTCCCCCAATTTGATTGAAAACATTGAAACTTGTATAAGCATAAAAGGGGCCACGAAACTCACCTTGAATTGTTGTAATGCACAAAGACTTCACAGAATAAGCAAACTTCACAGAATCAAGCAATGCACGATCGAACACGATCAATACCTATTATTAATTATAACTAAGCCTTCAAAACAGATACAACGCTAATAAATATACTTGGTTGGATTCGGGTTGTTTCGGTTTGATGTTCACAATTAGATTTATGCATTTAAGATTAATCATAAACTTAGTGATTTATGTATTTGGATTAATTAATTTAAATTATGTTTATAACTTGTAGATATACTTGTAATAATACGTGAAATTATATGATGTATAATTTCTAAAATTTTCGGGGTTTTTTTATAATAAGCACGATTTAGAGTTTATTTTTGTAAAATGATTATTTATAATATTTATAAATAATAATTTATAAAGATTTTTAAGGTTTTTAAACAAAATAAATTTACAGAAAATCATTTTGTAATATTTAAAATAATGGCAGTTTATAGAATTATTTTTATATTTTTTAAGAATTTTTCCATAATTTTTACAGGCTTAAAAAGGCTTTAAAAAAATAGTGCAGTGGCCCGGGTCGAACCCGGAACCTGTCGGATAGTATGGAGCGTGGGAACCGTGAACCAAAGGCCGTGGCCGCGGCAATACTCGGTTCCATTTAGTTTAAGCCTCCTTCCACGTTTCCCCCAAATTCACATAAACCCTAATCTGATTTCCCCAAATTGAATCCAAATTCGAGTTTAATAATAGTTAAATCATGGGGCTTTTAATCCTTGTATGAAAACGAGTATATTAGAGTGTTTAATTACCTGATTTGGTTGAGTTGTCGATAAGAACAGTTTAAGAACAAGCCGCGGTCTAGGTTGCAATCGAATGTTGATCAACACTTGATGAAAATCAAATTGCGCGTACAGAAAGCTTCGATTGATGATGATAATCGAAAGCCCGATGCTATTTTGGGTTTACAATGTTCGGAGAGTGGCAGTTGATTGAGTTGCAGGTCGCGGCAGGGGTGGTAATCAATTTGGTTCGATTTGTGTGTGTTTTGACGAATGGTCAGTAGTATTCGATTCTTAGGATGCTAAGTTCGAGTTAACGGTCTCAATTTGATTAAAGTGCTTCGTGAGGGTTTACTTAGCCGTTGAACGGTCGATTGTTAAAGTGGAAAAAGTTTATGGCCGTTAATCGACCGTTAAACGCGTTTTAGGGTGGTGTCGAGTTCGAATCTTACTCACGAGACGATTGGTGATAATTTGGGCTATTAAAATCGAGTTTTTGACGCGTTTTGGGGTTCGCCGGCGTGTCGCCGGACGTCTGCCGGAACAGTGTCGCCGGATTCACGGGTTTTGGGCGGGGGGTTGGTTTTGAAAATAAAAAGTTACACAAATGGTCCCTCGGGTTTCATATTTGTTATTTTATGTTTTAAACTTCTTTTGAAGTTTCAAAAATGACACAACAGCCCCCCTGAATTTATTTATTTTTATTATTATTTTCTTATTATTATTATTATCATTATTAATATTATTAGTATTAGTATTATTAGTATTATTGTTATTATTATTATTGTTATTATTATCATTATGATTATTATTATTATTATGATTATTATTATTATTATTATGATTTTTATTAACATGAACGGGTATACGAGAGTTTCAATCAGAACGATCTATATATATAACATATGATAAATACATAAGGATCGTTAACACATATAGAACATGTACACGAATATAATTCGTTAACACGATAAATAAATTATAACATACGTGAGGATCGTTAATACCCACGACGAGTTCACGATCTTGATGTTGATTGACAGTCTATTGGTGACAGACGCTACATACCATCACATTCACCACATGATCTTCAACAAGAAGAATCTTAGGTTTTCTTTCTGATTTGGGAATATCTTGAATGTTTCTAAGACTTGTTCAATAAATCCATCTGTATCATCTGAACTGTCACACTAATGTGACAGTTCAGATGATACAGATGGATTTATTGAACAAAGTCTTAGAAACATTCAAGATATTCCCAAATCAGAAAGAAAACCTAAGATTCTTCTTGTTGAAGATCATGTGGTGAATGTGATGGTATGTAGCGTCTGTCACCAATAGACTGTCAATCAACATCAAGATCGTGAACTCGTCGTGGGTATTAACGATCCTCACGTATGTTATAATTTATTTATCGTGTTAACCGAATTATATCGTGTACATGTCTATATGTGTTAACGATCCTTATGTATTTATCATATGTATATATATATAGATCGTTCTGATTGAAACTCTCGTATACCCGTTCATGTTAATAAAATCATAATAATAATAATAATACATAATAATAATAATAATCATAATGATAATAATAACAATAATATAATAACAATAATACTAATAATACTAATACTAATAATATTAATAATGATAATAATAATAATAAGAATAATAATAAAAAAATAAATAAATTCAGGGGGGCTGTTGTGTCATTTTTGAAACTTCAAAAGAAGTTTAAAACATAAAATAACAAATATGAAACCGAGGGACCATTTGTGTAACTTTTTATTTTCAAAACCAACCCCCCGCCCAAAACCGTGAATCCGGCGACACTGTTCCGGCAGACGTCCGGCGACACGCCGGCGAACCCCAAAACGCGTCAAAAACTCGATTTTAATAGCCCAAATTATCACCAATCGTCTCGTGAGTAAGATTCGAACTCGACACCACCCTAAAACGCGTTTAACGGTCGATTAACGGCCATAAACTTTTTCCACTTTAACAATCGACCGTTCAACGGCTAAGTAACCCACTCACGAAGCACTTTAATCAAATTGAGACCGTTAACTCGAACTTTAGCATCCTAAGAATCGAATACTACTGACCATTCGTCAAAACACACACAAATCGAACCAAATTGATTACCACCCCTGCCGCGACCTGCAACTCAATCAACTGCCACTCTCCGAACATTGTAAACCCAAAATAGCATCGGGCTTTCGATTATCATCATCAATCGAAGCTTTCTGTACGCGCAATTTGATTTTCATCAAGTGTTGATCAACATTCGATTGCAACCTAGACCGCGGCTTGTTCTTAAACTGTTCTTATCGACAACTCAACCAAATCAGGTAATTAACACTCTAATATACTCGTTTCATACAAGGATTAAAAGCCCCATGATTTTAACTATTATTAAACTCGAATTTGGATTCAATTTGGGGGAAATCAGATTAGGGTTTATGTGAATTTGGGGAAACCGTGGAAGGAGGCTTAAAACTAAATGGAACCGAGTATTGCCGCGGCCACGGCCTTTGTTCACCGGTTCCCACGCTCCATACTATCCGACAGGTTCCGGGTTCGACCCCGGGCCACTGCACTATTTTTTTTAAAGCCTTTTAAGCCTGTAAAAATTATGGAAAAATTCTTAAAAATTATAAAAATAATTCTATAAACTGCCATTATTTTAAATATTACAAAATGATTTTCTGTAAATTTATTTTGTTTAAAACCTTAAAAATCTTTATAAATTATTATTTATAATATTATAAATAATCATTTTTACAAAAATAAACTCTAAATCGTGCTTAATTATAAAATACCCCGAAAATTTTAGAAATTATACATCATATAATTTCACGTATTATTTACAAGTATATCTACAAGTTATAAACATAATTTAAATTAATTAATCCAAATACATAAATCACTAAGTTTATGATTAATCTTAAATGCATAAATCTAATTGTGAACATCAAACCGAAACAACCCGAATCCAACAAGTATATTTATTAGCGTTGTATCTGTTTGAAGCTTAGTTATAATTAATAATAGGTATTGATCGTGTTCGATCGTGCATTGCTTGATTCTGTGAAGTTTGCTTATTCTGTGAAGTCTTTGTGCATTACAACAATTCAAGGTGAGTTTCGTGGCCCCTTTTATGCTTATACAAGTTTCAATGTTTTCAATCAAATTGGGGGGAAAAGTATGCTCACCCGTTTTCAATACTGTACATTATATATCTGTTTCATTCTTGGAATCAATGTGATACTGTTTTGCATGCATACATGGTGTTAATCTATGGAAAACTCAAACAACCATTAATTCCCGGTTGGGAACCAACGGTTAGGTATTGGTAGTACTACTGGGTTGACACCCCCACCCTCGACAGATCGGTTAACTTGTGAGTTACCGACTACAGCTGCCAGCAAACCGGCCATGGGTGAATATATTCCGTCAGATTTATATGCATAACGTCATTAGGTTTGGTTGTCTTAAACA
Source organism: Flaveria linearis (assembly GCA_024085815.1). Taxonomy (NCBI): domain Eukaryota; kingdom Viridiplantae; phylum Streptophyta; class Magnoliopsida; order Asterales; family Asteraceae; genus Flaveria; species Flaveria linearis. The sequence continues at coordinate 67,642,393 of CM044013.1, read as the reverse complement.
CATGTTATGTGGTTTGTGCTTACAGTTTGATTCCACATCAAAAATCTATACAGCATCAGTTATATGTTTTAAATTTAAACCTGCGGAACTCACCAACATTATTGTTGACATTTTTGAGCATATCTTTTCAGGTGATCATAATCAAAGAGGATAGCTAGTGCTGATGCCTTAGCAGAGACCCTCAGGATTTCATTATTTTTGCATTTGTAATGTATATCATTTGTATTCATTGTGGACAATGTGTATTTTGGATTTTAGAAACAATAAGACTATGATAGTCGTGGAACTGACTAACCACGACACAAGTCACCATTGTGTCGGGGGACGTCATGACACGAGGATCTTGCATGTATTATATCTCTGTACTTATACCAAGTGTTATGACGATCCCGTCCGTCGCATCCTCGTGTTTTCGCTTTAAGCGAGGGTGTGACATTTTTAGATAATTACGTGTTTCTTTTTCTAAATATAAATCGTATTATAAATTTTTATATTCTGTTGTTGAGCTCATTTATATTTTGTCTTAATTCTACAAGTTGTTCTTGTATATCTTCGGTTGATATTCTTAGACTTGGTGGTTATATTGTTTAACAATTTGATTTGTGAAGATTTGTGATGGTTCTAAATATTTTGGTTTTATATTGGTTGCATTATTTCTTTTTGAAGCTGTTCTAAAATTTCCAATAAGAGGATGTACTGGTTGATTAGTAACTAATTGTGTGCTAGTATTTTCAATCAATTGATCTATTTCTATTTTATTTTTATTTATAAAAGTTATACTATGATGACTATTAGTTAAGGCATAGTTTACTGCATAAGTTATAGAAAACGGATGATCTCCTGTATTCATTAAATCTTGTCTATGGAATTATACATTATGGCTATTGATTCATCCAGACTATTTGTAATTAATGGTATTCCATATTGTAGATTTACATTAAATTTCATAACTGAGTATTTTAAGTTTCCTGATATTCTACCAATTATCTTTTCATAATATTTTTTGATGTAATTCTATTGTCTACTACGGCTAAATCAATAGGAGTATCTATATTTCCATAAGTGCTTTTAATATTATTTGTACTGCTCCTATGTGTATATAATTTATTTTATTTTGTTTATTTTAGGTAATCTATTTATTCTTAGATTTATTTTTTCTGTATTTATTAAACTTAATCCTATTTCACCATTTGATTCTTTAATTTCTATTGGTATTTCATTTATATATCTCCCAAGATAAACTATATTTTCTCTAAATAGAGTTAACGCCTTTTTTAGTACAGACGTACTTATTCCTTCATTTTCTTTTAAATCTACTTCTGCTTTCTTTTCTAATTATTTTAATTGCTTTCTTTCTATTTGTACCTCTTGACTATAGTATTCTTTAGTTGATGTTTCTTGAAATTGTATTTCCTCCATTTAAAATTGATATTTTATTAGTTACGAATTTCTAAAATGAAACTTATACCATAATTCATATTTCCTAATTTTTTCTAGTAGACAACTATTGACTTTTCAAAGTTTGTTGAAGAAATAATGGAAGACTTTGCAACTACAAACCTATTGATCCTTTGATGAAAATATTATTTCAATATTCACAAGTATTGTTATTATCATTCTTTTAAATAGTGTTGGACACATGATCATATTCGAAGCAATAATAAATATTCTAAAATAAATATCTTGTATCGAGTTGAAATTCATACCTGAGTCGTTTTGTAGGTGAATGATTTTTTACTTCTAGCTTTGAGTGATTCTTTATCTTTAGTAACGTGACTTGGATAGAGTGATGGTGCTCCAGAGTATAACCTCAACACTCAACACTTAGTGGTGATTTAACACTCACAATAATATCAAACTGATATATTTCACAAAAGACTTATCTTACAACACATGAGAGAGGGTTTATATAGACCCTTTTACACGGCTTCGGACTTCAAATCCGGATTTCAAACAAATAAAAGTACAGTAATTATACATTATGGTGGTACCTACAATTACATAGACTTTTGACTTTAGTGTCTACATTTTGTCGTTTTTACTCGATTATTGGCTCGATGTCGCTTCTTCTTGACTATCATTACTAGATTTTGGTGAGTGTCTTTTTCTTCTTTTGCTTTTCCTTTAGTGCAGAATTCACATGCATGACCCTGCACCCACTAAATGCGTTGGCAAATTCCTTGTTTGATTGTTGATGAGTACTTTTCATTATTGTCTAGCATTTGAATTTCAAATATTGATATAGCATCACTTTGTTGTGGAGTGATTTGATATGATGACTTGAATACACTATCATATCTTGGGCTTATACAATAACCTTGTATGATTGTCGATAGATGATAATGCTTTTACTACGCCTGCGTAATTGTTGATGATTCGTTCTTCATCCGAGATTGGCTGAACCGAATAACCTGCTTCATTGATTGGATAATTTTTGTTACTGTACCCAACTTGAACTGCATGTTTTGCTTGTATAAGTACTTCCCCCGGGCGGAGAATACCGGCGGTACTGAATAAACATGTAAATAAATCTGCTTGTCCTTCTGAAATCGTGCTAGTGCTAGTGAACTCCGAGTGCTGTTGGAAAATACTTAAACATAGAATTAACATGATCACAATAAATATATTCTACCATACCTAGATAGAATAATTCATGTGTAGTTAATGCCGATGCTTCTGGTAATATAACTGCCTTGGACCCAAATTTTGCTTGTTCCTTGGATAAATTGATAGTATCTTATGTTTATCCTGATAGTTCTGCAGTATTTCTTGATATTGATTTTGCTTCTTCAAAGTTGTCTTTGTAGTTTCTTTAATAGAGGCGAGTGTCTCTACCTGATCAATACTTGGTGACCGAATTTCTTGAATCTTTCCAAGAGTTTGCATCTTTTGTGTTTCTTTATTTGGAGTGCTTGGAGCCTTTAACTGTTCTACAAATGATGGCTTATATTCTTTCAATGCTTTCTTTGCTTCTTCGAGAGACTTGTAACTTTATGGATTACTCCAGGCTTTCCAATGATGTGCATACTAGCTTTATGCCATTCATCGAAATTCCTTTCATTGGTCCATTGAAAATTACATAATGCTTCTTGTCTTCACCTCTTTCTTCTTCCTTGATTGTTATTAGGACTTCTTCTGTTACTCCTTCTAGGATATCGATAGTTTTTCTTTTTCCCTGATATGCTTCTTCCATGGTAGTTATTAATTTCTGAATGTGTTGGATTTCTTCATTAACAGTCTTTAGCTCTTCTTCGCATCTTTCTTTCTTTCTTTGCTTCATTTGAAGATCATTCTTAAGTGCTTTTGTTGCGGTCTCCATTGCTAGTCTTGCTCCTTCCATTCTCGTGTAAGTAAATCTGAGAGAGCATTATCTTCTGACTTTATTAATATTGGAAAGTAGTTAAACTCTGATAGTTCTAATTGCCATCTAACTAATCTTCTATAGTTGTAACGTTTTTTGTTGAGTTTAAGATTTTTGAACGTTGATACATAGCTAGAATCTGTTTTCAAAATAAATTGTTTTGGCTTTAAATCAAGAATCCATTTTTCGAATGTCTTGACAACAGCCAGTGTCTCTTTCTCATGAATTGGATAGTTTTGTTGCGCTGCATTAAATGTCCCTGAGAGATATTTTACTATCTTCTCAAGTCTCTTAGTGGCTTGTAAATTTAGTAACTGGGTGAGCATAGCTCGGGGAAAACTTTCCAGTTTGAGACTTTCGTCGCACGCTGGTTCATTTTCTAAATGACTTGATAAGTCTTTGTCTTATGCTTTGAAAGCACAGAAGTAATTAGTTTTTGAGGTATAGTTGTTAATACAGCTCCCCAATTTTCATTACTTGCATCTGTAGATACAATGAGTAAATCATTTTCTTGGTAAACATATAGTGAAAAAATAGTTTTATCACAAATTTCTTTTATCTGAATGACTCTTTTCTCATCCTCTAGAGTGAATAGCCATGGGTTAGATGGTTTTAGTTTTTCTTGTAATGGTTTTCTCCATTTGGCTAGATCTTTGAAAATCCTTGTTCACCAATATAATTAAGGCTTCCTAGAAATCGTTGTAATTGTTTTCTATTTTCTATTTTATTTGGAAAATCCTTTATTTTTTGTAAAATGTGTTTTTGTAGAACAATTTCTCCGTGTGAAATTGTTAACCCAAGGAATTCAATTACTTCTTTTCCTATTTTTGCTTTTGGCTGAGATAATATAATTCCTTTTCTTGACATCGATCAATAACCTTGATTACCTGTATCAAATGATCTTCATAAGATGAATTAGTGAATATTAGTATATCATCAACATATGCTAAACATATATCTTCTAATCCTTCTAAACTTCTATTCATAAAATCTTGAAAAATTCCTGGTGCTTGCTTCAACCCCATTGGTAACGTATTCCATTCATAATGCTTTTGTGGTGGAAAACTAAATGCGGTTAGTGGTTTAGTGTTTTCATGTAATCGAAGTTGCCAATAGGCACTTTTTACGTCAAGTGTACTAATATTTTCATGTTTTTTATTTTACTTAAGATGTAATCTTTTCTTGGAAGTGTTTTAGGTGTTCCTATCGTAGCTTCGTTTATAGCTTTGTAATTTATTACCATTCTTCTTTTTCCTCTTTTTTGTTCATTATGGTTATCTACGTAAAATGCAGGTGACGAGTGTGGACTATTACTTGGTCGTACAACTCCTTTTTGGTTAATTCTTTTATTTCGTGAGCAATTCGTCTATATCTTTTTGTGAATAAGGTATATTATGGGTACAAATATTTCTTTAGTAGGATCTCTTAATTTTATTTCTATTAGTTCTTTATTTTTATTTTTATTACTTAGAATGTCATCTGTAAAACATTCAAACAATTTTTCTTGGATCTGTTGTTCTAATATTGTTTTTCTATGGTTAAAGTAATTGCATAACATTTTGTATTATATTTATATGAAAGTTGTGGTAATCTGAGTTCTAATCCTTCTGATTTTTGACTACTTGTATATGGACATTTTAACTCTATATGTGTCAAATATTGTATAAATGGACTATATAGCCTAAGAAAATTATTTCCAATAAGGACGGGTACTCCTGAATCGAATTGATATATGACTGGTACATTAAATGTTTTTGTTTCTATTTCTATAATAAATTTTGTGCTGCTTTTACTATTGCTAGTTTTCGCTTATCTGCTACTCTTATATAGATTGGTGTTCGTAGTTTTCTCCATTCTTTATCTAGATACTTTTCCTGGGCTAAACATACTGAGGCACCAGTATCTAAGAATGCTAATACGTTTTTATTTTTTATTTTTATTTTTATAAATGTACTATTTGGATTACTTTTCTGACTCATAATCAGTTTCTTCTATCTCAAATTCTTCTTTAGAATTATCTGATGAATATTGCATATAATAATACTCATTTTCATAGTCACTATTGTCACTCTGTATTGGTTCTAGTCCTATAGCATTAATTTGTTCTAGAAATTTTACTTTTTCTATTCGTTGGTTTCTTTTTGGGCATCTATTTGCATAGTGTCCTTCTTCATGACATAACCAACATTTACACGTTGATTTCTTTTCTGGACAATATTTTTTCTTTTCATTTACTCCTCGTTTCTTAAAATACCTTTCTTTGTTTTTCGGATTAAATTGTTTTTTCTAAACGAGTATTTTCGCGAATTGTAGTATGGTTTTCTTTTTGTAATAAATGTTGTTTGTCGTCGTCTTATTCTCCCTCGTTGTGTGGGATGCTTTCTACATCCAAACGCTTGAGGTACATCAATGAATTGATCACAACACTTTGTTGTTTGCCGTGCCAATTTTTCTGAGGATTTTTGAGTGCATAACTCTATTTGATAGTCTTCGATTACTTTTATTATTCCTCCTAGGGTATCAGGTACCGTTTGAGCTTGCTTTCTTAAATTAAATTTTTCTTAATTGTTTGCCCTAATGGATGAGGTAATTTTGTTATAAATGTTTCCTTAAATGGTTCTCTTAATTCATGTGGTAATAAATAGTAGTATTTTTGAAAGTGGCATCTAAAATCTTGGAAATAACACATATTGCATATTCTCATGTTTGTTAAAATATATTTTATCTTATCATTTCTATATGAATCCATTAGAGGATTTTGGCCCTCAAGGTCTTCTCCTCCAAATTCTTTATATATTTGTCTTGTGATTGCTTTTAAAATCACTATATTTTCATTTGTGTTATTTGGATCTACATCTTCAAAATTTAATTCATCTAAGTATTCAAATACTATTCCTTCTGTTTTATACTGTAAATAATTTAAATAATCAGTTGAATTCATCTCTCTTATACCAGATTCTATACTTAAAATTAATCCTTGCCTAACTGCCCATCTTTGTAATACCTCTTTTATATCGCGTCTACAATCTAGATTTAATGTTTCGCTATCCTTTTGAATTGTTCGATCTAAACCATCAGCTGATTGCATTTCTTGAAATCTAGTCCTCTTTTTCCATTTATTGTCTTTTGATTTATAATAATTATTTTTATAAGCATATTGGTCGTATGTATCTTGTTCTATTTTGACCTCGCTTGTCTCTCCTATTTCGTTTATGTCGTTATTTTCATTTTCTTCTGCAAAGATTAAATCATTTGTATCGTCTAATTTTATTCCTTCCATAATTTTTCTTACTTCTTCTATTCTTTTATCTATTATTTCCATTATAACTTTAACGAAAATGGAGTTTTTTCTTCTTCTCTATTCTTTCTTCAATCTTTTTAAATCATCTAGTGTTATACATCTATGTGGGTTTTCCTCGTATTCTTTCAACTTTAGTTCTAATTCTCTAATTTTTTCTTCTGGTTTTAGTATCACTTTTGATTTTAGTTTTTCTGTTTTGTGTTGTTCTTTACCTTCTTTACAACAGTGTTTTATTAAATAACTTAGTAGATCAGTTATATTATTTAATTGTGGATTATTAGTATGATATAAATGTGGGTATCCAGATCCTTGATAGCATTCTCCTTTTATATTATCTGTTAAATAGTTTTCATGTGGCGATGTCTGTTTTAGTTTTGGTTCCTTTAAAATATTAATATCTCCTATTGTCCAAAGGACATAGTTTTCAAATTTTTGTTCTAGCTGTTGTATATTTTTATTTATATTATTTATTGCTTGTGTTATTGTTACATCTCCCATCTCCTTCTGTTATGGCTCTGATACCAAAACACCAGAGAGGATCGGGTGATTGGTTTCGGGTGATTGGTTTTAGTTGCGGAATTAAATGTTAAAATTATTTAGTATCTTGAGGTTTTTAGAATTAATAATCCTTTTTAAGGTTTTTAAATACAATACTTGTATTGAAAGTTCTTCTAGATTATGTCGAAAATAATTATTTTCTAATTTGCTAATTTCTTTAGATATTTTGGAAATTCTTTTTGAGTTTTCTTTTAATTCTTGTCGAATAGCAAACAAACCATTTGTCATTTTATTATTTATAGAGATAATTGTATTAACTTATTTTCTATAGTAATAATTCTATTATTTATTTGTTCAATTTGTTGTTGAATCATTTCTCTAGATACTTCTTTTGATACTTTATTTATTTGTAGGAATGGTAGTTTTTGTAACCTATTTTTAGATAATTACGTGTTTCTTTTTCTAAATATAAATCGTATTGTAAATTTTTATATTCTGTTGTTGAGCTCATTTATATTTTGTCTTAATTCTACAAGTTGTTCTTGTATATCTTCGGTTGATATTCTTAGACTTGGTGGTTTATATTGTTTAACAATTTGATTTGTGAAGATTTGTGATGGTTCTAAATATTTGGTTTTATATTGGTTGCATTATTTCTTTTGAAGCTGTTCTAAAATTTCCAATAAGAGGATGTACTGGTTGATTAGTAACTAATTGTGTGCTAGTATTTTCAATCAATTGATCTATTTCTATTTTATTTTTCTTTATATATATATATATATATATATATATATATATATATATGATACATGGAGCACATATCTACTAATTTTTAAGTGCTCATAAGAAGAATTGTTGCCTTAAAAAAAACCTATCACCCAATGATCACAAATTTAATAGATGTTCACACGATTGTTTTAAGATACGATAAACATATACGGAAGATGCGCTTAAGGTAGTAAAATTATATAAAATGTAATGACTGGTCAAGAAACTCAAGCTAACCGCCATTGATACATCACCACCAATCTCAATATCAAATATCAAATACATACATACATACAACCCTTGCATTTTCCCCCAAATTTCAATTTTTAACCTCTTCATCTGCAATCGACACCATCAAGACGACCTCGAATCCTCTAGAAACTTACAGCAATCTCTCCCCTTTTCTCTTCAATTTCCTCTAGCTCTTCTGTGATTACTTTTACTTCACGATCATGGAAACCCTAGCTTCATCTGCAACAATCGTATCGTCTTCTCCGACATCCATCAAAGTTTTCTCTCCAAGATTCAAACTCCCTTTTGGAAAAAGACTTATTCGGTTCCCAATTTCTTCCAAGAGTAAGCAGTTTGGAGTTCAATTCGGTTTTGTCTATGTGATCTTGAAGATGATGATTATACTGATTTGATGTTTCAGGTAATGGAAATGAATCTGATATGCGATCTGATTCGAATGATGCGAGTATTGTCCCGATTTCTACATACCGGTCTTTCTCCAAGGTAATCGTTGAATCGTTGATCATCAATTTTTTTTTTTGCATAAATTTGCTTGTGAGGTATTCGGTTGATTCTGTGGGCCCTTTAAATCATTTGTTTTAATTTCATGGTAAAGATGCTAATTTATTCGTCGCGATTGTTTGGATTGATTTTGATGTTAGGTAATCTGTTGGCTTTTCATTTTGTTAGCCTTTTTGGTGTTTGGAAAAATTGCGCAAGTGTTTGTTATTTTGCTGTTTTTATCCATTAATTCTAAGGGAGTATTTGGTGTGTTCATAAGTGGCTATAGTTTTTTAGGTAAAAACTAATTGTGATTATGATTATGAAATTCTAACTATGCATTGGGAGTATTTGGGATTGCTTATGAAAACGGCTTATTTGTTTATTGGCTATTGAAATAAGTTGATTCAGAACAACCTGTTTCACTTATAAGCTAATCAGTTAATCAGTTTGGGTAAGCAATCTTGAATACCCTCAAACAGGCTTTTCAATCACGTCACACTAAGCAGAGAAGCAGTTTTGAGAAGCAATAACAGCACTCGCCTAGTTGAAAAAATCATATATGAAGACGTGTAATATTACATAAGGAGTTGCTTTAAGAATAGTGATTATTGAGATGAATGCTAACTTACATAACTAGTTGTAGCATTAAGCTCATGATTATACGATTCATATTCTTCAATTTGCTTGTAACACCATTTGCGTCTGTTCTCTTAAATATATGGGAAGAACAAAGGGTAGATAAAAGAGTGGCAGCAGCAAAAGCTAATTTAATTTATTTAAGTTGTTTCCTTACGGGGTAAAATCTTGCAGGATGATGCAATGGGATTGGTGTTGAGTGCAGCAAATGTTAGGGGTTGGACTACAGGGTCAGGTATGGAAGGGCCTTCAGTGCCTGCAGGTGGTAGTGGGGATAACGAATCAAATACTGAGAATATCTCCACTTTTCCATGGTCTCTTTTCACGAAATCTCCAAGACGCCGTATGCGTGTTGCTTTCACTTGTAATGTGTGTGGTCAAAGGACAACTCGTGCTATTAATCCCCATGCTTATACTGATGGTACCGTCTTTGTCCAGGTATTCATGCGTCTTTACCGCTTTTTGACTGCCTTAAATGTGTTTAAGGAATAGAGGTGCCAATATTGGCAGGGTTTGTTGGGTTGGATAGGCCAAGGGTAATGGAGCAAAATGGCTTCATGTCATAACTAATAATTTTTAGTGCCAGTCAATACCGGTTAGGTTGACCCACATACGCCTCTTTATACATTTTGCTACAAATATATTTGATGACTTTACCTGTGTAATTTTAATAGTAATAGTCCAATTTCTTTTTAACAAAGTGACATAGGAGGTTTTATGCATTGTTACACACTTTTGACTGATTTTCAAAAGGTTAAACAGTGAGCGGTGTGAGGAATCAAGATGTAATTGTGGGTTTCATTTACTTGATGTGAGGATTTTAAAGACAAGATGCGCAAAATGAAGGACAGTGAATGGGAAAAATGACTTGAATGCAACTTGTCAAGTATCATGAGCGCTCTCATTTTAGCACAATATATGATGCATGCAATAGGTAGACAAGCTTCCACTGTTTGCAATGTGAACCTTTGCATTCCAAATGTGAGAATAAAATGTCAGTTTTAACACCAAAATTGGTGATAGATTTGTTATTATTGAGAAAGAACTATTTGGTATCTCAATTTTGTAGGATCATTACATCCACTAAGCTAACGAAAGAAACAGAAATGTTATTTCAAGGTACACATTTTTTAGAGTCAAGAGTGAACTTTATAAAATTAGATTATTGTGGTTGTACAATAGTTTGTAATCATAGGTCAACCCAACTTGCGTCGTACTACAAATACCAGTTTTGTCCCACTACCTGCCCATGTCCCGCACTGCCACCACATATATTAAGCCAAGGACGAGCACTGACCACTCTGCTCTTGTTTTGATGATCGTCTATAGTGCATAATGTTTGCGTTGGTTATATGCTATGCTAATCGTATGCTTTTTTGTACAAGTGCAGTGCTGTGGGTGCAACATATTTCACAAACTGGTGGACAATTTGAATTTGTTTCATGAGATGAAATGCTATGTCAATCCATCCTTCAAGTATCATGATCCTAATGGGAATGTTAGCAGCCTTGGATTCAAATATCTTGACATGAATGATGACGACGATGATGATAACATGTTTCCCATCTTATAAGGTGAGCTCAATCTGCAAAACAGTGTGTATTGTTTCTACTTAGGAACACACACACAGTGATTATGGCTGTAAATAGTTTTGAAAAGCTCTAATTTAATGTCAAATAAATAAAGTAGAATGTTATTTCAATGGTGAATGAAAAGAGTAGGGAGCCGAATGTGATGATATTTGTACATGTATCTGTACCTGCTTATCTCAAATTATTATTCCTTCTATCATACATGACTCTAGATTTTATGTAAAGGTATCTAGCTGGGTTGTGAACCAAATCTGTTTGGAACTCACTGTGATCATATGCATACTTTTCTTAAACATAGTTAAAATTACTGTGATGGTCTCTTGATAAAACTGTTCATGGATCTGGTCTTTACTTTTACTGTGTGCTTAATTCATCTTACCCACTGTCTAATTTGGTATGTTTTGATGATGAAAAAAATTATAGAAAAATAATTAACAAGTAATATCAATGATTAACTGCAATTAACGAGCAACATTAAGTGCAATGAACAAACACGCTATCAGATTAGTTTAGTAATGATTAAAAGATAAAAAGCAATACTTCTATAACATGAAGTACCATTTTTTTTAACGAGAATAAAACAAAAAATAGCATCACTAGATGAACTACCATTGTTCTGAGCCAAAGTTAAAACAAAAACAAACTAGTGCGTTACTTTGGACTTCATTTATTTTAGCTTTGGCTTTAGGTCAACTCAGTGTTATAGCCTTCTCTAGACTCTAAAGTAAAACTTCCCATGACTTGCCCTTTGGATAATGTAGTGTTACAGCCTTCTCTAGACTCTAATGCATGCCTTTTGCACAAGACATTATTCTTTAGGGGTGGGTGATTCTTCTATTATAACATGAAAATAATTAGGTTTTAGGTTTTTGTATCTGACCTGTTTAATTGATGTCTTTAACCTGAACAAATATGTGGGTTGTATCTGTGTTCAACGATGTAACCTATTACTATACTCTTGACATCTTACCTTCTAGAATTGTCTGTTAACATGTGTCATGTTTTGGTAGTGTGAGACTAGTAAGGCAAGGATATCTAGGCCACAATCAAAGCCAATAGACATAACTTTTCTTTTTGTCAAATATATCAATCATAACCAGAACATTTTTAAATTGTTGTAATCAAGTTATTAATGTTCTAAATGGGATGTAGTGTTGCGATAGCTAGATCAAGAGGTCGTAAAGTTGTTGTAATCAAGCTATTAACGTGCAAACAATATAAATAATAATCCTTCCATAAATAAACTCAATCTTCTTACGTATGAACCCAACTATTTCATTTTCAAATTCCATTTTGATAATATAATTTCGTAGTTTCACACAAGACTTCACGTTTGTAACCTTCTAATGAGAAACTATTATGGTTCTTTTGTTTATAAGCGTCTCAAGTCTAAAATTTATTACTATTAGATATGTTAACATACATATGATTTGTTAAAGTGAGTTTATCTTTCATTTTTGAATTTAAATTTTTTTTTATGATTATATTGTTTTAAAGAATTGAAAATAATAATTCTACTTATAGACTAGGTTTTCGATCGGCAATGTAAAATTGATTTTTAAAACTACGGTTTCAGTATTTGATATTGATATTTGGAATATATATTTTCTTATCTTGGAATATATATGCTAGGCTTTTATTGCTCCAATCCTTTCCTACCATCAGGCCGTATTATTTGCCTCCAGTTATGGTTCTTCCTTTTTTAGGTTCTCTTCTCTTTGTATTTAACTAAGGCCCTGTATCGATCTTCAATAACAAGAAATACATGAATTACTTTGACCATCGTTCTTTTGATTTGATCAATTCCCTGTTTTGTTTTAAATGCGATAATTTTATTACATCATTTTGTATATCGTTTATAATATAATATATATCACTGAACTTGGTGCTTTCCTTAAAAAGATAAAATGCTTAATCATTTTGCATGCTATGTAACCACTTTATTTTGAATTATTCTTATTATTTCTGATATTCATTACACATTAATTTAATTGTTTATCACTTTGATATGAGTGTTTATTATCTACCCTTAATGATATTTGTAAACAAATTATATCTTGTGTAAATAAACCATAAAGACTTCATATTCAAGTAAGGTATCCTCAATTCATATGTTACGACAAGAATTGAAAGAGAATCGTAAGAGAAGAAAACTTCAATTCATTATCGAGATACCAATTCCATGGTTACAACGGTATTTAACAACCTAACATACTAAGTACATTCTGAGTCCCTGAATTATTACACAATTACAAACAGACCCCTCCTATTCAACTAAGAACTATTATCAAAACTAGTCCCTCTATTTGTTATTTCCTATTTATACGTAACAAAACTCCCCCCTTAAAACATTCTTGACCTCAAGAATCAAGCTTGAAATTTGGAAATCGAGCAATAAAACTTTCAGCTTCCTCCCATGTGGCATCATGATTAGGTAAGTCTTTCCATTGTATTAAAAACTTGACCACCGGTTTATTGCCACTCCGGGCTAACTACCTGTCCAAAATAGCAAGCGGTTGAACAGTAGAAACTGGACCAACAGGAATTAATTCTTGATTGGCTGGTGGTCCAAAGGCTTTCTTTAACAGTGAGACATGAAATTTAGGATGCAGTTGAGACCCAGCTGGTAACTTCAAAGTATAAGCAACACTGCCAACTTTTTTAACTATTTGAAAGGGACCAAATACTTTTGAGAAAGTTTAGAATACTTGTGGATTCGTAAGGATGTCTGAACATACGGTTGTAGTTTAAGATACACCCAGTCACCAACAACAAAACCGCGGTCACTTCTATTTAGATCTGCGAATTGCTTCATTCTATTTCGAGCACTTTCTAAAGAGTGTTTTAAAGATGCAATAACACTGTCCCTCTGAGTTAGCCAAGAATCTAGAGATGCAATATTAGTAGTGCCTGGAATATATGATAACTGGATAGGAGGATCCAAACCATACAAAGCTTTAAAGGGAGGCATTTTAATAGAGGAGTGCCAAGTAGTATTATACCACCACTCAGCCAGTGACAGCCACTGCAACCATGAAGATGGATTAGCCATAGCCATGCATCTCAAATATGATTCCAAACACCTGTTGAGCACTTCAGTTTGCCCATCCGATTGTGGATGATAGGCTGTGGATAAAGCCTGGTCTACCCCTTGCAATTTAAGAAACTCTTGCCAGAAAAGACTCATAAAAATTGGATCTCTGTCCGAGACAATGGTCATAGGGCACCCATGTAACTTGAAAACATTATCTAACACCACTTATGCCACCTGAACTGCAGAGAAAGGGTGCTTCAAAGGTACAAAATGACCATATTTGGATAACCGATCAATGACGACCAAAATGACATCTTTGCCCCCAGATTTAGGTAATCCACTTATAAAGTCCATTGAAATATCAGTGAAAATGGATTGAGGAATGGGAAGAGGATTAAGCAATCCAGGTGATGCAATAGTCTTATACTTTGCTTTCAGACAAACATCACACCTTTTAACCCACAAGACAAACATCACACCTTTTAACCCACAACTTAATGTCTTTATGAGCACCTTTCCAATAGAATAAATTCCTAAATCTCTACAATGTAGGTTGAATACCAGAATGACCACCCATTGTAGATGAATGACAAAGAAGTAATACCTCCCCTCTTAATTCTTCATCTTTTCCAATCCAAAGTTTGGATTTCCTGGTCAACAGTTGACCATCCCAGTTGACATGTTTAATGTTGTCCCCTTTTACTAATCTAGCAACCAACTCTTGAGCTTGAACATTATTAGCCTAATGAGCTTTAATCTTATCCAGTAAAACAGGATCATAAGAAGAGATTGCTATAGCAAACAAAGAAGAACTATGCACTCTTGAGAGAGCATCAACAACATTGTTTTCCACCCCTCTTTTGTAGACAATGTGATAATCATACCCATCAATTTACTCAGCCAAGTATGTTGCAATGGGGTAGTAATATTTTGTTCCAACAAATGTTTTAAACTCTTTTGATCAGTTAGGATAGTGAAATGTTTTAAGATCAAATATTGGTGCCAATGTTTAACTGCTAGAAGAATAGCTAACAATTCCTTCTCATAAACAGAAAGAGTACATTGTTTAGGAGATAAGGCTTTACTTACAAAAGCAATTGGATGTTTGGCCTGCATCAAAACAGCCCCAAGGCCTTTTGAGCTAGCATCAGTTTCCACAATAAATTCTTGAGACCAATCAGGAAGAGCTAAAACTGGAGCTCGAGTCATTGCAGCCTTGAGTGTCTCAAATGCTTGTTGAGCCTCCACAGACCACTTAAAGGCATCCTTTTGTAATAAATTGGTCAAAGGTTTGGCAATAGACCCATAAGAGGACACAAATCTTCTATAATATCCAGTAAGACCCAAGAATCCTCTAAGTTGTTTAACAGTGGTAGGAACTGGCCACTGTTGTACAGCTTCAATTTTAGATGGGTGTCACACCCTCATTTTCCACGTACGGGGTTTTACCGTCAGGCGTGTGACATAACCAGGATCTCAGATAAGCATTAGTTACACCAAACGACTCGATAATTACAACTCATATAAGTTGCTTAATATTAAGGAAACAGACCAATTGTATTTAAGTGATGCGGAAGCGAATACAGTGAAACATTCAACAATAGTTTTGAAACACACAAACATGTGTCCAAACCAGTTTACGTAAAGTAAATGCACATTAAATCTTGAAAACAGTTTGTAGTGAATACAGAATGACATGCTGTGGATGCTGTGCTCCTAAACGTGCCACATCATTTTCCTGAGAGAAAACATGCAAAAATCTCAGTACAAGACTGGTGAGTTCACAGGTTTATCAGAAAACAGTAATTAACAGTAATAAAGTTCCCGGATTATAAAATCCGTCAAGTATGTAATTCCCGGATTATGTAATCCGTCAAGTATGTAATCCCCGGATTATGTAATCCGTCAAGTATAATGAAATCCCCGGATTTATTAATCCGGTCAGTATAAATGAAATTCCCGGATTATAAATAAAGCATATAATGGGTAGCTAGTCCATAATGATCACTATGTGTATTAAGGCGCGGCCGAACTGACATGTAAACAAATAAATAAACAGGCCCGGATGTGGATCACACACCACAACACTTGTAATTAGGCTAACCGTTCACCCGTTTGACGAACGTTGTGCTAGCGCGACTAGCCCGGGTGGGGTATGTCAATCCCAGTAGTACTACTAACAATTACCTCGTTAAGTCCATATTAACGGTCCGTTGGGCAAGTATACACCATAGTATCAAGTATATGCAATATTACAAAAATCCAATGTAATGTAAAGTTTATAAAAACAGCATGTTTCTCTCCCCCAAAAAGAGTATAAAGTAAAAGTGGGGCTGTAAACTCACCTTGAGTTGATGTAATGAAAGCAACAAAAGCTTCAAAGAATAAGGCAATGCACGGTCAAGCACGATCGATACCTATTATTAATTATAACTAAGTCTTTAAAATGTGTTTATTGCGAATTAATATATTTGTAAGGTTCGGGTTGGTTTGGTTTAACACGCACAAATAGGTGTATATATGTTACAAGATTTAAGTTTGAAATTAACGTTAAATCAAGGATTAGGATTATGGGGTTTTTAATAGGTATTAAGTTTACAAAGTATTTATTTGTATTTTGATTCCATTAGAAGAATTATACTCGTATGTTTAAATATTTTAGAATAACATATAGATTAATATTAATAATATTAATCTAAACCAATTTTGATGGTAATTTGTTATAAGTAATAATATTTGTAAATATCTTGGCGAGATAATATGATTTCTATAATTACTATGACGAAACCTTTAATTAATATAACGTTCTTTACTTTTATAAAGGTTTATTGTTTTCGAGTCCCATTATTATCTAAAAAAGAAATAATTTATAATGACAGCGTTAAATATAAATTTTAAACAATTATTTTAGGCAACCACGATTTTAAAATAATAATTGTTTGAACCCAAATTATTTTCTTAGTTGTAACTCATTTTTTTAGTAAGGTTTAAACAAGAATAATATTTATTAACATATTTTTAAAACAATTATTTAACTAAGAAAAATCCAGAAAATTATTTGGTGTTCAAAAATATAAACTAGGTTTATAAAAATTATTTTTATAATTTTTATAATTTTTCTGAAATTTTAAAAAGCTTTAAAGGGCTTTAAAAAAATAAAAGAAGGTGCCCGGGTTCGAACCCGGGACCTCCAACCCGCACACCCACACGCATACCAGTAAACCAAGGCTCAAGGCCACGTTAGAACATAGCTTTTAATTCCTTTAAACACAAACCCAAATCAATCCCCAAAATCAAGAACCCTAAATTGATCATGGATCAAATTGAAGCAATAATCGCTACTGTTAATGCAATTAATCATAGGGCTTTCGATCCCTATGAGAAACCGAGCATGTAGATGTATTTAATTACCTGTTTTGAAGTTGTATGAACGATGAACACACAGTGAGCAGTCGCGACCGTGGTTTGAATCCGATTCGTGTGCAAACGTTTATGTAAATCAAATTAACTTCGTGTGAAGATTCGTGTGATGCTATAGTTTCAAAGCCCTATGTTAATTTGGTTGTAAATAACTCGGATGTTGGGTTTCGACAAGGTTGCAGGTCGCGGGTAATGTGGTAGCCGAATAAGGTGTTTGTGTTAGTTTTATCTTAAATTGATTGGTACAATCGATTCATAACAGATGTTGGTCCATTTATAGTCAGTTAATTTGTCGATTATTGGTGTTAGTGGTGACCCGTGGCCCGACTGTTTGGCCGACAATGGGGAGGGTCGGTTTCAGTGGGATTCGCACTCGAATTAATGAATTGGAAGTTGCCCCACGTTCGAATAATCCACTGAGAGGTGTCGGGAACTTTAATTAGGTAAAAACCGCGTCCATTTGGGTGTTTGAAAGGTCGCCGGAGTTGGCCGGGGGGGTCGCCGGACGGCGAGAGGGTCGACGGGGGGGAAATGGGTTGGGTTTTGGTTAATTACAGAAATGGTCCCTGTGGTTTAAACTTGTATTTATTTTTTGCCAAAACTCATTTTTAAAGTTTTAAAAACAACAATACAACCCCTCAACTTAATTATTATTATTATTATTATTATTATTATTATTATTATTATTATTATTATTATTCTTAAATAAAAATAAATTGGTTCAATTCGGTGAAAATTTGTTTAATAGTATTTACCGAAAACTCGGGTTGTCACATTATCCCCTTGTTGCAGGAATTTTCGTCCCGAAAATTGAAACACCGGGGTTAACAACCATGTATACGGAGAATTCGATTAAACTGATAAATGGACTATGAAAATATATGAGAACAGTTAATACGCACAATGAGTTAATGAGCTTAATGCTAACTGACATACTAGTTAGTGACAGATGTCACACACCATCACATTTACCACATGATCTTCAACAAGAAGAATCTTAGGTTTCCTTTCTGATTTGGGAATATCTTGAATGTTTCTAGTACTTTTGTTTATCCGAAGGTGACCATGAAACCATCTGTATTATCCGAGCTATCACACAAACGTGAAACCTTATGAGGTAGAACAAATGTGAAATTAGACCCACAATGTTCTTTGCTTGATATCGTGAGATATCACAGTATCCCTTAGTTGAGAAAATTTCATTCTAAACTTCAGTTGGAGTTAGGTTCTGAAAGTGTATCCACGAATAAGTGCGGATATTTAGACTTCATCTGATCCTCCCGTTCCCATGTAAATTCTGGTCCCCGTTTAGAGTTCCATCTTACGCGCACAATGGGAATTTTGCTACGCTTTAGTGTCTTGACCTCTCGATCCATGATCTCCACTGGTTCTTCGATGAAATGTAGTTGATCATCTATCTTTAATTCCTCCAAAGGCACGATCAATGATTCATCCGACAGACATTTCCTCAGATTGGATACGTGAAATACATCATGTATCCCCCTGAGTTCTTCAGGTAAATTCAACTGATAGGCTACTGGGCCAACCCGTTTTACAATCTCGAATGGCCCCACGTATCTTGGGCTTAACTTCCCACGCTTTCCAAAGCGTATTACACCTTTCCAGGGTGAGACTTTCAAC
This sequence comes from Flaveria linearis, assembly GCA_024085815.1. Taxonomy (NCBI): domain Eukaryota; kingdom Viridiplantae; phylum Streptophyta; class Magnoliopsida; order Asterales; family Asteraceae; genus Flaveria; species Flaveria linearis. The sequence goes on along the minus strand of CM044013.1, from coordinate 67,623,407 downwards.
AGTACTTTGTCACCCACCCGAAACTCCAATGGTTTACGACGCTTGTCAGCGTAACTCTTTTGTCGATCACGTGCTGCTGCCATACGGTTACGAATTTGCACGATCTTCTCAGTCGTTTCGTGCACCAGTTCGGGTCCTGTAAGTTGGCTTTCTCCTACTTCTGCCCAACAGATAGGTGATCGACACTTACGTCCATACAAAGCTTCAAATGGAGCTGCCTTGATCGAGGTGTGATAACTGTTATTATAGGAGAACTCAACCAATGGTAGATGAGTTTCCCAACTGCTGCCAAATCGATCACACAGGCACGCAACATGTCTTCCAGTGTTTGGATTGTACGCTCACTTTGACCATCGGTCTGCGGGTGGTATGCAGTACTCATATCCAGCCGCGTTCCTAATGATCGTTGTAATGATTGCCAAAAGTGAGAAGTGAACCGAGCGTCACGATCAGAAATGATAGATATTGGTACGCCATGCCGGGAGACTATTTCCCTTAAATAGATACGTGTTAGCTTCTCCATTCGATCAGTCTCTCGGATTGCCAGAAAGTGTGCGGATTTCGTTAAGCGATCTACTATAACCCAAATGGTATCGCATCCGCTGGGAGTTCTGGGTAACTTCGTGATGAAGTCCATTGAGATCTGCTCCCATTTCCACACTGGAATTTCCGGTTGTTGGAGTAAACCGGATGGTCTCTGGTATTCCACTTTAACCTTGGAACAAGTTAGGCATCGGCTTACATACGTGGCTATCTCCGCCTTCATTTTCGGCCACCAGTAAAATTCTTTCAGGTCCTGATACATCTTGTCTGAACCTGGATGGATCGAGTAACGTGACTTATGAGCTTCATCCATTATCAGCTCTCGCAAGTTCCCGTACTGTGGTACCCAGATCCGTTTCATAAAGTAGCGGATTCCATCAGCTTTAACCTCCAATTGTTTCTCCATGCCTCGCATGGATTCTGCTTTGAAATTCTCCGTCTTCAAAGCCTCAGATTGGGCAGCTTTGATTTGCATTGGTAGGTCAGAGTGGATAGTCATTTGTAATGCGCGCACCCGACGAGGCTTTAGGGTTTCCTTACGACTAAGGGCATCGGCTACTACATTAGCCTTACCCGGATGGTACTTGATCACACAGTCATAATCATTGAGTAATTCTAACCATCGTCTTTGTCGCATATTCAGTTCCTTCTGGTTAAATATGTGCTGGAGGCTCTTATGATCTGTATAGATCGTGCACCTGGTTCCATATAGGTAGTGCCTCCAGATTTTCAAGGCAAACACTACAGCTCCCAGTTCCAGATCATGCGTTGTATAGTTCTTCTCATGCACCTTGAGTTGTCTGGATGCATAAGCTATGACTTTGTCACGTTGCATCAATACACACCCCAAACCTTGGATGGATGCATCACAGTAAACAACAAAGTCATCAGTTCCTTCTGGTAAAGCTAGGATTGGTGCGCTGCAGAGTTTGTCTTTAAGCGCCTGAAACGCTGTTTCCTCTTTGCTACCCCACTTATAAATTGTTCCCTTATGAGTCAGGGCAGTCAAAGGTTGTGCCAATTTAGAAAATCCTTCAATAAATCTTCGGTAATAGCCTGCCAAACCAAGAAATTGTCGCACCTCAGTAGGCGTCTTTGGTGCCGGCCAATCCTTGATTGCTTTAATCTTTGAAGGATCAACATGTATTCCCTTTTCATTCACCACGTGCCCAAGAAATTGCACTTCACGCATCCAGAAGTCACATTTTGAGAACTTTGCGTAAAGCTGTTCATCTCTTAGCAATTCCAGTATGGTTCTCAAATGTTCCTCATGATCTTCCTTATTACGGGAGTAGATTAGTATGTCATCAATGAAGACAATGACAAACTTATCCAGATAAGGTTTGCAGACACGGTTCATGAGGTCCATGAAAACTGCTGGGGCATTAGTCAGCCCAAAAGGCATTACAGTGAACTCGTAGTGCCCATAGCGTGTTCGAAACGCAGTCTTGGAGATGTCTTCTTCTCGAACCCTCAACTGATGATAACCTGATCTCAAGTCAATCTTGGAATAGTAGCTAGATCCTTGCAATTGGTCGAACAAATCATCAATGCGTGGGAGTGGATACCTATTCTTGATTGTCACCTTGTTCAGTTCGCGGTAGTCAATACACATCCTGAAGGTTCCATCTTTCTTTTTAACGAAAAGCACTGGAGCTCCCCAAGGTGAAGAGCTGGGACGTATGAATCCTTTGTCTAACAACTCTTGCAATTGCTTAGACAGCTCTTGTAGTTCGTTCGGTGCCAAACGGTACGGTGCCCGAGCGATTGGAGTTGCTCCTGGTGCTAGTTCAATTTGAAATTCTACCTGTCTGTGTGGAGGAAGGCCAGGTAGGTCTTCGGGAAATACCTCAGGAAAGTCTCTAACAACAGGAATATCTTCAACTCGCCTTTCATCCGCCTTCGGTTCAGTAACAAGTGCCAACAAGGCAAGGTGTCCTTTTCTGAGACATTTCTGAGCCTTCAAATATGATATGATGCCGACTACTGCACCCCTTTTCACCTTCCACAATAAGAATTTCATCGTCCGAAATAGGTAACTTGATCAGCTTCTCCTTGCAGACGATCTCAGCACTATTCTGGGATAACCAATCCATCCCGACGACTACATCAAAGCTTCCTAGTGTGACAGGAATAAGGTCTATGTTGAAGGTGTGTCCGGTTAAGCCTAGCTTACAGTTTTTAAACACTTGTGTTGCTGTTATCGTCCTACCATCGGCTATTTCTATGGCATAATTAGAACTCAAATCAGTAGGCACCATCCCTAGTGTTTTACTAAACTTGGTGGACACATAACTCTTATCAGCACCAGAGTCAAATAAAACAGAGGCATAACACCCATTAATAGAGAATCTACCAGATACTACAGTAGGGTCGTTTCGAGCCTCACCTGAGCCCATGATGAAGACTCTGCCTCTGCCACCGCCACCACCATTGTTGTTGTTCTTGGGCTTATCAGCAGCACCATTATCACCATTCTTTTTCAGTCTCGGGCAATCCCTTTTAAAGTGTCCGGGTTGACCACATTCATAGCACACAGTCTGATTGTGGTTCTGCTGTTGTTGAGGTGCTTTTCCCGAGAGATTCACCCGGCAATACTTGGCAACATGCCCGAACTTCCCACACCTCTCACATGTGCTCTTTGTGCACTGCCCAGTATGATGGAGCTGACATTTGTTGCACTTTGGGAGATTTCCCTGATAGCCGCCCGAATGAGAGGGTTGGGACTGATTAAACTTCTTGTGTTGAGGTTGATAAGTGGAGGATGAAGATTGCTTTCCGCTGCTAGATGGTTCCCATTTCCTCTTGTTATTGTGGAAACTAGATGCAGCACCTCGCGGGGGCAGTTTTCCTTGCGCGACAGCCTGGTCAGTCAACTTGTGGGCTAGTTGAACCGCTTCCTGAATGGTAGCTGGTCTAGCAGTGGTGACCATGCTCTGGATTTCAGGTACCAGTCCGTCGATGTATCTTTCAACCCGTTTGTACGCCGGGTAATCATAGTGGGGCACAGAGTAGCCAACTCGTGAGAACGAGTTGTGTATGCTTCAATTTCAGAACCTACCATCTTCAGGTTCCAAAATTCAGTCTCCAGTTTTTGTATTTCGTCTCGTGAACAGTACTCCTCTTTCAGCAGATTCTTGAATTCTACCCATGTTATGGCGTTTGCAGCTCCAATGCCCAGCATCTGAACTTGTGTGTTCCACCAGCTCAGAGCAGCACCATCCAGTGTGCCAGCAGCATATTTTACCCTATTCCCAGCAGGGCAGTTGCAGATTTCGAACACCGATTCTAGCTTTTCGAACCAACGGAGCAGTCCCACCGCTCCCTCGGTTCCATTGAACGGATTGGGCTTGCAGTCCATAAAGGACTTGTAGGTGCAAGTCGGTTGACCAATTGGGTTCTGCTGCGGAGGGGGTTGGTTTGCCAACGCTGCGGTGATGCTATGATTGATTATCGCTGCCAACTCTGCAGGCGTCATTGAGATGTTACCCCTCCCGCGTCCTCTTCCAGACATTCTTTACATTACCAAATATCAAAAGCTATTAGTCATATGAAAATAGACCTTTTGTCTTGGAATGGAAAGAAAATTCAAGGGTAGATAAGCTAGAGAATCAGTCCGAATCCGTGGGATTAACGCAAATGTCATAGTTTGAATTACGTCCAAATTCAAGGTAAGTGTGAGCATTCCTACAAATAGAACTAATTAATAGTTTCCACATCAGTGGCTATGTTCTATGAGAACCGAGGCTTTCTTGCTTAACGTGTAGGAATGATGACTTATACTGACTGCAATGTTACCACCCGACCAGATTCACCGGACTTAGCATGCACGACAAATTACAATTACGTGTGCACCCGTAATGGTAATTTGCTTTGCATGATCACCCCGGCTCCTCCTATCAGGCTAACATATCTTACAGTGGTCATCAATGATAGAAGTTCCGAGTGTATTCGTTTGATTCGAGAATCAAAGCGAGTACGTTGACTAATCAAAGTATTGGGTCAATCACAACTTTGTTGAAGACATGCGTACCTATAAGCAGATACTCATCCCAAGGGTTCCCAGGTAAGGTAAACAGGTCCATCGGTTGATTTGGATATATGCGAATACCTTGCCTAGACAGAACACCCCGAGATACAGGCATCTTACTCTTCCAGCATTGCATGTGTTCAAGTTGTAAGACACAGACTTTGACGAGACTTTGAAACTATTAATAACAATCGAGGTTTTGGAGTTTGAAATCACTTGAATTAGGCACTCAAACCCTCCTGTGACTCACAGCACAGGGATATGTTAAGGCAAAAGTTTTCAGGCAACTAATTAAGTAAACATAGCTTAGGAATCTATGTGTGTGTAACTAATGCAAATCCAGCTATAGTCTAAATGCAATGCAAATGAGATGCAAGTCCATTTTAGTTCGCTATAACTAATGCTCTGATACCAATCTGTCACACCCTCATTTTCCACGTACGGGGTTTTACCGCCAGGCGTGTGACATAACCAGGATCTCAGATAAGCATTAGTTACACCAAACGACTCGATAATTACAACTCATATAAGTTGCTTAATATTAAGGAAACAGACCAATTGTATTTAAGTGATGCGGAAGCGAATACAGTGAAACATTCAACAATAGTTTTGAAACACACAAACATGTGTCCAAACCAGTTTACGTAAAGTAAATGCACATTAAATCTTGAAAACAGTTTGTAGTGAATACAGAATGACATGCTGTGGATGCTGTGCTCCTAAACGTGCCACATCATTTTCCTGAGAGAAAAACATGCAAAAATCTCAGTACAAGACTGGTGAGTTCACAGGTTTATCAGAAAACAGTAATTAACAGTAATAAAGTTCCCGGATATAAAATCCGTCAAGTATGTAATTCCCGGATTATGTAATCCGTCAAGTATGTAATCCCCGGATTATGTAATCCGTCAAGTATAATGAAATCCCGGATTTATTAATCCGGTCAGTATAAATGAAATTCCCGGATTATAAATAAAGCATATAATGGGTAGCTAGTCCATAATGATCACTATGTGTATGAAGGCGCGGCCGAACTGACATGTAAACAAATAAATAAACAGGCCCGGATGTGGATCACACACCACAACACTTGTAATTAGGCTAACCGTTCACCCGTTTGACGAACGTTGTGCTAGCGCGACTAGCCCGGGTGGGGTATGTCAATCCCAGTAGTACTACTAACAATTAACTCGTTAAGTCCATATTAACGGTCCGTTGGGCAAGTATACACCATAGTATCAAGTATATGCAATATTACAAAAATCCAATGTAATGTAAAGTTTATAAAAACAGCATGTTTCTCTCCCCCAAAAGAGTATAAAGTAAAAGTGGGGCTGTAAACTCACCTTGAGTTGATGTAATGAAAGCAACAAAAGCTTCAAAGAATAAGGCAATGCACGGTCAAGCACGATCGATACCTATTATTAATTATAACTAAGTCTTTAAAATGTGTTTATTGCGAATTAATATATTTGTAAGGTTCGGGTTGGTTTGGTTTAACACGCACAAATAGGTGTATATATGTTACAAGATTTAAGTTTGAAATTAACGTTAAATCAAGGATTAGGATTATGGGGTTTTTAATAGGTATTAAGTTTACAAAGTATTTATTTGTATTTTGATTCCATTAGAAGAATTATACTCGTATGTTTAAATATTTTAGAATAACATATAGATTAATATTAATAATATTAATCTAAACCAATTGTGATGGTAATTTGTTATAAGTAATAATATTTGTAAATATCTTGGCGAGATAATATGATTTCTATAATTACTATGACGAAACCTTTAATTAATATAACGTTCTTTATTTTATAAAGGTTTATTGTTTTCGAGTCCCATTATTATCTAAAAAGAAATAATTTATAATGACAGCGTTAAATATAAATTTTAAACAATTATTTTAGGCAACCACGATTTTAAAATAATAATTGTTTGAACCCAAATTATTTTCTTAGTTGTAACTCATTTTTTAGTAAGGTTTAAACAAGAATAATATTTATTAACATATTTTTAAAACAATTATTTAACTAAGAAAAATCCAGAAAATTATTTGGTGTTCAAAAATATAAACTAGGTTTATAAAAATTATTTTTATAATTTTTATAATTTTTCTGAAATTTTAAAAAGCTTTAAAGGGCTTTAAAAAAATAAAAGAAGGTGCCCGGGTTCGAACCCGGGACCTCCAACCCGCACACCCACACGCATACCAGTAAACCAAGGCTCAAGGCCGCGTTAGAACATAGCTTTTAATTCCTTTAAACACAAACCCAAATCAATCCCCAAAATCAAGAACCCTAAATTGATCATGGATCAAATTGAAGCAATAATCGCTACTGTTAATGCAATTAATCATAGGGCTTTCGATCCCTATGAGAAACCGAGCATGTAGATGTATTTAATTACCTGTTTTGAAGTTGTATGAACGATGAACACACAGTGAGCAGTCGCGACCGTGGTTTGAATCCGATTCGTGTGCAAACGTTTATGTAAATCAAATTAACTTCGTGTGAAGATTCGTGTGATGCTATAGTTTCAAAGCCCTATGTTAATTTGGTGTAAATAACTCGGATGTTGGGTTTCGACAAGGTTGCAGGTCGCGGGTAATGTGGTAGCCGAATAAGGTGTTTGTGTTAGTTTTATCTTAAATTGATTGGTACAATCGATTCATAACAATGTTGGTCCATTTATAGTCAGTTAATTTGTCGATTATTGGTGTTAGTGGTGACCCGTGGCCCGACTGTTTGGCCGACAATGGGGAGGGTCGGTTTCAGTGGATTCGCACTCGAATTAATGAATTGGAAGTTGCCCCACGTTCGAATAATCCACTGAGAGGTGTCGGGAACTTTAATTAGGTAAAAACCGCGTCCATTTGGGTGTTTGAAAGGTCGCCGGAGTTGGCCGGGGGGGTCGCCGGACGGCGAGAGGGTCGACGGGGGGGAAATGGGTTGGGTTTTGGTTAATTACAGAAATGGTCCCTGTGGTTTAAACTTGTATTTATTTTTTGCCAAAACTCATTTTTAAAGTTTTAAAAACAACAATACAACCCCTCAACTTAATTTTATTATTTATTATTATTTATTATTATTATTAATATTATTATTCTTAAATAAAAATAAATTGGTTCAATTCGGTGAAATTTGTTTAATAGTATTTACCGAAAACTCGGTTGTCACAATGGGTCAGTTGAAACTACATCTTGGGAAATCACATGGCCAAGGTATTCAATCTGAGACCGGCAAAAAAGCATTTTGATCTTTTAGCATATAATTGATTGTCTCTGAACAATTGTAAAACCTCTCTCAGATCTAAAAGGTGCTGCTATAGGCTTTTTACGATACACTAACACATCATCAAAAAATTAGAACAGTCTTTCTTGACAACTTCTGAAAACTGCATTCTAAGGCCTTGAAATGTAGCTGGGGCATTACTAAGACCAAAAGGAAGTACCAAGAACTCAAATAATCCCTGATAGTTCTAAAGGCAGTTTTATGAATGTCAGATTCATACATTCTTATTTGATGGTACCCAGACCTAAATCCAATTTAGAAAACACCTTTGCTCCCCTAATTCTTTTAACAGTTCCTCTATCAAAGGAATAGGGATCTGTTTTTAACAGTTGATCATTAAGCTTCCTGTAGTCTATGCATAATCTCCAAGATCCATCTTTTTTTAACTAAGACTACAGGAGAAGCAAAAGAGCTCACCTGGGCCGAATTATTCCCATATCTAACATTTCTTAAACCATCTTTTCAATGATATCCTTCTGTCCCACCGGATATCTGTAAGCCCTTTGATTGATGGTCACAAATTCATCTACCAACTGGATCTTGTGATCACAACTTCTTTTTGGAGTAAGCTATCAGGAGTTTTAAAGACATCTTCAATTCATGCAACAATGATTCTACTGCAACTGTCGCTACTGAGCCAGTCACTTGGGCTTGATGTTGGAATGACCCATTTTCTTTCTCTTTTAAACTAAATAGTTGTAACTGAGTATTGGAGTGTCTTTACAAATAATCACCCAATCTTTCTACAGAACAAAGGAACATTACCCCTGCTAACCCCTTTTAATAATTCCACTATCTTGAGTCAACCTTAAATTGCATGGTTTAATTTCTTAAAATTCCATACATATCATCCAAGGTTGAGCCATTGGATGCCCAAACCATGTCCTAGTTGTCTAAAGGCAATAGCAGAACATCATTTTGAACCATACCCCTTGCATTACCATTGAAAATCTTGACATAACATTTCACAATTCAACTCTTTCCCATTAGCCACAACTACCTTCATTAATGACACTTTCTTTAGTTGGGAAATTTAACTTTTCAGCTAACCTTGAACTAACAAAGTTATGTGTGGATCCTGAGTCAATCAAGATCTGTATCTGCCGGGTACCTATGGTACCTACAACTCTCATAGTGGAAAAAGAACTTACACCATCATAGCAAACATAGAAATTTATGGACCACTACTCTCCTGTTCTATAGTTTGCTCCTCAGTGCCCTCCTCAGACGTTATCCCATCATCATAAATCTCCAAAACATACAAATGTTTAAATTTGCAGTTATGGGTTGGAGTGTACTTTTCACTACACCAAAACATTCCCCCTTGGCTCTTTTCTCCTCTGCCACCTTAGCAGGAACCTTCTTAACATTTTTGGACATTTTATTGGTTGAAGGTGTGGGTAATAGTGCTAAGTTATTACAAGAACTAGTAAACTTTATTGTTGGCACTATTACTGGAACCACCTTTGCTACTTGAAGCATTCCATGTTTGGGAGGAACTATTTTTTTTAAGATCCTTATCTTTATCACCAAATAAGGTAGAATATACCACACTTTGTTGTTTAGCCATGGAAATAGCCCTCCCTCATTGTTTTAGGTTTAAGATTTTGACCAAACACCTAATTTCAGGTTTTAAACCCCCCCACTAAAAGCTGGCAGCATATCATCATTCAACCTGACCCTATTTAACAATGAGTCAAATTGTTTAGTATATTCAGAAGAGAACCTGTTTGATCAAGATTCTTTAATTCCTCCTAGCATCCTCACTTAATCTTTCAGAATCTTGCCACTGCAGATCTTGAATACTCATCCCAAGTAATTTCTTCCATATCTCTATTTGGCTGTCAACATACCCTTGGTGCCATTCTAAAGCTGCTCCTTCCAAATAATCACAGCATAATACACTTATGCATTTCGGGTGTTTTATCTACTGCAAAGAAGTGGTTGCACTTGATGATCCAACCTTCAACACCTTCTCACCATTGAATTTTGGAAAATCCAATCTTCCTATACGCACTACCTTCTGTTCTTGATGATTATGACCTCTATCGTTTCCCAATTTTTTGTTAATTTTCTGCCAATTGAGTCACTAAGGCCGTCATACTAATCTGCAACATCTTGATTGCTTCTGAGTTGTGATCCAAGGTTGCTTGTTGTCCTTCGATCAAAGCTGCATTTGAATGTGCTAATTTCTAATTTCTATTTCTCCATTTCTTGCTGTCTGGTAGTCATTACAATCGAATTAGACAGAATTGGGGAAGACCAAATCGAATAATAGTGAAACTGGAATCATCAGTTTCAACGAAGAAGAATTGACAGACAATTGAATGAAGGAATTGATCGAACGATGATCAATCCAAAAATAATTGACGGAACGATTGATTCAACGATGGTCGATGAACCGGAATGAAGTTGCAGAGTTTTGAACGGAAGAGTTCCGATGAGGATCGGTGCTCTGATACCAATGTTACGACAAGAATTGAAAGAAAGGTAAGAAAGAAAACTTCAATTCATTATCGACATACCAATTCCATGGTTACAACGGTATTTAACAACCTAACATACTAAGTACATTCTGAGTCCCTGAATTATTACACAATTACAAACAGACCCCTCCTATTCCACTAAGACTATTATCAAACTAATCCTCTATTTGTTATTTCCTATTTATACGTAACATCATATCAATGATAACTGTTTCATGAATAACTTTAGCTATATGTTATTACGTGTGTGTATGATAAAGTTTGTGTTATATAGCTATATTTATGTTTCATTTTCGATTCAAACACTTTATTCCTAATAAACATATCAATTGTTTAAAGTTTGTTATAAAGAAATTCAAGCTAACAAATATTTATTTAGAATATCTATTTTATTCTTCCCTCAAAACATCATAACTATTCTCATTCAAGATTTGTAAGAATAGTTTTAAACCATTTATATTTGTCTAACTATACATACTTTTGTATTTGTTAAATTATTTGTCAAAGTAATTAAAAACATAATTCTTAGTGTGTTAAAGTTTTCAGTGAACGATGTGCTTTTGGACTTCTTTTCTATGTTTTTATTTGTTTATAAATTAAAAAAACATATACAGTTTATTAATTGACATGTACAACATCTAAGATATGTCTAACGGTTAGCTATCAACGTCATCCCCGTCAAGAATTTCTGACACCGTGCTATGTTGCTGATATGGTGCCACCTCCCACCTATTTTTGGCTTTTTCTATCAAAGAACTTCTCCAACTCCATGAATCCATCTTGAATCCTTCCAAGGCGCCTAGCTCTCCACATCATTATTCTAACGGTCATATGGTGTATATGGAAATCAAGAAATGAGTAATATTCAGGAGCAGAAAACTATCTCTCACTCATTGCTGAATGATATAACATGCACTAGCTTCTTATGGGTAAAACATAGATCAAACATCAAGTCTATTGACCGGGAGGATTGGTGTAAATTCAACTTATAAGCCGTTGAAAGCCGTTGTTATTTTGTTTTTTCCCTTTATTTGTTCGTTTGATGTATCATGTTCCCCCTCTATTTCTTGACGGAGTGTGGTTAAAAAAGTCTCCTGTCTTTAAAAATATTATTTAAATATTATATGTTATCTTATTTAAAATTTATCATATTTATATAACAACTTATTATATGGCTTTATTTTTGATTTTATTATTATTTTTGTATTTATAAGAAAAGTAGTTTTCATCAGTGGACCTGTTAGATATGACGTTAGAGTAAAATGCAGATATGAAGTAATTATTAATATGGATAAGATGATAAAGTTACTAATCAAATAACAAATGTTGTATATAAGAAATATCTAGAAATATAAGAACAAAAATTAGTCTTGTGAATGTATTTGTAATTTTATTTTTCCTACGTAAAGTAAATTATTTTATTTATAATATATATATATATATGTATATATATGTATATATATGTCTATATGTATATTATGTATATATATATATAGGTGTATATATATGTATATATATGTGTGTATATATGTATATATTGTATATATATGATATATGTGTATATGTGTATATATATTTATATATATATACGTGTGTGTGTGTGTGGTATACACACACACACACACATATAAACATAATATGTATATATATGTATATATACACACACATATACTATACATATATACACACCATATATATATATATGTGTTGGTGTATATATATATCTACTATTATATATATGTATGTATGTATGTATGTATATATATATATATATAATATATGTATGTACATATTTACATTGTATATATATATGTACATGTATACTAATATACATATTATATAATTGTATATATGTATATATATATATATATATATACCGTGTAATAGGCAAGTACTAACGCAGTAGTAATTCATTATATATTTTCCTATGTTGTATCATAATGTATAGACACAAGTTGGTAAAAAAATCAATATAAGTTTCGACGACATTCAATTCAAGAATCCAACTTGAATGTACATCATCTCAAACTCTTATAATAATCATTACTATTTATTATAACTAGGTTTTTCTAACTTGCATGTTGTACGAGGAATTCCACCATGATCGCAAATATCAAAACACGAATGCAACAATATGTTGCGGTGGCATTGTACATAAGTGAACAATGTAATGTAGAGACTACAATCGACTCGACTTGTATTCGAACTATATTTTACGTCGAACCTTAAACTAACTTCGAATTTATACCATTGAATAAAATATGTTATTTTTGACCTAACTCTTTTCCAAATAAATTATGTCAAAACGTAGTCCAACTCAAAACATACATACAAAAACACGTGCAGTTCGCCGTATGTGGGTGATAAAGTATAGATTACGATCGTCTCGATTCGTTTCCAAAACAAATTCACGTAAAAACGTGCAGTAATTCATATTTATACCGTCGAATAAAACAATTTATGTTTGACCCCACTCATTTTTGGAAAAAATTTACAACGTAAGCACACGTCGAAACATATATTATCTCAAAACGTATATAATCTGTATATAAATGTTTATATTTAACCCGGCACATAAAACCCAAAGCTTTAGAAATATAAGGTGGTTAAAGTGATATTTATAAAGTTTTAAAACATGTATGAGGTGAAGGTTTCAAAGTTAACCAGTTAGAAGGTTTAATAAACATTCAACAAAAATTATTAATTTATTATTTAATAATCAAATTAATAATAATAAAAATATAAAATTATTGTGTTGCTGTGCTGCTGCTGCTGTGCTGATGCTGCTGCTGCTGTTCCTTCTGCTCCTGCTGCTGCTGCTACTACTTGCTGTGCTGCTCTCTGCTAGCTACTGACTGCTCCTGCTGCTCCTGCTCCTTCTCTGCTCTCCTGCTGCTCCTCTCCATGCTGCTCCGCTGCTCCTGGCTGCTCTGCTGCTGCTGCCTGCTAGCTCCTGCTACTGCTCCGCTGCTTGCTGGCTCCTGCTGCTTGCTGGTGCTACCGGCTGCTGACGGTGACGGTGAAGGTGACGGTGACTTGACGGTGACGGTTGACGGACGTGATGTGATTGTTGGTACACATGTCCCCAGTTCTAGTCTAGTGAGCTTAACTGTTATAGAACTTCTTCTTGTAACACATATGTAACGTTTGATTATTATAATGAGAATCTCTTCCTTTATGTTTATTGGTTGTTTACATGTTATATCTATTCATATCAATTATTAGTACATGCATATATGACAATGTTATTTAGGTTTACGTTGTTAGACATAGGTTTGAACCATCAAAGGTTCAAGAATGTGTTTAACTAAGTAATCTGATTCAGTCGCACGACTGGACCATGCGAATGGGCCAGTCACACGAATGAACCAGGAGATTGAGTCAATCGTACGATTGAGTCATAAGACTGACTCAGTCGTCCGAATGAACCAATCGTATGACTCAGTCGCACGACTGAGCCAGTCGCTTGGCTCAGTCGTACGAATGATAGCTGTAACCTATAAATACCACTTAATTCGTGGAAAAACGTAACACTTCGAATACTTGCAACCCTAGCCGACCCAGATCGTCCTGTTCGTCCATTCCAAGTTCATAGAACGTCCCAGATCATTCCTAGTCCTTCTTAACGTTTTCTAATCGTTGGGTTTGATTTGATTACGTTCTCCCTGATTGGATCGCCAATCAAATAGGATTCCGCACTATTTGATCCGGTATAACAAGAATCAGTTAGTACTTCTCCGTAGTACACGGTCCTAACAAGTGGTATCAGAGCATAGGCTCTTGATTCTTCGTGGATTCAATCAAGTTTTTGGTAAAGTCAACGTTTTTACACGAAAAGATCCAATCTTTCTGCTAAAAATCAAGTCTTTACGTTTGCATGTTTGAAAAATCAATATTTTTCGACTTTCAGCCGTCTAGGGTGTCAAAAATTGCGTTTTAGGTCTAAAGTTGCGAAAAATCTCGATTTCAGCAGTCTCAGTCGCACGATTATCTCAATCGTACGACTGAAGTCCAGTCGCCTGTTCATTCGCCCGATTGAGTCAGTCGCCTAGTCCAATCGACCGATTGAGTCAGTCGCACAGTTTAGTCGCCTAATTGAGTCGGTCGGTTTGTTCAGTCACCCAAGTGTCTCAGTCGCCTGTTCAATCGCATGTTTGAGTTCAATCGCATACTGTTCGTGTCAATCGCATCCCAGTCGCCCTTTCCCAGTCGCATACTCAGTCAATTCATTATGGACTCTGAAAATTTCGCGTTCTCAGCAAGGAAAGACTCAAGGATCCAGAACTTACTGCTTCTGGAGAATGAGATTGGTAACCACAATAAGCCACCTAAGCTTCTGTCTATTGATGAGTTCCCGCAGTGGAAGCAAAGTTTGAGATTCATCTCAATGGTGTGGACACTAATCTTTGGAATGCTATTGAAACTGGTTACACCATGCCAGTTGGTGCTGATGGTTTGCCATTAACGTTGAGTGGAATGACTGATGCTCAAAAGACTGCCTATAATGCTGAAAAGAAGGCTTACGATGCTCACCAGTCTATTCCTAAAGAGATCTTCCATCAGTATTCTGATCATAAACAAAGTAAGAAATTCTGGAAAGCTCTCGAGAAAAGATATGAAGGAGCTCAACTCTGAAATCTTTGAAGGCCAAAGCACTTAAGAAAGAATTTGATAATTTTTCGGCTATTGGGAATGAGAGTTTGGACGACATAATTGACCGCTTCTATCATCTGATGAGTGAACTTCACACTCATGGGGTAACCACGTCTAAAGAAGAAAAGGTCTCTAGTTTGGCTGATGGACTTCCAGAAAAGTGGGATTCGTTTATTTCCACCTTGAGACACAATTCAGTTCTTGAGACATTGGATATAAATGACTTTATTCTGAAACTGCGAGAGGAAGAAGTTAGACACAAGTACAAGGCAAAGAAGGGTTCATTTGCTCAGGATCCGACACTCTACAATGTGACTCCAACTCCTATTGCCAAGTCTTCAAATGCTCCTCTGCAAACTGCTTTTGTTACTAATACATCTGCATCTGGACAAAGCTCATCATCTGTTGGTGAGTCAACGGTCTCATCAGGGGTTCAACACAGTGTTACTGAAGCTCAATCGACAAAGTTAGTAACAGAGAACTTGGGTAAGGTAACTGTGGAAGTGGCCAAGGAACACATGGACCTGCTTGCTGCTGTGGTCCATTCCTATGATGGTTTGGTGCTGGGAAGATAGGAAACTGCCACTTGGCTGATGAAGATATAGCAGGTGGATGAAAATGAGTTGGAGAGGATGGATATTATGTGGGCTCTCGCAAGTGCTGTGCGACGAGCAAAGAAATTTGTGAAGAAAACAGGTCAAAATCTGGTGGCTACAAAAGATACTACTTTCGGCTTCGACAAGTCAAAAGTCACCTGTTTCAACTGTGGGGAGAAAGGACACTTCAAGCGGGAATGTGTCAAACCTAAGAAGACTGGAAATGGAAACCCATTCTCCTCCTTCACAAAGCAAGAGAAAGAGAAGAGGCCAGTTTCAACCAGCAGTGACTCAAAGGCTATGGTGGCGCAAGGTGATGAAGGACAGGACTGGTCCTTTCGATTCTTATCTGATAGTGAAGCCAACATAGCATCCGTTGACGATCTAAATAAGACTCAGCGAGTGAGGGGGAGAACTCAGCTGAGCCTGATACTGCTGAATTGGATGATGACATATCTGCTGTTGATCAAATTGTTGAGGATGAACTGAATGCTGAATCTGAAGCACATTCTGAACCCCAAAATGCTTTCATGGCTGGAACGTCTACATCAGCACAGGTAGAATCAAAGGATGCTTATTATTAAACATGCGTGTGTTGAATGTGAAAAATTTAGAGAAAGCATTGACCTGAAATTTGCTAGGTTATTAGATCACAATGATAACTTAGTAAATGATTTAAAAATGTGCACTGAGGCAAACAGAATCTTAAAACAAATGAAACAGCTATAAAGAAAGGTTGAAGCATTAAAGAAACAGTTAAAGAAACAGAGGTTGTTGCATTTAACCAAGAAAATGATATCAAGTTTTACTTAAAGACAATCGAAGAAACTAAGAAGGAACGAGCGGTCTTACAAGTTGAAAATGAGTCTTTGAAAAAAAACTCCACAGTCTAGCTAGTTCCTCACATATTTTGAAAAACTTGGTTAAAGAACGCAACAACGGGGAAGGTTTGGGATACAAAGTTGTGCCTCCACCACATGAGATCCTTTTGAACACCAAACAACGTCCAATTAATAATAACCCAATAAAGGATCATGTGGTGACAACTCCTCTGGTCAGCGATCCGGACACAACAGTTAAATCTGCCCCTCCGGCTACTGACCAGAAAGCATCTACATCAGGCACAACTGGCACAAATCACTGGAAACCGGTGGACGAGAATGTTCAAGCATCTCTTGGTTGGGTCCAAATCGACTACCACACAACCTAAGATTTCCAAAACCACTCAGACTAAACCGGTGAAGCAAGATAACCACCAACTTCCAAGACAAAACTTTTATAATGTTAAACAAGTTAAATTTGTCAAGGGAGGTGAAAGCCTTAAAAGTGAGAAAAAAAGAAAGAACCTGAAGTTTACTCACCGCCCCACAAGAGATCTCCTAGCCCTGATGAATGGAGGTCCTGCTATACTTGTGGACAGCGCGGTCATATTTCTACAAATTGTCCTCGCTATCAGACTCCAAGAATTAAGGTTGAGCTAAACAACAAAGTTAATCTAGATTCAAAACAGCGATCTAAGACTCCTGTTAGATCAAAACACCTATTAGGTCTAAAACACCTTCTAGGTCGTTTTCGTCTCCTCCACGCCAAAGGCAACACAGACAAGTTACTGACAAGTCTGTGATGCCAGCGGCAAAACCTGTTTCTGAATCTAAACCATATGCTCAAACTGTAAATCAGTCTAAGGTTACAGGGATGGTTTGTGGAAAGCCAAAACGACTGATGAGTCTGAAAGCAAGGACAAGCTGAAAGTTGAGATTCCACCCACTGATAAAGGACAGTGGGTCGAATTCATGATGGTTGATTCCTCTGGGAAACCCAAGCCAGTCAAGGCTTGGGTCCCCCTCCTTAACTGATTATTTTCTCTAATGTGCAGGTTGTCCGCTATAGTGCGTCTACAAATACATGGATCGTAGATAGCGGAGCTTCCAGGCACATGACGGGAAATAAGTCTCTCCTTTTCAATGTCAAACAAATTAAAGGGGACACGTTTCCTTTGCTGGTAACAAAGGAGGTTACATTACCGCTCAGGCGAAGTAGGTAATGAAAAGGTAAGGTTCGACAAAGTCAACTTTGTTCAGCAATTAGAAAACAATCTGCTTTCTGTGTCTCAGATTTGTGACAAGGGCTTCAAAGTCATGTTTGACAATCGCAAATGTTACATTCTGAAGAAAGAGATGGAGATTCCAGAGGAGCAGGTCTTAATGTCAGCATCCAGGTACAATGATCTATATGTACTGGATATGTCTAATGCTTCTTCCTCTGATTCTACAGTTCAGTGTTTCTTATCCAAAGCTACAGAGAAGGACTCCATTTCATGGCACAGAAGAATGGGACACATTAATCATAGGAAGATGAATCATCTGATTCATAACAACTTAGTTGATGGAGTTCCTGTCAAGAACTTCAAGCTTCCTGATTTCTGTGTCTCATGCAAGAAAGGAAAGCAAACCAGGAAATCTCACAAGACCAAGAATGTCAATTCTATTGAGATGCCCCTGGAGCTACTACACATGGATCTATTCGGTCCAGTTAGCACGAAGAGTATCGCAGGAGACTGGTACTGCTTCGTAGTCACTGATGACTACTCACGATTCTCGTGGTGATGTTTCTGAAAGCAAAGTCAGAAACCTTTGAGTCATTCAAAGTGTTGGTCACCACTCTGGAATCACTTTACAAACTGAAGGTGAGAAAGATTCGCTCAGATAATGGAACCGAGTTTAAGAATCAGTGGATGGATGCTTTCTGCAAAGAAAAGGGAATTGTTCATCAATTCACCTCTGCATACACACCACAGATGAATGGAGTTGCTGAGCGAAAGAACAGGAGTCTGATCGAGACCGCCAGGACTATGTTGGCAGACTCAAAACTGCCAGTGCATTTCTGGAACGAAGCTGTAGCCAATGCCTGCTACACACTCAATCGTGTGTCAGTAGTGAAGAGGCACGGGAAGACTTGCTATGAGTTACTACAGAAGCGTAAACCAAACTTGGAGTATTTGGAACAAACTTTCGGTGCTCCTTGTACGCTTCTGAAGAAAACTCAAGAAGGCAAATTTAATGAAAAGGCAGATCAGGGGATCTTTCTGGGATATAGTATACCCGACAAACGAGTTTACAACAACTCTACTGGTCAGGTAGAAGTATGGTGCAATGTTGATGTTCAACGTTTCACCATCCCCCCTGCTGGAAAAGGTCCATCGTTATTCTTTGACTACGATGGCTTTTTCAAATCATTCAATCTTCCTCAGATAGATTTAGATGATGATATTGCTACTCAGATGATGCACGATGTTCTAAATTCACGAATCTGGAGACTAGCGATACAACTCCTGCAAATGGTTCATCGGGATCTGCCTCAGTCGATCAGGATGATAGTGAGGACTCATCAGAGGATGAAGAAGCAACTGACCCAGTACAGTCACCTAATGTTGATCATGAAGGAAGCTCTTCAGCTGCTACACCAGCATCTGGAAATACAGATACTGAACCTCCAGTCACAACTATGGACTCTGAAGTTGTTGTTCCTTCAACTCCCTTGACTAGGATCAGTACGAGTCATCCACCAGATGCTATCATTGGTGATCTCCACTCCGGAGTGCAGACTAGAAGTCGATTGTACACTGCTGATTACGCTGAAGTATGGAAAAGGGCTACGTGAATGATGGAGCTTACAGATGTTTTGTTTCTCAAATTGAACCCAAACACGTAAGTGATGCCCTTAAGGATGACGCCTGGGTCAATGCTATGCAAGAGTAGTTGCTACAGTTCAAGAAACTTGGAGTGTGGACTCTTGTTGACCGACCCAAAGGAGTCAAAGTAATTGGTACCAAATGGGTACTAAAGTGCAAGAAGGATGACAGGGTGTTGTTATCAGAAACAAGGCACGGTTGGTTGTTCAGGGCTTCAGACAAGTCGAAGGAATCGACTACAATGAAGTTTTGCTCCAGTAGCTAGAATGGAAGCTATTCGCATCTTTCTAGCCTACGCCTCTTACATGAAGATCAAAGTCTATCAACTAGATGTTAAGAGTGCATTCTTGCATGGGGAAATCCGTGAAAAGGTATATGTCAGTCAACCCAAAGGATTCGAAGATCCTTATCATCGGGATAGAGTCTACAAGTTAGACAAGGCTCTGTATGGGCTACATCAGGCTCCTCAAGCTTGGTATGAAAAGCTCTCCACCCATCTGTTGAAACACGGCTTTCGCAGGGGTGTGATTGACTGTACATTGTTCATCAAAGAAAAGGATGGTGATTTGCTTCTGGTGCAAATATATGTGGATGACATAATCTTCGGTTCGCGAAACGAAGATTATGTAAAGAGTTTGAATCTGTGATGAAGGCTGAGTTTGAGATGAGTATGGGAGAAATGAAGTTCTTCCTAGGATTACAGGTGGATCAAACCCCTACCGGCATCTTTCTGCATCAGACTAAGTATGTAGGTGACATTCTTAGTCGCTTTGATATGGAAAATGTTCTGCTGCTGGTACCCCACTCGTCACAAATCATGATGTGGCTCCTGATGAGAATGGGGATTTGGTGGATGCCACCATGTATCGTGGGATGATCGGATCTCTCATGTATCTCACTGCTTCACGTCCAGATATCATGTATGCCACATGTTTATGTTCCCAATATCAAGCGAAACCCAAAGTCAATCATCTGATTGGAGTCAAGAGGATTTTTCGTTATCTGAAGGGTACACCAACACTGGGGTTGTGGTATCCTCATGATGATGACTTTGAGCTAACGGCGTATAGTGACTCGGATTATGGAGGCTGCAAAATGAATTACAAGTCTACGTCAGCAGGATGTCAATTTTTCGGGAGGAGATTGGTAACTTGGCAGTGCAAGAAGCAGACATCAGTTGCTCTATCTACCTGTGAAGCTGAATATGTTGCCGCCGCCAGCTGCTGCTCTCAAATCATTTGGATACAATAGCAAATGCGGGACTACGGTTTGCATTTCACTTCTACTCCTATATATGTTGATAATTCTGCTGCAATTGCAGTAACTAAAAATCCGGTCCAACATCCTAAGACCAAACACATAGGCATCAAGTATCACTTCATCCGCGACTGCTATGAAAAACATTTAATTGATGTGGTCAAAATTAACACGGATTTTCAACGCGCTGGCCTCTACACCAAACCATTTGATAAACCCAGATTTTTCTATCTGCTAGAGGTCAACGGGGTTAAAAAGAAAAGTGATGTTTTATTAGAAGAAACATATACTTAGTCCGACACCGTTTTTTTAAATTTTTTAGTATTTCTTTTATTTTAATTTTTTTAATTTAATTTCCTTGTCGTATAAAAATCCAAAAAAACACAAAAAGATTTTTTGTTTTAGAATTTTAGGGGGAGATTATTTACTTCAGTATTCATTTACTTAAAAAAAGGGGGGTGGTAAGTAAAGCTGAAAAGGCATAGACAAAAAGACAGGAAATGTGACTCAACAAAATGGAAAGTGATAGTACACAGGCATCGGGTTACTTGGAACACCAAAAGGATTTTCGGTTTTGCAAGGTTAATTAAATCATAGAAAAATTATAAATCCGAGAAGTCTAAGTCTAACAAAATGGGAAAATGATAGTACGCTTGGTTGGTATTGTAATTACACGGAGAAAGTTGATCTAGGGAGGTGCTAGTTCACTATACGATAGTACGCTTGGTTGGTATTGTAATTACACAGAGAAGTTGATCTAGGGAGGTGCTAGTTCACTATACGATGTGTCGGTAGACTCATCACAATAGACGAGTAGACGTCATTGGTAAACTCAATCTAAACTAAATGGTTCAACCGACTGTGGGTTCCCATTTATCACTAGTTAACACAATCATTATTTCCAATAAGGGATAACGAGCAAATAAACGCCACCAAAGGTGTGCGTGTGACTACAAAAAGAGCAAAAGAAAAATTGAATACAAGCGCAATCATGCTGATAACAAAACGTTGTTGGTGCGTTATGTGAAAAGAAAATAAGAAACGCTCTAACAAGGAGATAGGTTGTGTGCCTCTCTGCTGTGCGATGGCACTGACCTGAGGATAAGCATAACCTACATATTCTAGAATTCATTGTTGTTTGCCGCCTCTCTGCTGTGCGATGGCACTGACCTGAGGATTGGCTTCTCTTTGAAAGCTCTAAGAATAGTCTCTTCTTGTCAAAATACCTATAGACCGCTCGAAAGTCCTCTAAGGAATATTGATTACCATATAATCTTGGGATCCACAAATGTTGGTTGAAATAATATAACTTAATTCTTCACCAATGCATGTCAAAAGTCTGTGTATGGATTTAAGTGGACAGATATACTGACAATCGTCGTGTATGCACCGACTGAAGTTGATAATCAAAGTACGTTACGTATCATATCAAGCATGATTCCCAGTTAGATCTTAGAAGTCTTAGATGAGTGAGAAAACTGTGATATGAAATTTATGCAAGTGTTTAAAGTTAAATACAAATCAAAGGTTCCAAGTAATGGTGTATATGCCTGTCTGATTCCAAATGAGACTGTTCTTGATATAATGTCAATGCTAATAGGCTACACAAACCTGCCCTAACAAAAATCACAAAAAGATGTTCATTTTGTTCGTAGTTTAAAATTTCTTTCAATTTATTAGTATAAGTGTGTCAATGTCAGACCGTGTATATTGTTATCTGTTAATGTCACTAAACGAGCTTAATGTTTACTTAAACTAAATGTTTCTGAAAGGTAAAAAGGATCACGTCTGAGGTGATCGGGTGGATAAATAGATCACGTCTGAGGTGATCGGGTGGATAAATGGTTCACGTCTGAGGTGACCGGGTGGATAAATGGATCACGTCTGAGGTGATCAGTGGGTGTGTTAATTTAAAAGTGATCATGTCTGAGATGATCAATTGCACATAATGTTTTATCAATTGTTTAAGGAAAACTATGTGTCGGTAAATGAAATGACTAAAATGGCACAAGTATGGCCCAATCGCACAACTTCATGATGAGTATGATCCAATCATATGAATGAGCTATACGATTGAAGACAATCGTACGATTGTGCCATACGAATGAGCCCAATCGGCCGATTGAAAGTGACCGACTAGGTCAAACGTGCGAATGGAGGTCAATTGAGCAAATGGAACTGGTCGATTGAGTGAATCGTACGACCCAGATTCAATCGCACGACTAAGTCATGCGATTAGACTTGGTCGTACGACTGGAGATTGAGTCGGCTGAATGAATTGTGAGAATGGGTTCAGTCACCCGACTGAGATGAGTTTTAGTATAAATAGGGCACTCAGTCGATCGCAGACCCCATTCGCCCTAAATCTCAAAATCGCACCGTTACTCTGCCCAAATTTGATTTGATCTCAAACATCCATTATACTTGATTTCTGACATTTTGGCACTGTTATACAGGTATTACGCGAATGATTATGATGTTTACAGTCGAATGTGTCTTTAATCCGAATGTATTTGATCTAGTTTTGGAACCGACAATAAGTTTGAACAAGAAATTAATTTAATCACTTAAAAGGTTGAAATCAATGAAACTAGTGAGTTAGGTATAGGATTGCGAGTCCAAAGAACCTAAGCATAATGTCTAACTCGCAATATTGGTTGATCTGAGTCTTAATGGAATCGAACAGTGAGTCATGCGAATGGACTCCAGATTGAACTTCAATCGCACGATTGATAAGAGCGACTCATTCAATCGGTCGAATGAAGAATGCGAATGGGTTGAGTGTGTCATGCGACTGGACTCCAGAATGTACTTCAACCGCACGATTGAAAGGGACGATTCATTCAATCGGCAGAATGAACCATGCGAAAGAGTTCATTCGGTAGGCTGACCCAATCGCAGGTTCAGTCACCCAATTGAACTCAATCGCATGACAGATGACCGATTGAAGCCCAGTCGCATTATTGCTAAACCGATTGAAGCCCAGTCGTATCAATGCTCAACCGACTGAATTCAGTCGCATCGTTCAATCGCACGATTGAACTGAACTGAGTCTATCTTATTTGGTCAAACCCTGTTTCTTTATGTTCTAACGTGCATGTGTTATTGTTACAGGCAGATGGCTAATCGCCGGTCAATCAATCCAAAGCACAACATATGTTCTAATTTGGATTCCACCTCAAGGAATGGTGGTGAGTTTGAAGGCATCATTGCATTCCTGAAGAGATCACGTATATTCAGGGCCATCTCTACACCATGCACTCCCTATCAGTCTATTCAGCAATCATTCTGGGAGACAGCATCGGTTGATAGATCTCAAGAACCCTACCGCATCAGAAGCACCATCTTTGGTAGGGAAATCGAGATCACTGCTGCTGATATTCGTCGAGTATTAGGATTGGGAGACGATGAGGATCATCCACTAAAGCTACATCCTCTCACTATTTGAGGTTGCTTCCTAAGGATAGGATACTGTGGGGGCATCAACTCAGGGGTGCTGAACAAGAGCAACCTGAGCCCCTAGTATAAGTATCTGGCACACGTCATTCTGAAGTGTATTGCCTCTCGGAGGGGTGGATTTGATGATTTATCTGACCAAATCCAGAATGCTTATGTTGCATTGGTCCTAAATCATCCCTTCAGCTTCTCCAACATGATCTTTACTTATCTGATAGAGAACTTGGAGGCAAAAGGGAAAGAAGGTTTTTGTATGTATCCTTGATTCTTCAGCTGGTTTTTGATGAGAAGCTGCCTGACTTACCGAAGGAAAAGAGTGATGATGTGGTGTTGGAGATCATGGACGACACCACTCTGGGCAGAATGAAGGTGTATCGGGGTAAGCAGGTCAAGCCTGTGATGAAGAGATTGATAGGGCATCTGGCCCGGGCAGATTATGTGGCGCCAAGGAGGCGCAAATGGCATCATGACGACAGTGATTCTGACACTGAGGTGATTGCTATATCATCTGATGACTCAGATGATGATGATAGTCATGACGGAGATAGTGGGCCAGTTTCTTCTGAGGGCTCTTCTACTCATATAGCTCAGCCATCACCACCACACACAGTCACGGCGACTGCCGGGTTTGTACATGATTTCTGCCCTCCTGATGATGATGAAGAGAGTGAAGAAGAAGGATTGACACAGAGGGTTGGCAGCAAAGTGGTTGCCACCGAGAGAGGAATGAGGGCGGTAGGTGGACGCCCAGTGGAGTCCGAGGATGCTGCAGCGGCATCTGATCCCTCACATGCCCCGGATCCGATCAGTAGCCAAGGGGGAGCCCCTGCATCTAAAGGTAAGAGGAAAAAGACTATGGCTCGTCCCTCCGGTAAGAAGGGAAAAGATTGAGGTTTACCTTGACATCATCCACCACTTCCACCACCACTACCCAAACCACTCAAACCACCCAAACTCCCACAACCACCACTACACCCATTCCACCACCAGTCACCACCACACATCTCACCACCACCATACAACCCACTACCACCACTGTACCGCCTACCACTTCATTCACTCCCTCTCCCATATTCACCACAGCCACCACAACCACCACTACTCACCAAACAGGACCCTCATCTTTTCCATCCAGCTCATTCATACCACCAGTTTCTGTGGTAGAGCAGCTTGCTGCACTAAAAGCATGGTAGTCAAGCTAATGGCTTCGGATGAGGCCAAGACTGCTCAGATACAGCAGTTGAGAGAGTTGAGTTCTTCCCAAGCTCAGCTGATCTCTCAACAAACTGATCAGATCACAAGACTCCTAGAGCATAGAGATGCGACTGCTAAGAAGCTGGAGGAGTTGGAATCTGCAAACAAGACGATCATGCTGAAGCTAAAAGGGACTCAAAGTGAGACCCTTAAGATTGGAGAAGGCCAAGATGATGATGAGGATGATGAGGATGATGATGATGATGAAGATGATGAAGATGATGATAGTGATGAGGACGATAATGGAGGTGATGATGAAGAAAAAGACAGAGATGGTGACGACGATGAAGGAGACGCAGCTACATCTCCCTCTGATCCTGAGCAAGAACAAAGAACAAAAAGAAAACAAGATCAGAGGGCCTCTTCTTCTGCTCCGTCTACCTCTCACTCTACAGAAGAAACAGCTCAGATTCAAGGCAAAGCTCAAGAATAGACGTCTATTCACTATTTAAACTTTGTACTTAAATATTTGTATCAAATTTTGTGCTTTATAGATAAAATGAAAAAGTTCAACCAACCTTATTTATGTGCTTAATGTGTACTTACTTGTGTTGTAATTGGTTATTAA
The DNA here is from genome assembly GCA_024085815.1 of Flaveria linearis. NCBI lineage: Eukaryota > Viridiplantae > Streptophyta > Magnoliopsida > Asterales > Asteraceae > Flaveria > Flaveria linearis. The sequence goes on along the minus strand of CM044013.1, from coordinate 67,597,580 downwards.
ACAGGTTCAGCTAAACAAGTAGATGAACACGATGTAGTGCCCCTCCGTCACATTGATTCTAAATTGACAATGATCCTCGATCTACAAGGGATTATTCAACGATCAGTTAGCTACACTGCTGAGGATGGGGAGATTATTCACGACTTAACAGATGCTCAAATTGCAGAACTGTTTAGTCTGAATCATGACGAGCTAGTGAAAGACGCTCCAGAGGTCGACATAGTCAGTGATGATGAATTACGTGACGTTGACGAAGTGGAGATTGAGGACGTGACAGCTGATGACTATCCTCAGTATACTAACGCCGAAGGCGAAGTTCTCCCAGATCTGGGGGAAACATTTGACAACAACATCTTCGATAAGGTAGAAGAGATGACTGCTACGAAAGCAGCTACAACAGAAGCTCCTCCGGCAAATGATGCTGATCTGGCAGTAAAAAAGGCTGAATGGATAGCCTGCCTGGAGGAGATAAAGAAACAGCGTGCGCCAAACAAGTCAAATGCCTACACCAAGCTTTACAAGATAAAGAAACATCAGAAGGTGTCTGGCAAAATTATCAGCTGGGCATACCTGGAGGATCTCAAGGTGTATGCTATCAAGAGGGAGAAGGGAATTGAATATTTCAGATTCCCACATGATCTGAAAACTCTCTCTGGATTTGAGCTTAACCGTCTAGCCAACTTGAACCTCCTGTATGCTGTTCCAGGAAAGATGTCAGGATGGTTTGAGCAGGCACTGAAGAAAGAGTATCATACGAGGTGGGTAAACTTTAAACCTCAACAGCCCAGAAGGTTAATTCATAAACAGAGGTTGATTCCACCTCAGGAAGACCAAAGATGGTCTTGCGATGGCACCCTCCGCGCATAATGTCGCGTATTCCATTGAAGGAAATGCCACAGGATTTTGCACCCCATTTTAAATGGTGGTACTATGACTGGCGCACAGGTGAGGCCGTCATAGTTTTGGAGAAAGAAGGGAAGGTTGAGACAGTTAGGGTATTTGACCCTATGTAGCTAACTAACTTGTCTGCTTCAGATGTATACATCTTGTATAAGTGGCCACTGTTTTTTGACACTCAAGATATCGTGCAAGCACTTCAGTTCCAACACGTCATACGTTTATGCTTCGCACTTGAAATTCACTCTGTGGTTTCTACAGAAGATAGGAAGAAGAGATTTGAAGAATTCAAGAAAGAAGTCAAAGTCTAGACAGAACTAGGTCCAAGGGGGAGTTTGTTGGTACACATGTCCCCAGTTCTAGTCTAGTGAGCTTAACTGTTATAGAACTTCTTCTTGTAACACATATGTAACGTTTGATTATTATAATGAGAATCTCTTCCTTTATGTTTATTGGTTGTTTACATGTTATATCTATTCATATCAATTATTAGTACATGCAAATATGACAATGTTATTTAGGTTTACGGTTGTTAGACATAGGTTTGAACCATCAAAGGTTCAAGAATGTGTTTAACTAAGTAATCTGATTCAGTCGCACGACTGGACCATGCGAATGGGCCAGTCACACGAATGAACCAGGAGATTGAGTCAATCGTATGATTGAGTCATAAGACTGACTCAGTCGTCCGAATGAACCAATCGTATGACTCAGTCACACGACTGAGCCAGTCGCTTGGCTCAGTCGTACGAATGATAGCTGTAACCTATAAATACCACTTAATTCGTGGAAAAACATAACACTTCGAATACTTGTAACCCTAGCCGACCCAGATCGTTCTGTTCGTCCATTCCAAGTTCATAGAACGTCCCAGATCATTCCTAGTCCGTTCTTAACGTTTTCTAATCGTTGGGTTTGATCTTGATTACGTTCTCCCTGATTGGATCGCCAATCAAATAGGATTCCGCATATTTGATCCGGTAAAACGAAGAATCAGTTAGTACTCCGTACGTACACGGTCCTAACATTGATGTTGATGTTGATGTTGATGTTGATGTTGATGTTGATGTTGATGTTGATGTTGATGTTGATGTTGATGTTGATGTTGATGTTGATGTTGATGTTGATGTTGATGTTGATGTTGATGTTGATGTTGATGTTGATGTTGATGTTGATGTTGATGTTGATGTTGATGTTGATGTTGATGTTGATGTTGATGTTGATGTTGATGTTGATGTTGATGTTGA